>JAVJGJ010000001.1:101634331-101648411 GCA_035590215.1 Microhierax caerulescens
GGGAAGGGGCTGGGGCAGAAGTCTGATGGGGAGCAGCTGAGGGAGCTGGGGGTGTTCAGCCTGGAGAGGAGGGTGCTCAGGGGGGACCTTATCACTCTCTACAACTACCTGAGAGGAGGGTGCAGTGAGATGGGGTCAGACTCTTCTCCCAAGTATCAAATGACAGGACAAGAGGAAAGAGCTTCAAGTTGTGCCAGAGGAGGTTTAGATTGGATAGCAGGGAAAATATCTTCACCGAAAGAGTTCCAAGCACTGGATGTCAAGCATTGGAATAGGTTGCCAGGGAGGTGATTTGAGTCACCATCTCTGGAACTATTTAGAAGATGTGTAGATGTGGCACTTGGGGACATGGTTTAGTGGTGGACTTGGCAGTCCTGGGTTACTGGTTGGACTCAATGACCTGAAAGGTTTTTTCCAACCTAAACGATTCCATGACTCTACAATTTCTTGTTCTGCAAAAGCAAGCAGAAGCCAGGCAGTCCACCTTTCTGTTATGCACCAAGAGTGGAAAACCTGTGCTCCCTCCCAGCTGAAGACCCCATGTGAGACTCCTTTCCTATCGATCCCCTCACTGAAAGCCTGCAACCAACAGCGGAGGCAGCAGGCAGGGCTGAGGGTGCCCAGGGTGCCCCTCTCCTGCCAGTGCAGGCGTGCACTGCCGCTGCATCATCATTACCAAAATGACGAGGAAGGGTCGCTCCACGGACAGCTGATTTTTAATAGGACTAGCTATGTCTTCATAGCTCAGTGTGAGTTTCAGTTCTGTTGCAGATCAGGAATTTAGGAATGTGCACCAAAAAAAATGGACTTTTTTATTTATTTTTGATTATCAAAGAGGTGGCTGAACCCCTGACTACTCCATGTGTTTGCCATCCAGGTCAGCTGTAACTCTCATGTTTTCCTCAAATAATCTCCTGGCTGCTTTCTCAAATGTGGCTAAAGAGTATCTTGTGTATTCCATAGTGGGAAGACTCAAGTAAAAATAAATACATACAGAAAGATACTGAAAACAAGTTGACTGAGCTCCAAGCTGAGGAAAAGAGAAAGCGCTGCCATCTTGTCTCCAAGCGAAATCTCAACAAAATGAATTCTACTACTGGCAAGATTTTGATGAGATTAAACTGACTAGAGCACCCTATATATAAAGGAGGAGCAGCTCTCCAATTTCTCTTTTAAGGCCCTGAAGCTACCTCTGCCCATAAAGGAAAAAACAAGTTGTCATTCCAAAAAATACTATATAGGGGAGAAAGGCAGAGAGAAATGGGTTTAGAATTTAAAATGGGGAAATGTATAAGGGCACTATCAAATGTTTGCAATGGAGCATTCAAGCAATCATTATCCCTAATCTAGCAGAGGTCAAGTTCTCTGCTAATTATGTTCTCTCACAGAGGGGTGTATGCGTGTGTGTACACGTGTGCGAGATGAGGACAAAGAAGGAATTGATGGAAATCAGTCTCACTGCATTGCATCTGACAAGAACATAGGATATTCCTCTTCCTACTGTCTGATGCTATTTCAAGCCTCATTATGAGAGAAGTCTTCTGTTTAACATGGTCTTTTCATTGAATTATCTTCTTTTCATTTTTGACCACCTCTCTCGCAAATGCTGCAAATTACCTGCTTGGATCTCATTAGCCTGGAAAGGAGACATCCCTTGTAAACACACTTTGCATCAATCTGCATTATCCAAGGACTGTAGGTACATTTACAATATGCAGAATTGAAAGATATCTGACAGGAGAGGGAATGAAGTCACTGACATGTCAGTTTGCAACTGGATATTCATTATACTATCTCCTCATTCTGCATCTGTCACTAAGCTATCACTTAGGCTCCGCATTAAAGCTCATGAAGCTAACATTTCTGTTTCAGCAGCTTACTTATAACTAGGGATTTGAAAATTGATCATCCACCTAGAGTGTATGCACTTCATTCATTACACATATTTCCATGCAGCAGCCATACTTAATCTTACAATGCGGTCAGGCTACATCAGTGGAGATCCATTACATTTCATGTCCAAAATTTGCTTTCTGACCTCAGGGTTAATCTGCCTGCAATATTTTATATTTTTGCTCTATCTTCCGTTGAGTACAATTTTTTTTCTGGTAAAATAGTTGTAAAAACAGAAAAGGATCTTCAGATGAAACTTACTCTTTTGTCTGTAGGTTTTTTTCTGGGCAGTAATTGGTAAGTATCATTAGACAACACACACCTTGAAAACATACTATTTAAAATAACCTTATTAAGCTCATGATGCATCTTTGTGCATAAAAGGACAGTTCAAGTGGGCTCATCCATAGCTGGAAGTGTAAGTATCACTACCACTTTGTAAGGCCCTGTCATTTAAAAACAGGACATGTTTGTCTTTGGGAGAGAGAGAAATGCAGAATAGTATTTACATTCTTAACTGAGAGTCTGGGAAAGGCCACTACACACTTGGGCAAGATGAGAGTTCTCTTGTGCATGTTTTTCAAGTCTCAGCTGAACTGGCAACACCAGACCACAGAGAGACATGCTTGTATTGCAATGAATTATCAAAGCAAAAAGGAACCTTACTTATTAAGCAAAACATACATTATGTATAGCATTTTAAAATATACATTTTCTCATATATTTACATAACGTTCCTTTTGAGCAACCTGTGAATCCCTGTGTCCTCTCTCGGGTGTGCTAGGGAAGTTGTATTTGCTCTCCACTTCCTTTTAATTCACCATAGTGCCAAGAAAAAGGGAAAGTACTGTAAAACATCAGAGGAAAAGTGTATTTGATCGGTGGAAGGGGGACCAGGACTCTGCTCTCATTGCCAGGTCTGGCACTGCAATGCTGTGAGCTGCTGGGAAGCTCAAATAAGCCTCAGAGCTCTCCACTCAGTACATTGCAAGGGAGTGACAAGGCTAAATTAAAACCACGTTTGTAAGGAGCTGTGAAATTTTTGGCTGCAAGGTGCTATGTAATTGTGAAGTTCATTGCAGTGACTTCTCAGCTGTCACAGAGCTCAGAACAAGCTAGGGTGGCAATGGTGACAGACTGATGGTCAGCTTCCATCCACTGCTACCTGTACAGAGCATTTTACTTACTATCTCCTCTGGTTTCACTCTTCTCTTCAAAAGACATCTTACAGTCCTGAGACTGACCTCACCTGACAGCTATGAAGGGCAGGCTCTGAAGTGTCTAGCTGAATGTAACCATAAAGGCTGGCTCTGGGGGAGGAATGGACTTCTAAAATAACGTGGCAAAGGTATGAGGAAAGAGAGGGCTACAGAATTCACACCTTCACAGGAAAAATAAAAAATATAAAAAAAAAACAGACAGCTGTTCCAGTGATATGCACAATTCAGCAGAAATTGCTAGCTGTGTGCCTTCAGGCTTAAATTTGCACAACGAAACATATCCTTTACAAAGGTATTTCTTTTAATGTCTGCTCAATTCAGTATTATTGGATTGGTCTATCGAGGACACCATCTGGTATCTATCATCCAAATATACGTGGACATGCTATTGATAAAATCCCCATTTCCAAAATGTGGGTTAGTTAAAAGAAGGGCCACATTGCTGGCTGTTACAAATCGTTCTGACTGATGTAGCTACCCATGCTTTTGCCAACAAAGGATCTGACCTACAAAATCCCCAATTTAGATATTCTTTTGGGACAGGGCTGTCTTTATATCCTGTGTTGTAAAGCGTGTAGCACAGAGGACCCACAGCCATGAATAAAACACTCAAGGATTGTGATGGTACACATAATAAATAATAATCTAATTGCAGGAGCAGAAAGATTTCTGATGTCATTCATATGTTGAAGTAACTCATGCGTGTCATTCAGTGAATGGTCAGCATTCTTCAATGGAGAAAAACATTCTCCATAGAGCTGCCATCTTAGGACCTTCCACAGCAGTTTAGGTAGAGCAATCAAGGCAGAGCTTATGCTATTGTTGGCCATGTTATATCAATTCATTATATATAAATTAGTTGAGTCTCTCTAGACACTCTTAATACTTTTCATAAAGACAGTATTTAGCCCAAAGAAATACATTCTTTTCCTCCCCCACTTGGGGTAAAAAGAAGCCATCCCACTTCTCAACTATGCAAAGCATTTTAACTTCATTAAATGGCCTTCAACTATCTCAAAATGAATTAGAGTTTTCACACAAGCAGACATTTATTTAAAAAAAAACAAACTTTAGCAAAGTTTACTGAACTGGGGCAGGAGACCTAAGTTACATCTTCTTCTCCCACCCCCTGCAAAGGGAAGGAAATTTTAGCAACAAACTATCCCAGAAACTAAATCCTGTTATGACTTATGCCCCTCAGAAAACTACAGCAGGGGTTAATCAGAGCAGTATTTGGCTGCAGGAGTATTACTTACGTCACTGAGTCTTTCCCGAGAGCTACTTCGATGGAAACCTTTCGATTCCCCACTGGCGCTTTCACTGTCACTGTCTCGGCAACTGTTTTGGCCTGGCTTGAGCTGCAGGAAAGAGAAAAAACAAAGAGAGCAAGAGTTTAGCCTCATTCAGGTAAGTCCTCTTGTCCACTGCTGCTCTTTAACCCAACCCCACATCTACACACAGCAGCTTGCAGCACTGCCTCCAGCACAGTGCACCCTTGGTGCCAAGGCAGCATCTCAGCGAGGCCATGAATGCAGAGAGCAAAGCAAACTCGCTTACGGGACAGCACCTGTGCAGGCCAAGACCCTGCAGGAAGAAGGAGGCAACATTCATGTCCCAAGGAAACCACAGTTTAAGACCTTCATTTTAGGAACTTTTAGACTTCTCAAGTTAGTTATGCCCCAGATGCAGTTTTTAAAGTTACCATCACATCAAAGCGTGCACAGAATTAACCCCTCCCTCATTACAGCATAGAAGTATTCAGGATCTGAGATCAATGGCAATCTCCCCAGGGGAAGGAGCCGCCATCACTCTGGGGAGGCCGTTTGCTGGACTAGCCCCTAACAACACTGGTACTATAAAAAATTCTTGACTAACCTCAACATTCATAAACCAACATGATCTACTTAATAGGTATCAGATTGGTTTTGCCTTTCAAACGAGCTTTAATGAACTTTACTGGCGTTGTAATAAATCAAAAATACCAAAATATTACAAACTGTATTTTCAATACAATTGAGAATACATCTGCTCTCTCTTACGCTGTAGATTGTGCAGGTCAATATGTTATGACAGCATTGTACTGAAATTAACATTTACCATATACATACAGTACACACAGGTCCACAAGCACACATACATATACACAGCAAGAGGAAGATATGAACTACATCTACTGCAATGCTGAAGATGTATATATTCATTTTAACGTATCTTTCCCTACATTTTGCTTGAATGTATTAAAATTTTCTTTTAGCCTTGTTGATGCTTCATGTGAATTAACTTCCTGTGAAGACTGGTTACTCCTGAGGTTAATATGAGCAAAAAGACAATTTCAGAAACTTCGATTTAAAATCACATATGTAAATACTGGCAGCAGAGGCAAATGCAGAGGTACCTAACAGAGTATTTTACGAGACCCATGCTACACTTACCAATATTCATATAACCAATACCAAACAACTCCTCCTAACTTATTCTAATTATTAATACATTCACAGTGATTTCTATTCAGACTGTACAGGAATATATAATCATATTCATCTACAATTCATAACTGGAGGCTAAAAGTTCCTTCTCGAGGAACGCTCTCCAGCAGCTTTCCCCCCGCTTTTTTCTATCTTTTCTCTTTTTTTCCCAGTTCTCCCACAAACATGCTGCACAAGCACACACAAAAATTCACACACACTCTCTTTTATAGGCGCGTGCAAACAAGGCATACATTTTGGCTCTATTGCCCAGATACACATTCCCACTTGTATACAATGTTCACCTATACACACGGCTGTTCTCTCCCAGGTTCACTACAGGAGTGCACAAAGCACCCTTGCCCTAATGGTTATCATCAGTTTCTCCCTACCACTAGAAGAGCAAATTGCATCTACAAGTTTGGTATGTGTGTGCTGCTTTACCCTCATCCCTTACCCCCCTCATTAGTAAAAGGCAGCTTTGGATGTTACCTGTCAGTCAAAAGAAAGGAGAAAGTACATACAACTACAGGCTCAGACATACAATTGAGTTCTAATGCATGAGCAACACAGCAAAAAATGTCACAGGTGTACTCTCAGTTCAAAGAAAAGGTAATGTAACAACTAGAGCTATTTGTCAAACACTTATAATTTAATAAATAAACTAAATATTCCACAGCTCAAAATCTCAAGTAAAAAAGATTTTTATTTCAATTGGAATGGTTTATCAGTCAGATCTAATAGATCTAGGTAGCATTCTTTAGAGGCAGAGGGGTGGATAACGAATTCAAGAAGTCTTATACTTCATATATAACTCACCGATCTTATCTAGGACCACTGTGTGCTGTAATTTTATGGTCCCAGGTTTAAAATTTAACTACCCAAAGGAAAATAGATCAAGTTTCCCTGACTCAGTCTTCTGTCAAAATCCACTCAATGGAAAAACTCATTGTAACTGGGGCCTGAAGAGGGTTTTTTTTCCAGCCTCAAATTTTATTTTTAGAGCCTCCATTTATTTTGTACACAATTTTCACACATTAGCTATTTGCTAACTAATCATAACAGCTCAGTTTTATTCTACTTCCACATCACAAATTCCAGCTATTTACAGAGAAAAGAAGAGAAGAAAAACCCATCAGGTGTCATTTTTCTAGACACAATTTACAAGGAATAACAGAATATGACCAAGATATCTGAGCCTGAAACTCTATAGGAACAAAGTGAACTGTATAGACGAGACAGCAAACTCAGAAGTAAGTCCAAGTCAAGATTTATAAGCTTTCCATATTTCCTTTCTTTTTTTCCAGGTTGAGTTTCTCTGTGTGCCAGACTGTTGAGGGTTTACATTTTATTCCAAAAACTATCAATCTGTGTTAAATTAAGAAAATAAAGTACGGAAATGTGCCCATTGCCTTCTTTCAAGATTCTAAAGTTACACACAAACACACTTGAGAACACTTAATGTGGATAGGCAATGGTTCATTTCGATCTACTCGCACAGATCCCACCACTTAAAATTAAAACGACACTGAAATAACATAGTGCTGCTAAAAAGGTCTGCAAATAAAAGACTGGATCTTTAGTTATACCGCATGCATTTTATGCATTACTCTGGGGCACATGGGAACCCTAAAAAATGCAACTGTCCTTGGAAAAAAGTGCAACACTGACAACTGTGGTTCCTGTATCGTTCCTGCCAGAGTACCCCATGCGAAAAGCAAGGCCAGCATGAAGCTCCCATGATGTCTACTACAGTGTTTCACTGAGGACCTTCCCACATCAACACAGCCGTTACTCTTCTGATTTGCACTGAGCGAGGAATGAAGGGCTTGCAAAAAGCGCGTTCGATTCCAAACTTTCACTGTACAATGGCAGTGTATTTATCCATGTAGGGATCCATCTAAAGGGTCTCACAAACAGGAGATACACACATTTTCTAGACTGAAAGCACAAAACCTTAAACGTGTAGAGTGTCGCTGACTCACCATGAACTTGCACAGCCTCAAGGACTCCCCGAGTATATGAGACTGGTATGTGCAGAAACAGTGAAAATCAGCAATAATCCATGACTCTGGTGCATCTGCCCAGGCTGAATGGCACCGGCTCTGGCGTGCACCCACACCTCCAAAACAGTTCACAAAGTTTTGGGTCATTCTTTGTATCCTCACTTTGTATTTCTGGAAATTTTTTATCACGCTACACAACCTATTATTTTGTAATCTCTTTAAATCTATTGGAGGATACTGAAAGTCAAGCAGAACTGGATAACTAGGTAACTGCACTTTTCTACTAGAAGTTAAGAAAGCAAAAGGGGGGGAAAAAAAGAAGTGGAAGGATGGCCGCTGGCCGAAGGGCTGGGACTCAGCAGTGGGTTTTATTTCTGATTCTTCACTACAGCCGATCCCTCCCCGAGAAGTGCGAGTGCCGAAGGGTGTTCCCTGCTCACCAGAACGGGTCTGTTTAGAGGGTTTTTTGGAGGGATGGTTTCTCCATGGGTGATTGCAGAGCACATCGCAGGCTACAGGCCCAATAATCCCACTCACTGCTCTGGGGGCTGCTATGGTAGCAACAACGGTTCCTCGTGATGAGGTGGCTCCTCACCAAAGAGAATTAAAAAAAGGCAAACAAGGCCCTGAAAACATGTGCACTCACCTGGGTTTTCTTCCCTTTCGTACAGATATGAGTCTTATGAAGCCCATGCACTTCAGATGTCCCCGTCCAGGTGTGGGCAGCAGGACTGCTGCAGCCCCTCTGAGGAGAGGCTGCCGGTTCCAGCTGGTTCCAGCCAGTTCCAGCCGGTTCAAGCTGGCTCCAGCTGGCTCCACAGCCACAGCCGAGCCCTCCTGTGGCGGGCAGTGCCTCTGTGCATCTAGGAAAGGTCAAACCTGCCTGATCTGAGGGGTGAGGGAGAGAAGCGGAGCAGGCCTGCAGCCAGCCAGCCTGGGGCAATGGGGGCAGGAGGTGCCCCAGGAGCCGGAGCAGAGACCCCCCTGCAGCCCCCCAGGGCACCCTGGGGGGCGGGCGAGTATTCCCTGAAGGAATTCCTGAATTGTCCCCTGGGGAGCTCATGCTGGAGTGGATTTTTCCTCCAGGACTTACTGCCCGTGGGAGGGAGCCAGGCTGGAGCAGGGAAAGTGCAGTGAGGGGCTGACAGGACGCCCACCCTCCGCACCGCGGCAGGGACACGCAGGGGTAAAGCAACGGAGCTGACCTGGCGGGGGAAGGTGCTGTTTGAATTTTTGTTCCATTTCGCACTATCCTGATCTATGTTAATTGGCAATAAATTAAACTGGGTTTCCCCAGGTCGAGGCTGTTTTGCCCACAATGGTGACTGGTGATCTTGCTGCCTTTAATTCACAAACTTTTTCTCACGTGCCCTGCTGAGGTGGGGGCTGCGAGTGAGTGAGCGGCTGGGTGAGCATTTGGCCCTCAGCTGAGGTTAACTCACCACAACATGGCTTCCAGAAGAGCGCTTGCTGCTCATAAGCAGTCAAAAAACTTCACACTCTCTGCTGCCCTGCAGAGTCATTCAGAATAGACACAGTGCTGGAAACAGCCACCAGGCACATGAAGAGTGAGAGGATTATCAAGACACCATGGTGGTGGGAGAAGGAAAGGAGCAAGATATGCAACACTACGAGTGACTATTTGATGAAGACAAAAAAGAAAGATTAGCTCAGACCCAAAGGTCACAAAGAATCTGTTCAGAAACTTCTAAGATTATGAATAAACCAAAACAGATGCAAAAACATCAACACGAAACCTGCTGTAATAGTAAGTACTAGCAGTACCTCTTCTTTCAGGGTGTGGAGAGATTTTCCAGGTGACCTGAAATCTAATGGAACTATTTTTGCATCAGGGAAATACTCACCCCTATTTTGTGACAGTGAAAGTGTCATATTCAGCTGCATCCAGGGAAAGCAGCTCTCTGCCCAGCTTCCTTCTGCCACTCAAAGTTAACGGGTAAAGGAGACCTAAATATGCATGCTTAGGAGGAGGTTAGATCTACAGGAGCAGCGCTACAGTTACTACATTGGTCAGACATTTCTGTGGCACAGAAGGATGGGGGGCATAAGCCATAAAACACTCCTAAGGATAACCCACAACAACATGGCTCTCTTGCCTTTTGTCTCAGAAAGGAAAAGAATGAAGGCCAGAGATAGCTGATCGCGTATAGGAGGCGTACGGGAGGATGAAAGGGCAGCTGAGCTCCAGACTACAGGGAGCATCATCCTCTCAGGACTGCAGTTTGCTTTGCTGGATCCCTAAGCCACTTTAGATAATTCCATAGTAGCAGTGCCTGGTTAGCATGTAACAAACAGCGAAATAAATAAACCTACTGAGAATTTAGCAAAAGCCCTTTTCACAGAGCTTATATATCACGTCAGAAACACTCTTATGTGGCTCTTCTGAGCTCTTTTCTTTTTCTTCTTAAATATATTTTAATTTAAAACCCCATACCATTTGGCAGCAGTAAATCTATGGTATAGTTTTGAGGTGCCTGAGTTTCCACACCATATGGAATTAAAGGATTATTTCGCTACATTATACTTTAAAGTTATGAATACTAACACTTCTCCCTATTATAGCACAGCCAGTAAGCTAAGCCTTTAGCAGAGTCCTAGAGGAAGCGGACACCTGCTCCCCAAGGGATGGCATAACCCTACCATGGGGAGGAGAATTTAGGCTTTCAGTTCTGCCTCTCATTTATTATTTATACAGCTTTTGCAAGGGCAAGACAGGCCAAAACTCTTCTGATCCAGCTCCTACCTGGGTGAATACATTCTCCAGCTCAGATCAGCTGGTGAATAGACTCATATCTGCGCCATTAAAAATGCTTCATGACTGCAGAAAGCCTGAACAGGTATGGCCCAGTCCCAAACCCATGACAGTAGTTCATCCTGACCAGGGTGACAGCCCTACACAGTACAAAGACATTTCTACCTGCTCCTTCATATACATGGAGCTTCCCTCCACTTGCCCTCTGGGCTTTTTCCCAGCAGCCCAGCCTCAAGCCAGGCTCTGATCTGAATTTTTGCCACTACTAGCAGCTACACACTCATCCCAAATGCTGCACACATGGACCTAGACAGAAGCACCAGCAAATCAGGCTGTTGCTGATGACTGCAGGCTGCCTTGGGTGGCCAAAGGCCAGGGAGCAATGACCAGTTCAGCCTGTGAGGAAAAAGCAAACTGAACCCAGTGAGATCCTAGTAACAGGCTGGGCTGCCTCAGCAGGACTTATCATGAATTTGTTGTCATTTGGAACAGGAAGAGTTTGGCTCACAGCACTCAAGTGGGAGGGAGGCTGTCAGGGGCATGGGGGTAGGAGAGCCTGAGCCCAGTCCCGTCTGGCATGATCACTGGGAGGGAGATGGGCTCGTTGGCACTGTGTTGGGCTGCGTCTTCACAGCTCCTGGCAAAGATGCATGAGCCATAGATAGGGGAAGGAGTCGGAGTGGTGGGATCACCATATGCTGGTGTGAGGCGGGTGGACAGGAATGGACCACGGAAGCCTCTTAGCATCAGGTGCCTCTGAAGCTGATGCAGAGTTCAGCACTGGGAGCATCTCCTCCACCCTGCTGTGGAGCTGACACAACTGACTCCCTGACTGGTTTTGCCCATTTGGATTTTTTCTAACATGAATTTCATCACATGCTCTGAGAAGACTGCTTTTGATGTGCTCTTAAGGCCAAAAAGCTAAATGCAGTTCCCACTAACACCCACCCTCTCACTAGGGTGGAAAAATCATCACTGATTTAAAGTATGTACTGTGGCGTCATTTTGTACTAAATGAAATATATTTGTCCCTTAAAATCTGATGTAAATTCAAAAGATGACAATCTATGTTGAAGCCTAATTGATTCTAAACAACAGAACAATTGAGTATAGAAATCAGAAGTATAACATTGGATAAAGGGTGATGAATGAAAACATCATGCAGTTGAAGTGTGCTACTTTTTATATTATATCTAGAATAAGTAAGAAAAATCTTTTAACTCTTCTGGTCAGCTGAGCTTTCACACGCATACATCACAACAGCACTAACCACAGCCATGCTTGCGTCGCAGCGGTGCGCAGACCGCGCGGCAGGAACAGCCACCTTGTAAGTACTGCACAAGCACAGCCTATGGAGCTGCTCCCTGCCCTACCCAAGCACACACGCAGGCGTGAAGTGTCTTCCCTCAGTCAGAAAAGAGCAACATCAGATTTCATGTAGGACTGAATACTTCGTTTCAAAGAAAACATATTTTATCAATGACTGAGAACAAATCTGGCTGTATGAAAACAAATAAAAGGAGAACTGCACAGCAAGAAAAAAAAACCCAAAACAGTGTAAATCAAGGCTTCTTCCTTATGATTTAAATCATGATTAACGGCTGTCAATTAAAAACTTTCATTTAAATCTATCATGCTACTGACGTAAGCTAGACAAATACTGCTCACATAGCACTTAGATGTCACCAAAGCTTTCAAGGTGGTTCAACACAACTGCCGTGGGCCTGGAGCAAGACCTCTACATTGCATTTCTAACAAAGCCACGTTCACCACCATGACATCTGCCTGACTAGCTAAACAGATGAGCAGCACAAGGAAAGCAAATCAGGGGTGAGATAATGAGGAGGAACAACATTTACAATACACCAGTTTAGGTAGTAAATACAAAAAAAAAAAGAATTCACACTGTGTGTGGACTCCAAACACTGTTAATACAAAGACACTTTTCACAGCAGGGAAGAAAAATCTTGTTACCCAAGAGATACAATAAAACATTAGGAGAGGCTCTCCGTGTATGTCTTGATATGTTATCTTACAGCAACCTATGAACATGCTCCAAGAAATTGTCAGCTGCTGAGGATCAGGGCCTACCTGCCATCATCCTGGGATCTGACATCCCAACCAGAATACAAAGCTTTACCATGCATACCTGTACCATAAAAGTGAGGCAGACTAACAAAGACAAGATCTTTTTTGTTTCCTTCCTGCTGCTACCAAGAAGAAGTAGTAATTTTCCTGTTCCAAAATTATTTTCATGAAAATAAGAATAAATACACATATACATATTCCAAATTTCCTGTTGACAAAAAAAAAAAAAATAATCTAAATCTAATAGAACTTGAACGAATAATGATATTATTCTTATTAGCTCTGTGATACAGAACAAGGGTGTCCTTAACTTACTTATTCTAAAGCACTGATGGTCATTTCCTGCTGCCTTTGAGCTGATCCAGAGGCGGCTGCTGCGCTTGCTCAATACACAGGAGCAGAGGAACTCATCCTCTGCCACCTTAAAAGGGGGAGAACCGATGGGAAGAACCAGAGCTACCCCCCTCTTCTCCTGGGGAGAATTCGGTTATTTAGCATTGTTATTACAGAAAAGCCAAGCGATCATGTTCTGCTCACAGTAGCAACAGCAGAAGAGACACAGGCCAAGAATAAATAGCATCCTTGCCAAAGCAGGGGTGGGGGATAAAGAGAACGGGCATTTATTTCCAGATCCTCTTCTTCATTATATGCTTGGGCAACCTTAGATATACAGCACACAGAAGGTACTCTGAAGTAGCTCTATTTTATCTAAGTTACACAGAGAATGCAGCCCATCGTTTTTTCTGTACTGTTTATACAGAAATCAAAGATAAATTTGGCATAAACTCATCACACCCCAGAATCATACATACATTATACAACATATAAAGTGTAACAGACTTGCTCTGTTCCCCAGCTCCTGTTAAGAGCCGTATGAAACAGCAAGCTGTTGGCAATTGCAACAAATGAAGCATATTTCAGCACACTTTAAAAGCTGAATTGCAAAAAAATATAGGCTTCTTCTGACCCTTTGCATTTTGATGGTTGCACAGTGAGAAATATGGCCTTTAAAATTACACCTTGCAAAGCACTCCATTGTACCAATCAATCTCTCCGAGCAGCTTCCACAGCGCAGACTCGCGCAGCCGAGAAGGATGAGGAGCGAGGGTCCAGGCGGCCTGCTCGGAGGCAGCCAGCACGGTGGCAATCAGGGTGGAATCGATCTGCCACTCCCAATCTTTACTAAGTCCCACTGCTGAGCCTGTTTGTATCCCACCCTGATCTCCAGGGCTCTCCCTGGGCTCTGTGTCAGGGAAACCAGCCTTCGTACCGCTAACCCCCCCTTTGAAACACAGCCGCTTTAGTGCTTGTTCCTGCCTGGTGCAAGTGTACCATCCCCGTCCGCATGGATACACATCCACGTACTCTGATCCATACCCGGCACAAGCCCCACATGTACCATCCCCATCCGCATGGATACACATCCACGTACTCTGATCCATACCCGGCACAAGCCCCACGTGTTATTCAGCTGAGTGATGCCTATTTACAACATCTATACTTCTTGCTTCTGGCTCTGCATGTCCCAAAGACAAGATTTTATGTTCTATGGCCATAGGCATAATTTTTTAATAGTTGTGTGTCCCCCTAAACCCTGGGAATGCCCTGCAAGGAGCCGTGGATGCGTAGTTGCCG
>JAVJGJ010000001.1:101648511-101662276 GCA_035590215.1 Microhierax caerulescens
ATAGTTCTGTGTCCCCCTAAACCCTGGGAATGCACTGCAAGGAGCCGTGGATGCGTAGTTGCCGCAACAGTTTCCACCAGGAACTGTTTTTTGTGGTTCCATTTTGGTGCACCCATTTAGAAGATGGAGAACCAAGCTGGCAGCTCCACCCCAACATTCAGGGTAAGAATAGCCTATTTCAGAGACTTGGCAACGATGACTTTCGAGATCCTTCAGGTTTGGCCATTACCAGCTCTTGCTTCAGTGGTGATAGGCACAGGGTGGTCCAGCCTGCGGCCCCAGGGACACCAGCCTGCTCTCAGCCCTGGACCTGTGAGGAGTTCTTGTTTCTGTTGTGTGGGAAAGGTCAGATAAAGCAGGAAAGTGGAGGCGAACACTACCTTTAACCTGTGTCTCCAGAAAGGGAAGAGGAGAACAGAAATATTATCCCATTTAGCCCAGAGTGTCTGACATCCAACCCCTTAAGGACTCCGCTTGGCCTCTGGTTGACTTTGAAATGTATAACTTACTGGAAGAATATTTAAGTAAGAAGATAAAACAAATCACATGATGGAACAAAAAGCAAACAGGCCAGGCTGAAAAATCTCAACATCCCTGTAGCTCTACAGCTCTCTGCAAATTCAGCTAAAGAGCCTTCATCTGTTTTAATGAGGGGAAACATAAACCCAAGGTAGATTCTGTAGAATTTCACTCGTTTCAAGTCTACAGGATGGTTGCTCCTCATGCACAAAGGAGATGCAAAATGGGAGGAGACCTTTTGGGAACATCTAAAGATGTGACGCAGTGCCATGAACCAAGCCTGAAAAAGACCAGAGTGACAGAATTTGCTCGCTTGAGTTAAGTCACAGCTACCATCATCCTTCTTTTCCCCTCAATGTAGACCACTAACTGACACCCAGTTAACATTACAGCATTAAATGAATGTCTTGAAGGAGGAAATATCAGTATTCATGGATGGACCTCAAGATGCTTGCCACTGTTTACATAAAAGAGCCCTGTTATTTCATAGTTCGATATAAGCCCAGAATAAATATTTAATAACTCAGTTGCATAAATAATGATTTGAAGGTTGAGCTATTGGCTTCAAAATATAATACTATTTTAAGCCGTTTAACTGGCCAGCCACATAAATTATTCAAGATTGAAAAGTCATCCTGTGGTCTCTGTACAAGGAGAAAACTAGGAAGTTGTAACTATAATGACAAAGGCAGGGCAAGATCAATCAAACCACATGATCTCTAACACAAACAAGCAGCAATTAAGCAGCAATCAGGACCAATATGACTGTGGTTGATGTCCTTTTATGCCAATACTCTCAGTCCAGAGAGCAAAACTTAATAATGTTTTGCAATTTATCAAGGGAACCATAACTCTGTTCTCTGGCCAAGAGGCTATTATGATAGTATTTCTTTATAATTTAATAATGTGAAGGAAAGGGGGGGAGGGGGAGTAAAAGCATTTTGACATGTAACTCACATCTATACATATTGTATTTTCCCCTTGCTTGAATGATGGAAGCAGAAGACATACTAATATACCTCAGTACCAATTTGTTAGCAGAAAAGGGGAGCTGAAGTATCTGGCAAAGAAAATCTATTTGAAGAAGCACAGAAGGGAAGGGAATGAACCATCTGAATTCATTAGCAGCTGTCATTGATGTGGAGATGAGTTTAGAGATGAAGAGAAGCTAGTCATCACAAATAACTCAGGAGAAAAGCAAGGGGAGGAACTGTTGTTTAAGTTGTTTAAATCTGGATTAGCTTCTGATAGATGGCAAGTTACCACTTTGAGGAACCTTTGTGAAACACGCTCCAGCCTCTTTGGAGAGAAGCTCTTTGAGCAGCGTATTTCAGCATGTCGGGCTGTGCCCAGGTTGCTGGCAGCCCTGGGTGCCGCTCTGTAACGCCAGCCTGCTTGGCAGTAGCAAGTCACAATTTCCCCATACCTGAGCCTGTAGTTTCTCAGCATCTCTCCTGCTCCAGGAGCCTGAGCCTGTCATTACCCACTTGCTCCGCGTGTCTTTTCCCCATGCCCCTGAGACTCCTCGGCTGTACGGCTGCAGCTGATGTGCCAGGGCTTTGCAGGGAAATAAACCAGATTAGAAATGACCAGGTAATTATTTTTTTTTTTTTTTTTCCTTCTTCGTTTCCTGCATGGCTTTTAACCCAGATGAGTTCTTCAGTTCGGCAAGATTAGGGAGGCGACGGTGGGAAGGGGTGGCAAGGACTCGGGCACTACCAGGAAAAGAAACACTGAAGAATGACACCCTTAAACCACAGTTTGATTTCATGTCTTAAATCTTGTTGAATTTTTGCCCTGGACTAACATAGTAAGAGCTGCAGCTGGTTTGAAAAAATCAGAATGGCTTCAAACCCCAAACAGTACCGGCTTGTTGCTGGTTTTCTGGCTTTGCTCTACACTATTTTTGGATTTTTTTCTTTTCCTTTCTGCTTACCTCTTTTCCTCTCTCATCCTCAGAAGTACTGTAAAATATATTGCAGCACTGTGCTTTCACCTTGAACTACTTTTGCCAACTGAAATAATGAGTCCTCCTATTTGCAAATGTCAAAAAATCTCCTGATACATACTGGAGTCTGTCCCTTGTCAACAGTGACCAAAGGTGATTTAATGTTTGATAGATTTGATGAGATGGTTGGTTGCCTCAGTCCAAGTCCAAAACCAGCTTCATTTCCACAAAATCATTCTGCCAGCTAGTGTTATTAGCCCTTGTGTTGGCAGCCTCAACAGAGAGGCAAAGATTCAGGGCGAGATCCAATACCCACTTAAATCAAGGGGACTTCCACCGACTTCAAGGGATACAGAATCCATTTAGAGAAAAAGGTGTCCCCAGTAATTACTTGGCAGACAATTTCTGTACCTTATACCGATAAAATAAAGTTAACTTCTCTTTCGTATGCTTTAAAATTGTGCTAAAATTACCAGTCTTGAAAATATCATCATATAATAGGTAAATGGAATTCTATTATTGGTTTAAGATAAGTGCAAAAACTCTGTAACACAGGACTACTATCAAATTATGGTTACTTGAATTAATCCTCATTCTGGCATTTAATAATTTGTAAAGTGCTTACTCAGGAAAAGGTCAAAAATCACTTGAAAAGATATGTTAATGGCGCTTTAAGTAATGTTTAGACTTACTGAATAAATTTTCACACTTAAGTCACATATAACAAGCATCACAAAACGTATTGGCAATTGTGCTCTTCGCAATGGACAGCTGCATACACATACATGTTACAGCCTCCCTACAAGCCAGCACTTAATTAAATTGATTTCAGCTGAGGAAAAAAATAAGCACATCTTCATTGCTATGCCAGAAGTATATTCCATGTATGTTCTCACAAAGAGGATGTTCGCCTAAATCAGGGCCTGAAAAAAGCTCATCACTGTTCATCTATGTGACACAAAATATAACAGAAATGAAAAAAACCCAAAAACCTCCCAAAACTCAATCCTAAAAAAAAAAAAGAAAAATAGTTGTAAATAGTTGAACATGAAGGAAGACAAAGCCCTGTGCTGATGGATCTACATGGAGCCCCTTCTATGCTTTGAAATATCTGGGCTTTAAAATGACCCATAAGACTTAAAAATTAAGTATCAGCATGTGAAAGCGTACCGTATTACAGTTTAAATCAACCATTATACAGGCTCAGCAAGCATCAGCACACTCCTTCTAAGCACTAAAAAACGTCAACTTCTCCTTGGTGAATAATAATTTGTGAAATAAAGCAGGCATGGAAAATATGGGTGGCAGGCAGCAAATGCTGATATTTGGGGCACTAAGGTGTTTTAAAATTGTTTTTCACTTTTGCATCCAGCATCTACAGAAATCTCAACAGATCAAAGTTTTGCAGACAAGGAAAAAAAACCCCACAAAATTAATAACTATTTAAGTATTCTGTTTCATCATGATAACAAACAGATGGTTTTAATATTCTAGAGGCTAATTTCTGAACAATTAAAAACACAGCAAGACATTAACATCTAATGAAACATTTTAACTACCAGTATATGCATCTGCCATTAATTTCCACACAGTAAGGTCTTGGTTCTCTTCAATCTGTTCTTTATTAAGGAAAGTTTTTCCACTCTGAATTTAGTGAAGTAGAGAATTAACAACTGTTTTCAATCAGCAATCAGCATGATATTTCGCCAGTGTGCATTGAAACCGTCCACACTATCAGACATAAATTTACTCCTATGATGGCTTTGATCTGCTCACTGAGTGGAGATGTTAGAAGGGAATTCATTCTCTAATTCCATTTTCATTTAGAACATATGAATTAACCCCTCACAGATCTCATATCCCATTTTATCCACTTTAGATAAAGGACACCTACTTAAAATGTTATGGCTTATGCATTACTTACAGTCTAGCCAAAAACAAATTCATTTTTTGAAACCAATGAAGCATTCTCATGCAAACTGTACTGAAATAAAAGTTCTTCAAAGGCAAGGAGAATCCTATATTTATGAGCTTCTAATTTATATTTCCTTTGCTCGTTTGTGATAAGAACATAAGGTTGTATTCATCAAAGCTCTACCCATGCAAAAAACAGTTGCTACAAAAAAATTCTTACAACTCAGACACTAAGGTATCTCATTCATGTTTTCCCTAATCAGATATACAGCTTAGAACTACTGATGAATTTTCTGCAGGTCTAGAGCAATTTGGCAGGTTATGATTTAAATTAAGCCGAGGCAAACCATTCTCATTGCTCCCAGGGTATGGCAAAAGGCTGACGTTATTCACTATTTGTTGTCATCACCTAGCTACTGTATGAATGAACCCTGTAAATAAATACCTTTGGGAATAAATTCAAACACCCTCCCTGATGGGTTTGAATAGCATGCTTGCCATTCATTAAACATGGAGGCAGCTCAGTAAGTGTCTTTGGTTTCCAAAAGGATTAAGTTAGCAAGTAAGTTGGAATGATTTTAACAGGAACCATATTCTGTCCAGGTTCCTATTTTGCTTTTAATCATGTAATTTATGAAAACATGGAGTTGCAAGGCTAAACTAATAAACATTGAAAAAAGCCTTGAGAAAACATAGGTTTTGGGAAGGAATCAGCTGCAGGACCTCACCTCTCGGACTCATTTTGCGGTGTTCAGCGGGGATTTCATGGTGCACCAAGAAATGTCTGTATTGCAACCATGCAGAATGAGAGACACCCACATTCCAGTTACTGCTTCAAGTCCAGAGAAACGGGGTCATGAACCTGGCTCTTCTACCTGCCAAGTGATGCCCTACCAAAGGGGCGTTAGCTGTTCCAAGACATCTGCCTCACTCTAATTCACGCCAGAAATAACACGCTGGCCTCAACACACTCCCAGCAACAGCTATATGTATTTCCATTTCTGCATTTCCATTTTCAGACATTTCTGCAGCAGACCACCTACGATAAAAACACACCGTATCCTCGCGGCGCCCTGCTCTGTGTGCCTCTATCCATCCCAGAGGCTCAGCTGGAACAACACAGTCCCCTTGCCTCAGCACTTGAGTTCTTGCCTTTGTTGAGATAGGTTCTTACAGGTCAAGGGCCAGATCCAGAAAGGCTGAGAACACCCACAAACCCATTTCGAATTTGGGTTTCCAAAATCTGGAACCAGAACGGTAGCTAGGTATGAAAGGACATGAAAGATTAATCATTCGACTTCGAGTGCTGTCATCACTATGAATTTCAAGGATTAGGGCTGGGAGTTTCAGATGTGCCTAGCAGAGGCAGGAGCATAACCCCACTGAAAGACACTGAGCTTTTGGCTCATTTTATATCCACTTTTGGTTCAGTGAAATATGGCTGAAGTGGCGTCCCTGGGGGTGCCAGATGGGATTTCAGGAGACCTTTCCAGCCAGTCATATCTGGTTCAGAGAAATGTGCGCACTAAAATGAATGTACTGGGAGTTTGCCATGTAACCATTAGCCGCATAACCACCATTAATATACCTTGGAGGCATTGCCTTATTTTTATATGTCAGACAGTTTCAGACTAACACCGTACTTAGTGAGGATAGCACAATATTAAAATGTGACTTTCATACTTTTTATGCTCCAAGTGCCTGGATCTACTCTTGGCACACTACAAAAATAATACTTTTATGATTCAGTTTTTCCATGAAATATTTATAATACAACTATTGAGTGATGGAAGTGCCAGAATATTACTATCGCTATACTTGAATTCCTGGAGATTGTAAGCTTTTGTTTGGTCTAGCAGCGTGAAGGAAAAGCGTCCTGCTGAACATCTGTCTCTCACTGGGGAACCACATGGGAAATAAAGACTTTGGGGCAGCGCTGCCTGAAGTATTTGAGTACTCACCTACTGCAGTCTACGAGTGTCGAGGAGTCTCAGCATTACAAAATCACTGAAAACCAAAGAAAGGTGCACACTCAAACGGTCCCATAGCCCATCCCTCTGGGCCCAGGAAGGACCAACTCTACCTGCATCATTCCTGACACGCAGACAACCAGCTAACGCAGCCCAAACTGTTGCAAAAGGCACCCGGTGACCTCTGCAACCACTGCAGGTGAGTCAGTGCAGAGTTTCACTGCCTCTGCCTTTACAAAGCTCTCTTCACATCTCTACTGCATCTCCTACCTGCAGCGTGACCCTGTCCCACCTATCATGGATATGCAGAACAGATTTTTCCCTTCTTCTCTGCAGCAATCTTCTTGTGTTTGAAGACCGTTATAAGGAGCTCCACTCCATTTTCTCTTTTTAAAACTAAACTGCCCCAATTCTTTCAAGCCTATCTTGAAGGCCACGCTTTTAGTCTTTCTCCGTGTACCACACTTACTTCTCTCACTGATTAATTCCTATTCTGAAGGAAAGCACCTGCAATACCCATTAGGAATCATATAATCACACAAATCATACTGGGATGCAATGTGTATTAACCGTGCATTGGAAGTGGCGGTTTGTGTTTAGACAACTGACTGTTCAGGCAGGCTTACTCGTGGGTGCCAGGAGACACCTCAAAGGACCTGAAGTGATCCCCTGAAGTGTTCACAACAGAAACCTTTTCAATTTATGCCACTCTTTCCCTCATAGAAGTGCTGTTAACTCACTGTATAAATAATATTACATCTGTAAAAGAGATTTCCTGACAAAAGAGAAATAACTACAAGTAGAGAAAAGCTGCTTACAGAAGAGCTGTTCAGGAGAGGCTTTGTTAAGTTCACTCAGCTTGATTTAGATCTCTCCTCATTCAAAACCTCACCTGAAGCAGGTCTTCTGCTAAATATTAAGACTTTTCAATAGAAACTTTATTTCTTAATAGTTTTTTTCCGAGTTGGAGCTGCAAGGACAAAGTGTAACTCCTCATGGTGCTTCCTCAGCTGCAACTCATTTTCTCTAAGAAGTTGTCATTGAAGTGATCTGGAGAAACACTTTGCAAATCCATTTTAACAGCTTTCAAAGATTGCTCAAAGATGCCCAACAGCCCTGTTTTCCTTGCCAGCTCCTTATTCCTCACTACTGCATTTAGTTGCAGCAGAAGTGTTGGATTAAATAAAAACTTCCTTTGCTGTTAAGCGTCCTGGTTAGGCAAGCTGGAACTCTGCAGGTTTTGCTGGTGTTCGTAAACCTATTTTACAACAACCGAGATGAGGAATGATAAAAGGAGACGCTGATGCTTCCACGACGGGCTAAAGACTGACTTCAAGAACTCTACGCAAAGACCGGAGGAAAGAGTGAGGCATGGAAGGAGCCGCTGGGGTGGGTGAAAGGCGCAGTTGCTACGTTCTTTTTAAGGCCACAGAAATGCCATGCTGTCAACCTCTGGCATCCCACAGCAAACCATGGCAACAGCTGCCTGGCTCTGTAGTAATAAACTGAACCAATTTAATAGCTTTTATTGTTCTGCTGTGATGTTTGAGTGCAACCACTTCTTTCCTCCTAGGACTCCCGAGCCCGCAAGGGCAGCAATGAGAGAAGATCTCATTTACCTAAAAGCGCTTATAAATTTTTAATTTGCTTTAACAAGTAAATTAACAAGTCCCTCATTCAGGCAAGTTTTATGGCCTCTTGCCACTTGGGGAGGGCCATAAAAGTTTTATAGATAATCCAGAGCTACTGAGATTGCTCATAATAAATTGTCTGTTTCCTGTTATTTTATCAAACCATTGGGCTTCTAATGACTTAAAGGCACAGCTTCCTTATATCTACGCTTTTTATGAGCCCGTATTTATAAACTGTAAAGAATATCTTAAATTATACTGGGCCCCTGCTAATCATTACAAAGCTAGTTTTTTATTGGAGCCAACCTTTTTGCTCACGCCCCCCTAGTAAATTCTAAGGGATTTAAGGGGGAAAAAAAATAAATCTCTTTTTTGAGACAGCACACTGATTCTGCATTCTATTTTATGATGTTGCTTTAGCCAAAGTTTCATTAATGAATACTTTGAAGTGCCTTGAACTCCTTACTCTGATTTCTAACAGTTCTTTAAAAAGTTCACAGGATAGTAAGTACTTTAGGCAACATTAACAAGCCTGGCTCTGGGATTCAAGCTTGGGAGCAGTCAGCACTTACTGGAAAAACACAATCTCTTCCTTTTAAGAAAACACTACCGCCAATGGGCGCTCACTGTCTACCCTCTGGAGCACCACGAATGAATCTCAGGCAGAAGAACCCTAAACGCGAAGTTGTCCTTACCATTTTAGCGCTGTGAGTGGCCACACTGAAACCAGTGATGGTAGTCAGGGCAAGTACGCTTCAGCACATTTAAATAATAGCCCCGTCAGGTCCAGCAACATTTGAGCAGTTTTCCCACTGAAGTTACAATGCTGTGTCTAGTTAGGGCTTCAAAGCATCCACAACACCTAACCTTGGGCATCCAATTAAGTACGTTGGTCCCTCTATATAGAAATGAGAAATTACTCCAGAGAGGGAGTAGGCACCAAACTTGAACAGCTGTAATGGTTTTGCAGAAGTTTGGGTTTTGCCGCATTGAGTACACAGAGCTTGGGGAGACTCATAAAAGAGAGGCTTGTCTTTAAGTAAGATATCCCACCATCTTTCCCTTGATTTCCGCTATGGGAATAACATGACCAAAGTATATGGGGAATCACTGGGGTCATGTTTAGTGATGTAATGTATTTGGGGTGGAGTGGAAAGGAGCAGTGAAGGAATAAAGCTGCTGCAGACTCTGTCCTCCAGAGATCTGAATATTGCACGTGGATTAAAGCCTACACTTGCTCTGAAGTTTTAGGGTAGTACAAAGCTACAACAAAAGGGCACTGGGACATAGTATAGGTGAAGATAATCAGTATTTTCTGTAAACACACTGTTATGAAAACCTAAAACTCCTTCAACTGCACAGGAGAACATAAAATTCCTGCTACCTTTCTGTGAAATTACAAGTCTGTGGAACTGGAAACTCCATTTACCCTGAAGGAGAACAACATTGCAAGATCAGAATATCAGCATTTGCTCAGCAGTTTTCCTGCTAATAGGAAATTCCAGCAGGACAGGCAAGTTTTAAAAGCTCAGGATCCTATTTTTGAGAGAGATGCAAGAGCTGGTGCTAAATCCTGGAATATGTCCATTATCTGAAGTGCTGAGAGGGCTTGAAGTTTTATTTATTGATTTTTCAGTTTGAAAGTGCCATAGATTCATATCTCACAATATCACCCCAGATTAAGATCCATTGTGTAACTACAACTGTGCTCATGTACTTTCATTCTTTGGTGTTATGGTTACCATAGTCCACTAAAAATAGGCTGTTATAGTGGATGAACTTGTTGTTCAGGTATCATTGTACATTAAATAAGAACTTGTTCAATTGAATCTGGCAGTAACTGTTAAGTACAGTGGAAATGAAATACAGGAAAAGAAGCCATAAACCCCTTACCAAATGACAATGTTCTTCTGTTTCTTCACAAATACACACAGGCTGGCATATCCACAGTTACAGACACGTGCCATAAACCCGATTCAGGTTCTCCTCCTACAAGTTCAGAAATCCTCAACATGGGATGGGAACAACTCTGAACCCCCCAGGGATCACATTTTTCCAATTCTCTGAAGTCCTTTTGGATGACTGAAAGTCTAATTAATGCCATCTAACTTATTTAAGAAGCAGAACTTTTGACTTAACTATGTATGTATAAATTGGATTAAAACAATGCTCCTTTTCTGTCTACCACAGCAAATCCAATGTCCCACCCATCTATATTCACTAAAAAATGCATCTCCCTGCATCAAGCATTAACCACTGCTTTATCACTCAGTAATAAGAGTCTTAAGGAAACAAAGAGAGTCATTTAACTAAGATAAAGAAACAATATTGAAAGAAAATGAATAGCACATATCCGTATAATATAAGAAGCCCTCACACGCAAATTCCTGTTATCTGCTCCCAAAGAGAAGAAACCCTGAGGGTTGTGGTAAGCAGAGGGGAAAAAAAAGAGGAAAATAAGTTCTGTGAGTAATGTAAAAGATTAAGCATGACTCAAAGTCTAACATATTTTTCACAGTGCCTCTCTCCGAACCACATTTACCCAAAGCTGGAATATCAGATGCCTGTCATACGCCATCGTTCCCAATGGCCACAAAATCCTAAAAGCAAGCGGGGGCATACATAGCCAAGATGAAGCTTTGTAAGCTTGGCATAAGATTACATGGAAAAGCCTGACCCCACCGGTGTACTTGAATTTGCAGGTAAAGATAAGGATATGAAAATACAAATTCTGCTGACAAAGAGACACGTATATTGTCTTCACCAATATTTTCTCAGAACTGACAAAAAGGTCCTAGCTCAAAGGAAAGGATTCTATTTTTCCCCCTACAGCTCTATCAAAAGCGATAGTAGATGTTCTGCCCTGTCTTTGAAAACTCCTTATGGATATAAATGGAAGCAGAAGGGAGAAAGAAATGCACCAAAGCACTTTTTCCAGAAACCTCTGGAAAAACAAGGAGCATACATGATTTCCAGACCTCCTTTGACAACAGTTACAAGTCTCTCTTACTCTGAGGAGCACCAAACTGTCAGAAACTCATCTGGAGGGCACTGCCATGCTTTCAAGATTCACCGACCTTGAGCCCTGGCTGTGTCTTTCATTTCTACAAAAACACACACACGTTACACTTCTAACCAAATCCTTGCAAAAACACTTGCCCGCCTTTGTTACAAGACAGAAGATATTTCCATTAAAGTAAGCAAACTCGTCTCTGGTGCACCTAAGTCTTGCCGAGCTCCTAGGTTTCAGTTCACATTTCAGGTTAATCTTTTCCTTTCCTAAAGAACAGAACATCCTTTTTGCTGATCTCCCCGAGGGCTCAGTATTTGCAACATCAAACAGAACACACAAACCATTGCACCCCCCCAAAAAGCCTATTATACTGTCAACTGGCTTCCTAACTGCAACCAGGGGAGAAAGCTTATATACTGACTCCAGAGTTCTTTTACTGCTGGAAAGTGTCCATGATTTCTTCAAGCTACTGCTGCATTTCATTTCTCTAAAGAACTCATAATAAGATGGGCAAAGTTCCAAGAAAGAAAAAAGAAACCCGACCAACTAACTGAACTAACCATTCAGTTCCCCCCTCTGATACTTTGAGTTGCTGGCAAAGGCCAAAGCTGCAAGACTCTCATGCAATACCACCAGTGACCCTTCCTAATAAATCAGATATTAAAATACAGTCACATGAATTAGTCTGGAAAGGGAGAGCTGGGCAAATGTCTGCTACTAAAGATAACAGTGTATCTCGCAGTGTATTATGTATTCACGAGCAATGAAAGAAGCAAGAGACTAGGAGGAAAGTCCGTATGGAGGCCACGCTACAAGCTACTGGAATCCAAAAGAAGTTGTTGCATATTTATTGATTTTGCAATGAGAACACAAGTTGTTATTTACCAGGAGCAAGGCCTGTGCGATGGCTGGGCTGGGCTCTGGGTCTCCGCTTCCACAGCTGAATAAATGAACGTTTGCAAAGCACAACACAAACCTCAGTGGGAAGCTCTTGTTGGAGAGTAGTGTGTTATTACTCCAATTAAAAAAAAAAAAAAAGACAATAAGAGAATGTAATTCAAAAACAAGGATGTCTGAGCAGCTCTGCTGCATTTGAAAAAAAATGTTTTGACGCTGACAGGTTTTATCAGCTATTTACATATTTTCTCTCATTCTGTTCAAAGAGTTCATATCCGCTTTGGCAGAATATGCGCTGGCCCCCAGCCTGGGATAACAGAAGAGAGGTCTCCTCTCCAGCAGAGCAAATCTTCAGGGATGCACCCCTGGAGAGGCACCGGCTTCCCTCCCCGACGGCACCTCTCCCACCGCACAGCGCGGCAGCTTCTCCCCTCCAAACCCTCGAGAGAGGCAACCCCTGCGCAGCCCTGCGCCCACCCAGCCCCTCACCAAACCAGGCTGCAGCCCTCGGGCACCGCTTGTCGGACAGAGCCGTGCTAAATGTAACTGCCAGCCAGCCACTACCACCCGCAACGCTCATCCCTAATTTTTCAGTTAATGACTCATGGTCGACCACAGCTGACAGTGGCCACAGCTCCAAAGGGTGATATTTACAGCTGAAGTTCTATAAAGTCAGGGGGTTATGTCAAGCTGCAGCATCCAAGTGACTGTAAACGAGCCCTGCACAGCAAGGAAAGGGCTGGAGATCGGTTACAGCCAGAAGTAATTGATCTGTCTGAAAATACGACCCAGGAATCATAGGATTAATGCTCAAATTCCAGCTGCGTTGCATTGTTCCCTTCCCTCCAGCCCTCCAACAACAAAGACATGCCTCCTCCTCTGGAGACCAGAAAGTTTTATTAAAATCTTCATACAACTGTTGCGGCAGAGGCCCTGTTAAAAGCATCATAGGAAAAAAATGCAGGATTCATAAAGAAACCATCCTACAATTTCCTTTCGATCTGGCATTGATTTCCAAGTGGCTACCTTAGCCAAGTGGCTCTGGCCAGCTCTGCTCCCCGGGCAGCCGTGGGGCAGGGGGTGCGGGGCCGAGCCTGGCTGGATGCAGGAGCACGTGTGTGCACGTGCAGCCCGGCCACGGCCGCGCACGCACAGCGAGCGCGAGAAAACTGAGAGGGGGGGAAAAAAATAAAATAATAAAACGGGAACACTTCCAAAACTGCAGCTGTGCTGGCCCATTAAAAAGCTGAAACTCATTCTACTGTTCGACCTCATGCTTATCACCACATAACTATTCATCAAAGAAATTTCGGTGCAATTAATTAAATTATTCCCCTGCCTGTGCCACAGAGTCGTTATTCCAATATCAGCTTTCACTCGCACTCTCTTAAGCTCGTGTGTGTATGCCAAGTGACATCTCTAGGGTTGTCCGGTCTCAATAAAGCTCTGCTCCTCACCACTCACAGAGGCTATCATTTCTCTTTTTTATTGCCATTTATTTTCCACTAGGATTTTGCTGCCAGTATATTGGCAGGACTTCCAGTAGATGTATGTAATGAAATCTACCACAGACACTTAACATCGGGTCAGGCTTGAGCTCAACTCATGCGAAGCTGTAATATGATAAACAAATGCTTCCAGGAGGAGGATTTTATCCGCTCAAAAACAGAACATGGACTCCTTTGGTACCCAGACAAGAACAAGGAGGGAGGCATTTGAGAATGCTTATGGTAATTAGCTTTATAGCTAAAATGTGCTGAACATGAGAAACCCGAGTTACAACATAGGTTCCTCTGAATCTGTCAGGACCAACTTCTCTTACAAAGAAACCCCGGCATCACAGGTTGCATCTTCCTCCCCCCCCCCCCCCAGT
>JAVJGJ010000001.1:101662376-101706862 GCA_035590215.1 Microhierax caerulescens
TTTACTCCCCCCCCCCCCCCAGTTTTTACCAGCGATGTTAATGTAATTACACCAGTTCAGCATACCACAGTGTGGGTGATTTGGTGGCTACTTTCGGGGTGCTGGGCTGACCTACCAACAACAAATTATAAATGCCCTGATATTAAATCTTCCTCAGCTCTTCTGGAAATTACGCAGGACCTGATGACTCTGACCATGGTCTGTCTGTGCCTACTGCCACCACAATTCACGTGATGGCACCGAAACATCATATCTGCATCTCCCCCAGCACAGGTCAGGACTGCTGCCAAGGGGACTGGACTCTGAATTGCACAAGATATTGTTAGTCTTGTCCCAGGCACCTCCAAGGGACTTGTGGCTGGAGATGAGAGACGAAAGCAACACAAAAGGAAAATAAAATGTAAGTTTTAGAAAAGGAAGGAAAAAAATAAAATCAAACCTTAAACCAGCATGTATCTGGCCACAGTAAGTCTTCCACTACCTGGAAGGCTTTAAATCAATAATGCAGCCTTTCTATCAGAAAGGCTTCCTTTCAAAATGCAAGTTAACGGACAAAAATCTTTACAGGTGACGAATGTAAAACATCAGACTAAATGATCAAAGGTGGGTTTTTTTCCCCTGGTAAAGAGAGTTTGTTTTCCTGTTTAAAATAAACTCCTCCCCAGGGAGATTGAACTCTGCTGATCTTCCAGGAAGTCAGAAGTTTGGTGCCTGCATCAGCAACTGCCCCGATGCGATGCCTTGCCAGCCTTATGGCTAATGCATTGCTTGCAATAATTTGCAGCATCTGTATAAAACAGCATAACCTAAGTGTTGCAAGTTAATTAGGGGGAACCTAGAACTCTTACAGTAAACCATGCAGGAATTTTGCCTGAATAATGCCTATGTTTAAATCTGTTTGAAGAATTTAATGTATGTACACACTGAAACGTGTATACTTTGTCTGCTTGCTTTGAATGAAGGCAAATAACCAGGTTCGGACCAAACCTTGAGCACCCTCTGCCTCCTTCTGCTACTACCCAATAGTCCAGGTTATCCCCAGACATGCTGCCTTTTATTTTGCAGTTTTCTTGCTAAAACAACCAGAGGGACCTCAGCATAATTCATTTGCAACATACCCATTTCAAACTGCATGTTACAGATGTTTGGTCCCTGTGTCTCCCAATGCCTCTGTTCCACGGTGCCGACACCCCGAGCCCCTAAGGGCACAGCCAAGCACCAAAATGGGGCCCCACCATGGCCAAGCTGGGACCCATTACGAAACATACATTGTAGTGTCAGGATTTAAAATGAGATAAATATGTGAGACACCAAATACACAACCTGTTATTGACTTAACTAACAGAGGGAGAGGGAAAGCCAATACCAAACCCAATTTGTAACAACCCTTGGAGAAAGAGCCACCCTGGAGAGAACTGGAACCTCCAGCTCATCACACCGATGGGCTTCCCCCCAGCTGTCAGTTACAGCCCCTGCACCACCTCAGATGGGTACCCCTGTGTTCACCTGCACCTCGCTAACCCAAAGTAACTATCTACTCATATGTCTAGAGTTGCCAAAAATAGTATAAAATACATCAAAATGCTATTACAACAGAAGCTGCTGGAAAATATAGTTGCTAAAAATTATAGTTAACATGACAATCTATCTGCCACCTATTCAAAGAAAAGAAATTTGATGAAGTAGAGCGGAAAACCAATACACTACCACGATGCTACCCAGTATGAATCCTCATCATTAAAGCTGATTAAAGCTCAGCAGGCTCAGTTAAATTACAGCATTCAGAGGAGCTGCAGACAAGCCTCAACAATAAGGGGAAGGTTGTCTAAAGATTTCTTCTCCTTACTTAGGCATGGCCACAAAGGCTGAATTTTCTAATGCACTCAGAAATACATGTATGTTTTCAAAGAGCGGGGATTAGTGTACAGATGTACAATTTATTGTATGGAAGAAGTGACTGCTTCATATACTGACTGCCAGCCACACCGCCCTGGTCTGTGGTTTACCCTCAGATCCTCCAGCTCTTCAAACACATTCGGTGGCCGAGAGCGACCAAAGAGACGAGGAACAGCTGTTATTTCACATTTTCCATCCTACCACATCAGAGGAGATGTGAAGGAAAGAGGACTGAGAGGATGCTGTCCCAGCAATGGCACGTGGCTGAGGAGAGACCCACAGTGGCGGTACCAACTGACTCAGCTGAGAATCCAGGCTAACGACTGGTTTCATTAAAGAGCTAAAATTAGAACAGGTAATACCGCACGTCCAAAAACTAGAGCCAAAACCAAGGCTCCGAGGATGACAACAGGTATTTTGTCATTCAGTAACAGGAGATCTAGGCTTGGCCACCCAAGCACACATCAATACCTTCCAAACGAAGGCAGCCTAGTCCTGGGAGCTGTCATTTCCTTGTATCCTTCATTACAACACTTCCACTCTTTTTTCAAAAATAAGTAAATCCTCCTGGTCTGATGCTATGGCACATTATTCTGTAAAGTGTAAACCATCACTAAAATAGTCTGGTCCATCAGCAGACTATGTGAAAAATCCAACATGAACAGCAAGGGTCGAGGTAGCAGCACTGTGAAGCTTTCGGGCACACATCCTGTATCAGTAATTTAGCTGTAAATACATATTACTTACTGCATTTTTGGGGAAAAAAAAAAAGGATTCAAATTTCAAATGTCACAGATACTAAAGTAATTTTGAATAGCACTTTATAAAAATCATAAAAGATACTTCTTTATCTCAGTTTCTTTTAATTTTTTGAAACATTTAATTCCTTTCCAAAAGCCATTACAACATTTTCTTACATCTTAAAGTCTTCTACTTTCACATTCATTATCTACCCTAATTTGAATATGGCTAATAGACCATATTTATTTAGCACATAACAATCCAGTGTAGGACTAACCTGTGGCCTCCAATACCAAGCAACAAGCTTTCAATTATTTTAATAAAAGTAAAAGAAGTAATTGTACAGCAAATATAACTGTAGATAATTCTTACCTCCTGTGTAACAAGCTCATCTGATTGTATGTAATTTTCTATTTTTAATTTTATTTTACTTTTTAGTAGGAAAAGCATCAAATTAATGCCTCATGTCAGCAATGCCAGCTACCTGCTCTCACTAAATGATCTCCTTCACCCCTAGTGCACACTCCAGCTGGATGGACAGTGCTTCCTACCAAGCTCCTCCGGACAGGAACCAGGCCAGCTCTGGGAGAAGGGAATGATGCCTTCAGGAAGCCACCCATGGGTGGCACGCAGGGCATTTCACGTTTTCACACCCCTGCTAACTTCCCGTGCTGACCCCAGCTGAAACACTGCGCAAACACCAGTTTTCACGAGCCTCTGCAAAACACTTTGTCTGAAATAGCGGCGCCGGTGAGATGTGCCTCTGGTTGTCCATCCTTCCGCCCATACTGGGCAGGACCACCCGAGCCCCTGGGTGCGGACCCACAGGTACGGTCCATGGCTCCGCCTGGGCTCACGCCAAAGGCTTCCTCTCCAGCCAGGCTGCAAAACAGGATCTGATCATTCGGGCTGGCGAAAAGGGCAACCGAAGGCTGTGCCTGTCACACCAACGCTTCAACAGTCCAAAGGAACTGCAGTGCCTGGATTATCCAAGGCATACACGCTCTCGTGTCAGGTTTTGCACTCTATCGTATAAAACAACACTGGTCTAACAGCCTATGCAATATCTCAGCAGAGATGATGTCCATCCCTGTGTCGCACTCGGTGTGAAAAGCCCGTAACACATTGAGCCGACAAACAATTCTGCCAAGTGGCTCTCCCATAAGTTGCTCGTGTCAACAAAATTAATGTGACATTTACAACTATTTTGAGGATAAAATGAAGTTCTTTAAATTATCCTGCGGAAGCAGCGTGAGACAGAATTATTCAGTTGACAAAATCTAATTAGGTGTAAATTATTTCAGGTTATATGAATTATAAAACCTTTCACAGAGAACTCAAACTCAAGGCTCAATATGATACGGTGAATTAATATGCTGGGCATCTGTTTTCCAGAGCTAGGTTTCAATCTGGGACAAAGTCACACAGGTAATTAATTTCTTCTTTCTACCAGCCACTGTGTGCTCAGGTAGGCAGAGGAAGGCATGTCTATGCATCATGTGTTCTACTAAAGTTGAAAAGCCTTTTTCTCACAGAGGATAGGAAGAAATTGAGAACTGGTCAGTAGATGCAGAAAAAAAAAACCCTCTGAAGTCTAAATCTTGAGACAGAGCTGAAGTTCCCGATGCCTGTTAATAGCGAGAAGGGAAATATTTTGGCAGCAAGCTCTGCGTGAAGCCTGGTGTCCAGCTTCACCCCTCACCCAGAACATTTCTGAGTAGTGCACTGAGAAATATTCCAGCATCTGTTTAAGTTTAATAATCTTGCTCACTTTTAAGCATGTGCTTTTTTTAATGCTTTGTTCAGGCAGGATTTGCACATTCAGAAACCTGCCTAATTACCGCAGCATTTATTTCTCCAGGTAGGTTTATTTTTTGCTATTTGGATGCAAAACTATTATAATTAACTTCTACAAAGCCAAGCAGGACATCTTTGAAGCCAAACTATCAGTGCTTTTAACATCTGAAAAGCAGGGGACTAAGGTGTTTCAGGATGGCATGGTGCCTTGTGCTGCTGCTACAGAGGAGAAAGGGATGATGAGCAGCTGTGTAATCAGGTATTTTTAGGGAAGAAGACAAGTGCCTTACGAGTGGAGCATCAGCTTTGCCCACTTGCTGTCAATCTGTTGCTGTTGGAGGGTTTGGCCATTGCGGGGAAAAACCAGGACCACAGGACATTCTCACAGGAGGTTCAGAAATACACGCTGGGATTTGACAGGAGCCGACTTTTCCATTTAAATGCCCCCCAATTCAATACAGGTCAGTAGACGCCATACGAGCACGAGCCACCTTTTCACACCTCTTGCCAGCTCCTTGAACAACATGTCGCAGGGAGAGGCAGATTATTTACCATCCCTCCGCACCCCCTCTGTAACGATCAAAGAAAATTACTCGAAGCAAAACACGGCATTTGGTCAAAAAGCCTAGAGAGGAGGCACAGAGAAATCACAAATTTTCTCTTTCTCTTTGGAAAAGTTCAGCTATCTTCTTAAGCTCCGGCTGGGGACTTTCTCAATGGATACATACTGCAGCTTAGTTAAAAATTATATGCAACGCTATCAGCTGCTCTCTTGTTCAGTTTCTACATAGGATGCATTTCTTACATGCTGCTGACCACATTTCCTTGAAAAGACTGGTGAGAATTATGTATTTTGACTGTCACCTTTTTTCTGCTACTTCAAACAAAAGACAACAGAATGTGAATTGGAAAAAAACCCATCACAGTTAAAAACAACCACAAAAATCCAACAAAACCCAAAAGCCATCTCACCAGAAGTTTAAACGAGCAAAAAACATTTAAACTTGTACTCACAGATGACCAGAAACCTTCCCCAACCTCTCCAAGTGCAGAACCCAGCTCCACTTCATGCTGCTGTCGTGAAGGGACGGAGAGGCGCAGCGGCAATGACACGCCAGCCCTGCCACCTCTGGCCCGGCCGCTCTGGGAGCAGTGCGACGGGACACAAAGGATGCCTGTATACATGCAACGTTTACCAATTATTTGCACAGGCTGACTCCTTTCAAGAAGTCTTAACTTCTCCAAGGGATTTAGCAAATAAAGCTCGATTCTTTGCTGTCTCACACTATCTGCCACTAATGGCACGCACTATGCCATCCGCAGGCAGTCAGGGACACAAGTGTTTTATACCGAGGGGTGGCAGGGACCTCAGGGCACTAAATCAGTCTGGCTTTCCTGCCCTCTGAGGTCCCAGCATTGCCAATTTTCTAACTCCAGGCTTAACTACAAAGAGGTCAGAAATACCAAGAACGGCCATGAGTACACCTGGACATGTATGCAGCCTCCAGTACCCCGTGTCTGCATGTTCAAGAACAGAACAGAATCGAGAGAATCTTTCATTTGAAAGGGATCTACAACAGTGATCTAGTGCAACTGCCATGGGCTGTCTCCCTCCCCCGGCCCCACTGTGTGTGTAGATACATATATATATGTGTGTATATATGTGTGCAGATATATCTGTGTGTAGGTATATATATTTGTGTGTGCGCACGCATGCATTTATTTATCTGAAATCATCAACTTCTACTCCTACACTGAAATGACAGCAAAGATAAAGTCAAGGCAAGATAAATCCACCACACTATGTTTGTATCTTCGTAACAAGAGCTGGTGGCAGTGGCAGAGATCCGAGGATAAACACAGATCTGCTATGGTTCGCTAACCTTCACTCCGCAGTGACTGAGAACTGTATTTTTAAGTGGCTGCAGGTATCAGGCTCAGCTCTGGGCTCTGTATCGCTCTTCTCGTTCCCTTTGCAAGACACTGAATTATATACGTTGCAATACACAGCAGCTATAGGACTGAGGGACCAGCCAGTTTCTCCAAGACCGCCCGTGCTCCTGCAAGGACTGGAGATGCTGATGGAAGAGGCGAACATCTCAAACCGATTTCCCTGCCCTAGTGAAAGCACCGTGGCTGATGAGGACAAGAGGTCTAAAAGTAAAGGAAATTAAACCCAAAACAAAGCACAGAGCAGGAAAGGGCATTTGTAACTACAAAATGATTCCCTCACTTTTGTCAACGCTCACTCCCAATTCTGTAAGAGTTAAAGGCCGCCAAGTAATAGGCACTGTAGAGTTTTCCCCTGGGTTGCAGCCAAGGCCACTAACCCTGCTATTAGAGGCCTGACAAGCTTTGTCAATGCAATCTACTGAATGCCGTGAGTGACAAGCGATCAATATTCTCCACTCTCATGGGTCATCACAGGTGACAGAGGTCTAAGTAATAAAACAGCCCTGGCTGCCTCCTCTAACTTAAATGCTTCCCCAGCCACAATATTTCTTTTTTGTCTAAGCGCCTCTAGCTAAATTTCTCATAGATCGAACCATCTGATGGGGTTGAGGTTCTGAGGAATTGCAATGTGTCTGAATTGATGCTAGCCAGCGAAAGCTCGGTAGACTGGAGAAACAGCTTCAAATAAATCGAAAATGACTAGCTGCAGAGCTGTAATCTGCCAGCATCAGGCCCTGTAGCATCAGGGCAATGTGAGGCGGGCAGGCAGGCCGACCGTGGCACCATGCCACCTGCCTGCTCAAAAGCGGCCTCCCAGTTGCTTGCGTTCCAAAGACATTCCCCACGACCTTCCTTTTTTCCCTTCTTTCTCTCTTCTCTGTGAAGCGTTACTGAGAGCAACTTCGTAAAACTCATTAGGGTGTTCATAGAGAAGAAAGTTGGGCTGCTCCGCCGTAAATTGGAAGGAAGTATTGATGGGACTGAAGTTCATGGAGGCTGCTGAAGCAGTCAGAAACACCGACCGGGAAGTTCTTCACCGCATGGAAAAAAAAAAAATCCCCCCTCCTTTCTAAACATAACTCATTGGAAAGGAGGATGTAGAATTTTAATGGAATGAGCTGCTCCGTTACAACCGCCCACCTCACCCCCGCCGTGGTGCAAGGCACCCTGGGGTGCGAGCAGGGTCAGCTAGCCCGCCTCTGTCCCTGTAAGACCACGCACACAGCCACAGGCATCCTCCCATTTCTCTAAATCCACATACTAGCTTACCGTTAAATAACTTGCTCATACAGCTGTATGCCAAGTAAGAGCTCAGGCTTAAAAAAAAACACCAAAAAACAAAACAAAAAACCCCAAACCAAAACAAAAAAAAAAAACCAAACATCCCCCCCCCCCCAAAAAACAAAAATCCCAAGCAGTGATTTACAGTTCAGTACCCAAATTTAAGGCAGATGAGGAGAAAAAAAAACAAAGCCATGTTTCAGCTCTTATGAAAATCCTGCCCCAATTCTTGCTGTCAATAGCTGTTATGGACACAAGCCATTGATGTCCATCTGGGATCTGAATGTTGTCCAGTTTTTTCAGATGTTTAGAACCAGTTTTTATTGGGAATAATCTCTTTAACCAAACAGCTTTGCAAACACTGGGTTTCACTACATTCCTGCAAGACAGGCAAGCAATACACACCAATTTATTGGCGAATAAACTAAGACACAAAGGAGAGCCAGAGGCACAACTGGACACAAAACCCAGCGGGTACGTAATTTCACACTTTAAACTTTGAACATCAAATATATTCTGGAAGAGAGTCTCTTCTAGGGGATGACTGTCAGCTGTAAAATTCTGTTTAAACAGGTGGTGGGACGATGATGTGCTGTTTGGAATAATTGGTACGCTGTTTACACACAAGTCTCAGTGATCTAAGCCAGGATGAAAATAGACTATAATGCTCAAGATCTGGATTTTGCACATCTTCATCCTCTTTCATTACAAAAAGCAAACCAAATGGATCATTCTACTTAAAACTGTATTTACTCTGCCAGTTATAATGATTATAAAACTTTTCCAAATTAAAAAAAAAAAAAAAGGAAACCCAATGCACTTGTGCAAGTGCTTTGCCAGGAAAGTCACCAAGACCTGAAATAACGTATCAGCAGATATTTTTATATACGCATGGGGCATCTGATCTAGAATGGCTTGAAACAGAAAAAATAAGCCAGTTTATAAGATTATGTCAGAATCCTTTAAAGGCTACCAGAGAAGTCACCTTCTGTGCAAAAGGAGCTGGGATATTTTCATGGCAAAGGCTAACACATGGAGACGGGAACTCTGTGGCAACATCTTTTGGAATATGCAATAGCAGATGAGGGAGCACATTTCATAAAGGATAAGTGCCCTAACTCTTGGGATGAAATTAGATGTCTAATAAAGAAAAGGTCAACATTCTAATTTAGGATTTGGTTCTCCAACACACTTGACTACTGGCCAACTAAACCAGCTGGACAAGCAATGGAGAGCAGCATGTGGGAAGGATATATTTCAGACCAAAGTAATCTTTTTAGTCACTAAATACAGCTGATTTTCTAAACGATTAGATGAAGGCTTGGCTGTTCCCATGTCAGTGCCGAGGAAAAGCTGTAGGACAGGACTTGTATTAAGATGTGAACTAGCAGAGAAGCACAAGACCAGCCTGGAGATGGTCCATGGCACTCACAGGGACAGCATGACAGCGGCCGCCGTGGAAGGGAAGTCTGACTGGGGACACAAGGACAAACCCAGCGCCTCCTGGCAGGCACCCATGCCCAGCCAAGTGCTGCCTGGGGAGCAGGTCAGCTGTAACGGGGCTTTACCAGCAGGTTATCAAAGGGAGAGCCACGTCCTACTGCAGACCTGCCTTCCTGCTCCTGTTGTTATTAAAACACCCACTTTACACTACACTGCATCAGTTTGCCTAACACCATGCTGCACATGCCCTCCGCTGTTTGGGAATACGCTCCTCATTGTACTGGAGTTTAGATGCAGATACAATACATAAAAATGCAGTGAGAAAGAAATAAAAAACGTGAAGCTTAATTTCTTCTCTAGGAGTTTATTGCTGTTCTCTACCAGTCAACCATCCAGCTTTTTTTTCCCCTCTGGCCTCAGAGGCTTTTGACTTCCTCAAGATACGACTCCAGATTCATTTAAAAATAGAGAATGAAAGCAGTATGGCTACAATGACCTGATAGCATCACATACAGCTCTTAACAACCTAATTTATTACTGATGATGTAGTCATTAATGTACTCTGAACATGCACTACACACTCCCCTCTAATGAAAAAGTAACTGGGGAAGCTCATCCAACTTGCTTCAGAAAGTTGCGCCCCAGGAGACTTACATGTCAACTACCCTTAGATTTATCCAAGGCTGAAGGAGATATTTTAAAACATATCTTCTTGTTATTCTTTTAAAAGATAGTTCCCTCGATGCTGAGCCTTGAAAGTTTAGCAGATCTTATTATAAAGAATGAACTAAACTGAAGCAATTGGTATAATGGTTGTTACACCACGGGTACAACTTGCTTGCCATGTTCTGTTCTCATCCACTTTCATCTCCAATGTTTATACGAGCGTAAAAAGTTACTATTATTTTTCTTCTCATCAGCAAGAGGAGAAAAAATCTGGCAAAACTTGATGGGGGGAAGCACAGGGAGAGAAACTATGGAAATAAGAGTCATCGGGATCTATTCATATGGTACTCTGGGAAGAGAAGAGAAACAGCGGAGACAGAAAGGCAACACGAAACCTATCCAAAGTCCCAGCAAGGTTGATCTATAATGAGCCTAACACTGGAAGAAACCCATCACATTTCTTTCCTTGTGACACACACACACACACCCAGTTTGCTGATGCCTCTGGCTGCAGAGGTCCCCAGCGCACACCAGATCGGCAGGCTCAGCGAGCAGCCGTGGACGCTTGGGTGACTGGGTTTGATAGAAATCCTACAGGAGGCTCCGGGCTCGGGAACTCATGAGCTGCTGCCCCCCAAAACAACCAACAACAACAGTCTGGAGGGCATGAGGCTTCCTGGGGCATGAAACACCTAAAAATCTCAGTTAAACCCCAAAAGCAACAAAAAAGGAGAGAGAAACATTAACTATCCCAGTAACGATGGTAGATTACGCTTCAGTGTGTAATGAGGAGGCACGTCATTCTTTTCAAAAAAGATCAGCTGGGAGGAAAAGCAAATGAACAATTAGTTCATTTAAAAAAAAATAATAAAAAAAGTGAAATTAGCGGATATGTGAACCTGGAAAAGCGCGTAGTGGGAAGAGCCATTTTCATCTATCAGGTCTATAAACCACCCCTCTCCCGTCCCAGATGCATGCTAGCAATACGCTCACAACTTCCTGCGGAGGGAAGAGCAGTATGGATTACGTGCATACGACATTCACTTCTGCACACTAATTATGGCACTAAAATGCCAGCAGAAATATTTAAAACAAAGGAGGTCGACACCTCTTCATTCCTGTCTGGGAAGCTGCTCCCTCGCACTCACCATGCCTTCGGCAAGCGCGTATCTTTTATGTCCAGGAAGGTTAATGGTAGCACAAAGCTTGTCATCACGTCCATTCCTGTCCCCTTCTACAGGATTTAAATACTCAAATCTAAAACTGCAACTCCAAGACAGTTTTAACCTGCAGGACCCTAGGCTAGGAGCAACTTTTTTCCTTCTGTGGACATACAGCTAATCCTTAGTGTTAATTTAGTCTAGCAGTTCATGTCTTTCTTTTAAGGTCTCATTTATAAGGGGAAAAAAGGACAAAGATCCAGGTATTTTGAGTTTTGGAGCTGGGACACAGTAAGGGCACAGCCAGCCTCCACCCCTGTCTCGAGGCTCCATCTCCTTTGTTGAACCACTTTGATGCGACTGTTATTGTGGGAGCTCCAGGCTGGAGGGCAGCTCTGGGGAGGGAGGCGTTACTGCTGCTGCAATTCTCTCTGCGTACAGAAGAAGGACCATTAAATGTGCTGTGTTAGTCCTCGCTTTAAATGTCTTTCAAGTCCCTGTTTACCTAAGATAGCATTATTTGAACATATATATTTGTGATCCAATTCACCTGAAGCACTGCTCGATCCTACAGGAATAAGACAAGGACATCCCATATGGTGGCAAGGTAGAAAATCTCCTCCAATGCAAACCACCTATGACCTCTGTGATAATAAATTCTTCTGCAAATGACTGGGCAAAGTCCTGGAGACTGTGTGCAGTGAAGATAAACAGCCCTCTTTGTCCTCCGGGCCAGAAGTGGCCATTGTATAGAGCTTGCCCAAAGGATTAGCGCTGCCATTATTATTTGTGTTATATGAGCTATTTCAGGAGCTAATTGACCCCAGCACAAAAGGCGGGTGAGAATGGCTTTTGTATCTAATAGAATGAGCAATACAGAAAAGGGTAAGGTTCTTTGAGCAACTGGGCCACAGTATACAGACACTGACTCAGTTTTAGCTGACAGCATCAAGCAGGGCAATCTAATCTCCCCAGTTAGCACTAAATCAGCCTAGTATAAATGAGCCCATGACAGAACACGGAGAAATGGGACTTGCTAAAAGGATAACTGAGGATAACTGCCTTGTGAAGCATAAATATTGAAGATGTTCAGAATCTTTCATTGCTCGAGCTAAGCATGCCTAGCAAGAGCTGTACAGGCAGAGCCGCTTAATACTTGAATCTCTGTTTGCTTTTTGAGGGTACAGTGGTAAATGTCAGTATGCACATAAGGTGTTCTAAAATTATAGATACGTACTCCCTCCTTCCCACCCTCCCTGAAGTGCCTAATGGTGGGGGAAGGCACTGACACAGGAACTCTGACAGGACACTCTTAACCGTTAAAAGGTTTGATAAAACAACAACAAAAAAATGTGAAACCATTTTCTCTAGGATGATGGACATTTGAGAAGGAGGACGTACTAAGGCTGTAGTATAAGATCATCCAAAAATAAAACAGGCACCTCCACACTCACTTGTGAAGAATGCTATGTTTAAGGGGGAAAAGTGAAGCTGAACTTAGAACTGAACATATTTTTTCTGGCATTTAGTCACCACTCCGCAAAGCCAGTTCTATCTCAAAGTCAAAGCAAAACAAACATAAACGATACAGCGAAAAAAATAACTCACCCTGACCTTTCTGAAGCCACTGAAAAAGCTGCTGCAACAAAATTCATTACAAATTCTGCACTAAATATGGTGCACAAAAGAACACAGCCTTGTGAATATGCAAACAGAAGAGAAATAATCATATTCATAATTTATTTATTGAACCTACATGGACTCCTCACTGCCCTATCTGAGGCTATCACTAGCATAAATGAATTAAACAGCACAAGTCCAGTAAGGAAAAGCAATTGAATTTATAGGTGCTTCTACAAATGGGATAATGAGGTAGAGAAAAGAGGGTGTCTCTGCGGAGAGACTGAGCCTAAACCAGAGGCAAAGTCAAGTCTCCTGAGCCGATTTCAGTGTAAGATTATTATTCCCTTCATGTCATTCACCAGGGTTTTAGTGCCCATGTCAAGGAGGAGCCCCCTGCCCAAACACGTCCTAGCCTTTCCACGAAGCAAAAGGCTTTAAAGACCTTTCTGCAAGTCTTATATTATTACCCCATGCACCGTGTAAGGCGGCATGTGAACGTGCAAAGCAGAGGATGTGGCAGCCCCAGCAGCTCCCATGGGACGGTGCGTGTCACCGCCATCTCCGGTACACTTCCCACTTTACCCTGAAGGACCTTGAGCCCAAGACACCTTCTTACCAGGGGCACTTCAGCCGTTTTCACTGGGGAGACACACTCCTCCCAAAGGTATGCATCCGCAATTGTGCCCAGCAAACGGATGTTCTGCTTACACACAACACCAACATGCCCACAAGTGGCGCGGGCACTTGGGGACCAACGCTTCTGGGCACGACCTTGTCAATCTGCAGAACTGGACAGAGTTTTGAACATACCTCACAACCCATCCCACGCCATATAGCTGGGCACAAAGCCCACAGCAACCAGCACACCCCAAAGGCCGTTGGGTTTTTTTTTGTTTGTTTGGGGGTTTTTTGGTTTGTGGGTTTGTTTTGTTGGGGTTTTTTTTTTGTTTGTTTTGGGTTGTTTGGGTTTTTTTTTTCTTTTTTAGCAAAGCTGGTTTGTGCTCGTTATTATTTTGAATCATCTGATACAGAATAGTTAGTTCTGAGTGAAAGTGACCCAAGAGACGGTGACGTGGGTGGTGTGCGCGCCCACCCAGCACGCACGAGGTGCGCTGACCTCAACGCCCTCTGCTCCCTAGGACAAAGGGTACTGGCAGATGGAAAGGGTTAAAGTCAGTTATTGTTCCTGGGTCTCTTCAAACAATACAAACCTACTTAGCGGAGGTAATTTTTTAAGCACACTTATTTCCATGAAGCAAATCCAGTGTGTAATTCCAGGATTAGTCTAGAAACTAAGAAGCTTTCTGCTTTCAGCAAAGTTAGTTTCCATTTCAAAGTTTAGTTAGAGCAACTAAAGTTAATCAAAACATATAATTTCGCAGTTTCCCATATGAGTACATTTATAAGCAGACAGATCAAAAAAATAAAATACAAACAACTGTAATGCTGGGAGAGGATTCTTTATGATTTCCTTTTCTTCAAATGGATGAGAAAAAGGCAGAAGAAAGGAGGAGGTAGTACTACAACGTCCATTACTCCCTAACCTCACTGCTGACCCTGCAATTGTTGCAGGAGAGATTTTACAGGCTCACAATGCCCAGGCCATGTGATTTGTAAAGACCTAAGTAGATCTATAAAGATTTATATCTAATGTCTCTATAGGCATTAGATGATAATGCCAGAATCAGACGAGACTCCTATGGAGCTCCAACTTGTGTACGTACCTCAAGCTTTCAAAAGGGATAAGGGAAAGAACCAAAATTGGATTTGGCTGAAAGTGGATATGAACCAAGAAATATCACAGTTGTTTAAAACAAAAATATCTCAGTTTTACCGCTAAAGTTAGCACATTCATAAAAATTGAGGCTGTGCTTTTTTTGTGTACCCTTCTATAATCAAAACCCCAATGTTTGAAAGAATAACACAGGCGTGAGCATGTGTCTTCTGTTACATTAAACTTCTCACAATTCTCGCAGAAGGCAATGGGATATTGCATCTAGATTTAAAACAAAAAAGTATTGATGTGGTTTTTCTACACACCCAAAACAACTGAATCACTAGTTACAACCCCATTTTAAACAAAGAAATAAGTAACGCTCAAGATAACATTCTATTGGGAGGAAAAAATTATCACACATTTTAAGCAACTAACAGTTCATAAGGGCAGAACCACTTGGCAACTGTAACTCTCCAAACACACCCACTGAAGTTTATCAAGACCTACAACCCCTTTGATGCACAGTATCTGGTTTGTCCGTTGGAGTGATGCCAGGCAGCAGGAATGCGCAAACGCCGGGATTTCCCAGCGCCTCTCCGCAGCACGAGGCAGGGCAAGGAGCGGAGCGAAGCCCTTCGACGTGCCTCCTGCGAGCGAAGCAGGGACTCGGCTGCAGGGCACTGGGCAGCACCTTCCCCATCTCCTCCAGGAACGCACCAGGATGCTGAGGGTGGGCGCACATCTGCGGGAGGTCCGGGAAAGGCAGGACCATCGGTATGTGGGGTACAGGCTCTGCGCTCAAGAGATGGTGTTTTATAAACTTACGGCACATACGATGGATAGTATGGCAATACAAATATTACAGGTGCAACTTCCACCAGGAAGGAAGCTCCTTGTAGTTATGCTTCTGAATTGCTCACATACTTTGAAACATCCCATCCCAAACAGCGTTCAATTAATCAGTGAAGACAGTGAAGCGATTAAAAAAAAGAAATAATTCATGGAAGAAAATAAGCATCTACTAGAGTAATTTATTTATGTTCTACACATTACTTCCCCGGTAGAACTCATAGCCTAGAGAATAAAGCAGCTTTGAAAGCAAAACTTCTCAGAAAATTTACTGGCCTAAAACTCCCTAAAGGAGCAGATCTGTCAGTGACAGGAGCCAACTGCTCCCGTTCCCTCTGCACGAACCGAGGAGCTCAGCCGGGCTCCACCGCTGCTACTCACGTTCCTCTGCCTGAAGGTCTCCCAGGAAGCCGCAAAGGACCTTGCTCGTTTTAGGCTGCAAATGTTACAAGAATTTGGGGAGAGGCCTTTTTAGCCATTGTTATGGTCTGCAGGCTACCCTGCTGTAAAGCACTCTACACTGGATTTTTCTCTGCCTTAAGATGACCAGTTTCTGAGAAGCTCAAGACCTTTAATGGTAGGTTACACAAGGTTTCTTAAGGATTTTCCAACCTCCTTCCAGCTGCCTTAAGTCTACAGAATAAAGCTCCCTTGGCCCAAAGCACGGCTAGTTCATACTAACTTTTAATCATGGTCTGTACAACGCACAGCTTCGCCGTGTTACTGACTGCTCACTGCATGCCTCTCAAATCAAAGGTATAAATACACACTGCGCAGAATGGCTTACATTAGTGCCATTAATTCCTACTTTCAGCATAATCCTTCATCTGGGAGTTATTCCAAAACATAGGAGTTAGTGACACTAATATAAACCATCCCAATGTAGCATGTGTTTCTTTAGCTTTTATTCCCATGACTAAATGTCTTTTTAATGCACTTTTATTTACCATGATGGAAATAGTTTTTCCTGCTTTACTCTATCAGAAGTCTGGGTCTGTCACATTAACCCTTTCTTGGGCAAAGCTCTACAGACATATTTCCCGAAATTAAAACCTTATGCTCGACATTCCAACAGCGAACTACAGCCCTTTCAAGTGCTGAAAGTCCTAATGGAAACCTTACAAGGGAGGGATGTTAATTGCCTGAGCAGGTTAAGGAATCTCCTGGTGACAGCGTGCGCAGTGCTCAGCCAGGCTGGGAATCGAAAGCCTGGGACTCGACTGCTTTGGGAGTCCAGGAGCAAAACAGAGCTGCAGAGCGGCTCCATCCTTCTGGTGCTGAGCAGCTTTCGGTTACAGCCCCTGACAACACCTGCAACCGACTGACGAAGGGCAGGGAACGAAATGCCTTCGGATTTTCTCAGAGGTGTGAAATATGGGCAGAGAGGGAAGGGGATTAGAGGGATGGAGAAAAATACTGCTATTCCCCAAAGAAGGCACGGAGAAATTCCTAATGAAAACACACTCCTTCATTGGAGAAGTGGTCAGAGAGAAAAAAAGCCCATAAAAGGAGTAATGAAAAGAAAGCAAACGACATTATTTTGTCTCCATTCTGCTATCCCCACCTCCCCAATCCCCCAAAGCAGAGCCAATCCTGTATTGGGCCTTTTAAGCATGTTATAACTTTAATCTGCTCTGCTCCCCTCTCCCTCCCAGTCTGTAATTCCCTTACAGCCTGGTACTTACAGGAATTAAATGCCTGCATCCACAGTAAAGCAGATTAACTGCCTGTAGGCACCCCTTGACTTTGTGCTTTAGCCAAAAGCCAGGCTCCCCCCCCGACCCCCCCAGAGGAGAAGGCAGCTGGAGCGCCTCAGAAGAGACCCCGACACGTGCAATTCACGTCCTTGTGAGTTCACCGATGCCAACGGGCCACCTTCAGCTCACGTGGGTACCTGCCCACCCTAGCTGGCTGAACCAACAGTTTCATTCACCATGTCCTGACTCTTCTCTCGCATCCAGAAGATAAAGCAAGACCTTAAGAAAGGCAGCAATGGAGACACGTTCCAGGATTTGAATTTTCAGCTCTTTGGTACCCCAAATGGCACCATGACTAGGTACTGGACGAAGGGCTACCTATGCTTCTCATTTCAGAGAGTTACTAAACAAGCAGGAAGAGCCAGTAACATGCACCAAATATTTTGGTTCTCAAGATTTCCCCTTCCTTTATTCAAAATTCCCCCTGCTAATTTTCCTTTTTTTAATCATCCTGCTGCATTCTCACCACCTTAATGTCCTCCTTCGCTGCTACTGAGCATAGGGCAGGTGAGTAAGAGCAGGTATGAAGAAGTATTGGAAAAAACAATTAAAAGAAAAAAAATGCAACTTGCCTCTCAGCACTACGGTATGAAACCAAGTTTAAACATAGTGAAATTTTCAGTTCTCCCTCCCAATTTACCTAACGCTGCTCAATAAGCAATCTCCTTTTATAAAGCCTTTTAAAGGAAACATATAGAGCCATCACTAAACTATGCTTGCTGTTTTTCTAAAACGTGTCCATAAAGGAAATATCTTTATGCAGTGACATTGAACTTCATTAACCTAGCAACTCAGCGGACAGTATTTCTACCAAGTTATATAGTATATAAATACGCGGCATATGAGCAGCATAAACATGGGACAGTTGCCAAAATAAAATTCTGTTTCATAAATCTGAGACTATATTTGAGATTTTCAAAGAGACATAAATAATACAAGGGACCAGCTGCCCCCAGAAGTCAACAGACTTGGGCCTAATAGATGGATTTCAATAAATTTAGGCTAAATCCTTACCGCAAAAGATGTCTATTGATACCTTCTGCTAAGACTTCAAAAAGCACAAAAGTGTTTTGAGGCTCTCCGTTTTTATTATTGCAGAGATCTATTTCAAAAATTTCTCTATTAAGTAAATTCCTGCATCTGATTAGTTTCTTACAGTAAAGATCATTTACCCTTTGGGTTTAGAGTTAGAGCACAAGAGGTTGAGCCTGAGATTTTTGTGGGGAACAGGGAGATTAAGAAGAAGTAAGTTTTTAATTTAAATAGAAAATGTTTTGAATATTAACTGGTTGATCTGAAGGTTCAATGATGAGCGCCGCAGGCAAAGAGCTTGTTCTTTGGCATGGACGCCCCTTAGGGGAGGGGGAACTCAGAGGGAGGGCAAGAATGCAAACCTCTAAACATCACAGATCTGTCATCACAACCACCAGAAAATCAGTTATCATCAGTACGATTTTAATTTTGGCAGCAAGATAATAAAGCCACAGTCAGGGTGAACGTAGTGAATTCTGACAGAAAATGAGAGAGGGAAAGAGTAAGATGCAAATCTAGCTCTTCTAGTAAACTATGCATAGCTACAAAAGTTAATGATAAAAACATGCGTTTGTACTTAAGCGGTTTTCTCTTACCCATTATAAGCTGTAACAGAACCTACTCAAAAGAAACAGACGTTGTTAAGAGCATCGCATGATGAACATTCACATGCGTTTAGCTTCAAGCAAGCCCTCCCGATTTATGCTGGGCTCTGGAGCTTCAGGGTCGATTCTTTATTCAAGGTAGGACTGGCAGAGGTGAAAGGCAGCGATTCTTCAGCTGCGGTGCCTGGCCTTCATCGGCAACTCTTTGTACAAGGCAGAAGCACGAGTGAAAAGAGCCATAATAAAAACCAGTTCTGAATTATTCTAGCACAAGGAATTATCTCTCCTTACAACCCTTGCCTCGTTGTAGCCTTGGACCACTGCGGCCCAAACAGAACTGCTCCAGTTCTGCATTCAGGCACTTGGCTGATGTGCCTTTACCTACGATGGGCAAACAGACAAAACCAGCTGATTACCAGAACTGCCAGCACAGAAGACAGTCTGCAAGTATCAAGGGTGTATTTTTAATTATAATTTATATATATATATATATAAAGTGATAATTTATTCAACCTCAGGTAGGGTAGCAATGCTTGGAACCCTGGGGTTCCAGGTAGGCAGGCAGAGACAATTCCCTTTTTTTGTGTGTGCAAAATGAATTTCAGGCTCCTTTTGACCACCAGGCAAGTTCTTTGAGCCATCTTGCTGTTGCTATCTGAGAATTTGCAGTGCTTCCGTTCCAAGAACTATCGGGGAACATAAACAGTGACATTCTCAGGAAGGAAGATGCAACCTGGAAGCAAAGTGTCATTAATTGCCAGTGGGGACACGTGCTCACGAGCCTCTGTGGGACAATGAAAACACTCTACCTTAACAATCCATAAAGAACGTTGTGAAGTTGTAGAGTGAATTACACTTCTTGGACTCTTGGGACCACAGTTCTGTATTTTTAGAAAGAAAAACTTTCAGAATAATAAATGAAAGGCTCATTCCAAGCTCATGGAAGCACTCTTGGTTTTGGGGGTTGGGGTTTTTTCTTTTTTCTTTTCTTTTTTTTTCAGGTGCCAATGCATTAGAATCAAGTTTGTATACGCCTGCTAACAACCAGGAGTTGTTTGCAAGAAGAAAGAGAGAGACTGCTAGCTTGCTAGAACACCACGTGCTATGGATAAGAAATATTCTTTTTGTTTTACCTTCAGCTGAGCATCTTCTCTGGAGGGTGCACTTTAAGCAATCACTTCCAGCTTTTACATTGTTTTCTATGCGAGTTCCTAAGTGTTGAACCATATAAGTACAGATCCCTAAAGCAACCTGAAAAACGGAGGTTTATAAGCCTGCTACCACTTCAAATAAAACATCCAGTCCTTGATCAAGCGGTATAGACTCATGTTTGAAGAACTACCAGTCTTGGCTCTACTACCTTCCCAGGTACAACTCCACCCAGGGAACTGTTGCCTACATAGCTGTGTGTCTTTAAATCCCTCTCATTATCTGTCCCCTCTCCTCATATCTTCTTCGAAGTCCCCCTTGACTTGGAAGTGGAGTACAGCAGGCTGGTGTGAACGGTATGTAAACGGATCCCTTCTTTGGTTTGGTTTTGTTTCTGTCATTTCTTTGTGGTAGCACTCACAATATGAAGTCTCATTCCCAGATATTCAAGGAAGAACCGTCTCTGCTTCTAAGGACCTTATAATCAAAAGAGAGACAGGTGGCAAGGTAAAAAAGAAAAAAAGTTACAAAAAAGAAACAACCGTGGTAGAAAGGAAACTGTCGTTTTCTCCCTTTTGCCACTAACACCACTTTATAAACAAGATAAAAAGCAGCCAATGAAAAGCCCCACTATTCATTTTTGCTGGTAGTGGGATCACAAGAAACCTGTTGTTGTTTGGTTTGTTGGGTTTTTTTTTCCTCCTAAAAAGGCATACCACTAACCTTTAAAAAGAGAAAGAAAAAAATAAAGGAGATGGGATTGCTTTAGGCTTCTCAAAGATTTCCTGCAGGAAGCAGGTTGGAAAATGACGTGCTGTTTTGTTTTTTTTAAATACAATGTCTCCATGGATGTTGATATTTTACACACCACACATATTCTAAAAATAGATTACTAAAACAACAAACTTAAAAAAAATAAAGAAAAAGAATGAAAGGTTCCTGCAGTCTGTTCTCCAGTAAACAGTAAGTGCACAGTCTGTCTTTTTTAAGTGCAATATACTCTACTATCAATTTGTGCACTGGACCATTTTTCCTGAAAGCAATATCCCCAAACATAATACAGTGTTTATTTAGCTCTACAATTGCATTACAAGTGTTTCAGAGTTTAAAATAAAATGAAGACAAATCAAGAGACATTGGTAAAAAAAGGAAAAAAAGCCTATTACATCAGATCCAGGAAAGCTACATGAGACAGCAGGAAGCACAGGGGACCAGGATTTTTATCCCAAGGGGAGAGACACGCAAAAGGACAAAAGAAAAGGCCGACTCAAGATGCGCAGGCACAGACTGCGGCATCTATTAATATAAAAACACATGGACTTCTTGTTCTCCATATGGTAACTCTGCTTTTTCTAAGAACTCTACCTGTTTGCAGATGAGAGATCCTGCTGTTTACATCTGACGCAGGAGGGAAGCAGAGCTGCATCTTTGCTCTCAGAAGCACCGCGCCCGGTTTGATGCAGAGCCGGGGAACAAGCGTGTAACTCATACAGGTGTTTGTCTGATCAAAGCTTCGCTCTCCAAAGAGATACCTCCATTTTACACATGGGAAGAACTCATACTCATAAAGCAAATGAGAGTCAGGTTTCCAGTTTAGAGCTATTCCTCTCAATCTTGTTGTTTTATGGGTAAATTCTGCAGCCATCCAGTGCTTTGGTTTGATCGGCTATAGAGCTACAAATCCTATAGCTTGAATTTTCATCGCTGGTTGGCAGAATTTACACTTTCTTTGAAAAGCTTAAATGCAGTGGACCATTTTTATAAATTAAATAAGAACAGCATAGATGATTACTTTCTTATACCACCAAAACCAAGCTCCACCCGAGAATGCTGCAACAGAAATTACCAATAGGGCCTAATAATAATCCAGAGATTCTGTGCATAAACTGCCTAAAGCCCAAAATAAACCAAACGCATGCTGAAACTTAAGTTACAGCAAGTTTATCGGTTTTGCATCGCATGTCTTTCTAGACAGTTTTATTTGTTAAATAGACTTAAGCTAAATTCCATTTTTCATTTATGTATGACCTAACATACCTTATTAGGCTTTAAGAATGGCTGCTTCTAATTATGGCTACTAGCTTAAGCTCACTACTAGCTTAAGCTCACTTTACATACGCAAAAGAAGTCCTTTCCGAAGTTTGCTGATAGGTCTTTACAGGTTTAAATCCATTAATAGCACAAGGATTATGTTCACCTGGAGGGCAGGCTTGCTTCTCCACGAAGCAAACTTGCGTGTAATTACAGAATACCTACTTCACTTTTGCCTAACATGGCTGCACCAGGCATCAGATCTGCAAGTGCTCGTACACAACAGTAATTGATAGAGCTATTGAAAAATGGCATTTGGCATAAGAAACGGAAGCTCTACATTGCAATTAAACTTATTAATAATATTACCCACGAGGATGCCAACTGTGATGATGCTCTCGGTCATACGAGCACCCTGTCCCCGTATGATACGCATCCTTCTACAAATGCGAATGACAGCTCCATGACAACATGGAAAGCTACTTTCTAGGCTTTGAGTCTGTGTTTCTATTTATCATCAGCAACATACGTACTTGAAGCAGAAGCCCTCTCATTTGCTAACTCCCCTGTTTTAATCCAGCTATTCCCTTCTCACTGCTGCACCACCCTTGGCTGAAGCCTTTCAAACAGAATACGACACCCTGGAAACATCTGGCATCTCCACTCAGAAAGCGAGCCATCACTTGGAAGCCTACATACTTCTCTTCATCCTGCCCATGTGTACAGCAAGAGGTGTCCTCCTGTTGCCACCACCCTGACCTACTGGGATCTTCAAAGACTTGAGCCATCTCATCAGATAAAGTTGATTTCAACGTGGAGAGGAACCACTGGCACTGTTGCAGATCCTTGCTACACCAGATCATACATCTCCCGTATCATCTCTTGTGTTATTTGCCCTAAGTGAGGCTCATATCTCTGTTGGTCTCTTGAAAACGTATCAAGTAATCTAAATGACTGAGCTCGCTTGGCACGGGATACCAGCTCTCCAGAGCACCACTGGTGCCTGCTCGCCTGTCTCCGGCCAGCTGGCACACTGCTCCGAGCGTGCCTTCCCCAAAACACACGAGTGCTAGCAGCAGAACAAAGGCAGTCGCTGGAAAAAGAGGCACACAAATGAGCTTCACGGTGTGTGCACACGCAGTGCTCGCCTTCAGCGAAGCGGCTTCCAGCCAAGCTGCCCACCGGGCAGGGGAGCGCATGGAGCGGCGCAGATGCCGGCAGGGCAGCGGGCAGCCCAACCGCAACGGCAGGAGCGGCTGTACGACTGAAGTGACCGTGCCAGCAATTTCTGTCCACGCTGACACCGTGCAAGTGAGCACTAGCAAGTCTTGCTTGAAGCATATCTAATCCAAATGGCAGTGCGGAAGGCTGGAAGCCTATCTGGGCATTTTCATATATAGACATTAGGCATGCTGAAAGCATGGTGGAAGGACAGCACAGGAGAAAACATGCCAAATTTTGCAAGTGTGGACATGGCCTTAAACTTGTATTGGCCAGGAAAAAACAAACTGTCACCTTTCTAATAAGCCCTGCTCAAAGCACATCCTTTTGTAAAACGAGCTGGCCAGACATTTATCCCAGCCAGGGCAGAGATGACTTTATTTTTGATGGAAGCTGGCAGGAAGGGAGCCAAGGAGGCTGAGCTGCTACGTGTTTGTAATGAAAGAAGGGAAACCAAGCATCTGCCTTACACCGTCTTCTATAGTTTAACAGGGGGGGAACGTTTCATCGCTTGCTTGTTAGTCAGGACACAGACATACAGCTCAAGGCCCATAGATCATTTTTAGCTGAAAACTGTTTCCCAGAGCCTGGAAGATCTCAGAACTTTGGAGCAATTAAAATTCACTCTGTTTCCTTCACCCGTTCTGTTGTGTTGTCCAAAAAGGTCTGTGCGCGGTTTATTTGGTGTGGCTTAATGACTTAAACACGGAAAGGAGCTGTACAAACCAACCCTTCCAAAGGAATCCATGGGTTTTACAGCACTGGACTACACCAAACTCTGGAAGAGAACAGTGGTATGTGTAAACTCTTACACTTAGAAAGCAATTAAGACTGAGTAAATGAAAAACGCCCCAAGAGCCCGGTACTTCCAGCAGCCAGGCCTTCTTTCTGGCATAGATTTTCCCCTTTTTCAGCCCTTCTAGGTGAATACTTCACTTGGAGGATCTGAGGGACTGGAAAGGGTTACAGATGAGGTGGGGGATGCTATCAGCACGGTGGTGCAGATCAGGTAATTCCTCCATCATAAGAGAAGTCCACGATAGAGACGCTGCTATATCATGACACTGGTGGCCGCGCTGACCCATCTCCCTCCCCACTGCGTGCCTATCAATCCGCTCCCTCTCCGGCTCCACTGCAGTTTTGCGGATTGACTGATTATATTTATCACACTTGTAGTTCACAGGGCAATGGTTTAAATTTCATTCAATACACTCCATCTGGGAGCGCTTTTAAAACACACCCACAAGCACATTTCTCCCTCTCACCCCGCACCCCCGCAGCGATCAGCCATCTGTACTCTGGAAACAAATCCTAAAAAATTATTCTAAATTAAAAACTCATTTTAAAAGAAAAGTAGTATTAAACTGTTTTATAAACATAATAAACCACAGTAAGCCTTGGTTGCAATAAATATCCAGCTCTTGCCTACAGCTATTAGAATCCACAAGCGTATTTTTAAGTTTGCTAGCAAACAGTATATTTATTCTGACCATGATTTGTCTTCTGTGGTTTAATGCTCTCTCATGTTTCTTTCATATGTTTACAGAGGTGGGGGGAAAGAAAAGAGAGAGAAAGCAGGCTGTCCTGAAATATGTTACAGATTCCTGTAAGCCATAATGGTTCTCTGAAGGACTGCCACTTCTCCACAACAGGGTCTGGCTCGGCCTCAGGACAACACTATCAAATAGACACATACTGTTCTCCTCCCCTGCTTCATTTACAATTGATTAAATTTGGTCAAATTAGTCACGGAAAAAATTTAAAAGGAGAACAAAAGCGAGTTGTAACACATAGTGCAGATTGTGGAGAGGCACCACGATGGGAGTTTGCTGCCTCTGGCAAAGGTGCCTACGTACAAAATAAAAAAGAGTATTCAGGGGAGGTTGTGGAGGGGAAAGGATAAAGGAAGGTAAGCAGGGAAAGGAGAGGTGGATCAGAGGCAGTGACTTAAGACAGAGGTAGGCACAGTAAGAAAATTAATATTAAATAATAGGGTCGTATGGGGGGAGATGTGGTTTAGCCAAGTGGCACCGAGGCCACGCGAGGCTAATACCCACATGCTACTCTGTAACTCCAAAGAAATCAGGATGCTAATTGGTTTTGTATGGGAAACAATATCCTATTTAAAAATCCTGAAGGATTTATAACACAGTAGACATTTTGGTTGACTAGCAAATTTGGATGTCTGTTGAGAGGGAAAAAAGAAAAAATAACGTTCACCCCGGGTTGCGATGTTAACTCAGCAGAAAGAGGTTTTTTGTCAAGATGGATGCTGGCAGCATCTTGGCCCGGGGATGTGTGGGCAAGGGTCAGCATCGACCTACACCAGCACGCTGCCTCAACTGGGGCTCGGCAGCAGGCCAAAGATCAAAAGGATGTGAAACCATCTCACCCAGTGTGCTCACGGGGCACAGGCAGAAGGGGAGATGCCTGCATTCTCCTCCCAACCACCAATTCAGTCATTTCCATTATGGCTTTGACAATTTATGTCAAAAAACACTCTACATATGGCCACACAATGATTTCAGAAAAGAAGTACAGTTGATTTTTATCAGATGTTTTAGGCTACAGTTTTATAAACAGATGGAACATGCTCCAGCTAAAGCCCCTAAGAAGTCCTGTTGACTTCAGAAGTTACACGCAGATGTACTGCTTTCACAAGACCTCATATGGAAAACCTGTGCTACGCTGCCCGCTCGCCTTGTGCTTTGTGCCTTGTGAAATCACGAGTTTTACTTTATTGAAATTACTAGTTACCTTACCTAGATGTGATCTGACCAAAACAAAGTTGGCCCACTCAAGGGTATCCAAAAAGGAAGACACCTCTCGTGCAAGAACAGCACCAGGGTTTGATTTCGTCACACGCATTAAAAAGAAAATCAACACAATAAGGTTATTTAAAATGCTACTCCTTCCCATTTTCAAGACAACTCTCTCTCATGATGTGTAACTAATATAAGTCAGGTTTTTACTAACTGGAGTTTATAATGCTACCAAGCGTTACCCAGAAAAGAGGAAAAGGGAAGTGAAGGAGGGCGAAGATGTCGTAAGAAAAGTCTACACTGAAGAATTTATAAGCAAAAAGAACAAATATCCTCTTTGGGAATTACTCCAGGCAACACGGCGAAGAATTATAGCATATAAACTAAGGTTACGTAAACAGTCTAATAAAATTCTGGGACTGATTTATGGAGGGGAGACATCTTATAGTGTACTTCCATAGACAGCAGTTTCTGTTCAGAAGAGCAACCATGTCAACGTTAGTAAAAAACAATGGAGCATCCCATCTAAAAGAGGACAATAAAAAAAAAAATCCATAAATAAATAATGCAAAACAATGACCTCAGCCAAACTCTCCTTCCTATAGGCGGATATATACAGTAAGGGCTGAAACATTTTGATCCTCCCTGAAAAATAACCTCTGTAAATGCATGCAAACACAGATTTATCTAATTTTTAATGCAAAATTTCAGTTCCCTGCAAGTAGCGACCTCTGAAACAAAACACGGCAAGAATGACGCACAGCGATGCTTGGCGTGCCGTGGATCAGCATGCCATGGAGCTGAGGATGGAGCACAACTTTACCGGTTACGGGGCTGATACCTGCTTTCCATACAATGTTTTGTTCAGGTTTGTGACAAAACTGGCTTTGGTACAAAGGCCAGAAGAGAACAGCTCAGTATATAAAGCCAACAAAACAATGTCAGCCCCTCCACCTAAGAGCCAGGCAGCCCAGCCCTTCAAGCCCTACGTGCCACCCTTTCATGTCGCTCCGCTCAGCAGCCACTTCAGCTAAGTACCTTATTGACACGTATTACCATTCCCCTCATCCTGCCCGGCCCAGCCACCAGGACGGCTGCAGAAGCACGTTCGTTGTGCAATCTGTCCTGCAATTATGGTCAACAGCATCTCAGGGAGAAGCGGGGGGATGATGCACAACAGCAACATGCATGGAGAGTCCCTGCCGGATCGCGCAACGCGATCCATGGCGTCCCGTACGATCCATGGCATCCTGTACGATCCATGGCGTCCCATACGATCCATGGCATCCCGTACGATCACAGCACTTTTGCAGCACATCTCTTTTAAACGCAAGCCTTATTCATACGGATGAAGTACAACCAATGGCACAGGCTTTTTGTGATGGCTCATTCAGCTTGTAGCTGCTATCTTCCTCCCCTCCACAACGCGGAAAGGCTGTGAAACTGGTAGTGATGTTTGTCATCATCGTCACCTTCTCATTATCCCAGGTAACCGACGGAAACGCCACGATGGGCCCCTGACACACAAAGTGGGACGGGACTGACAAAATACAGGTGGGTCAAGAACGTGGAAGGGTTCCCCTTCTCCACCGTGGATTAAAAGAAACCAAAACCGTACTGGAGGAACTGGGTTCCCAAATGGGCGTCCTGGAGGGGTCTAGGGAAAACCCAGCTGGATTTGTGCCCAAGTGGGACCAGCCCGTCAGGTGGGCTCACCGAGGCCTTGCGGGACCCACCTGCCACCGCAGGACCCCCCCCCACCCCCCCGAGCCAACGGCCTGGCACGAGCTTTCATGAAGCCTCATGGAGAACAGGGCTGGGAAATCAGTGAGGCTCCTTTAACACAGACTCTCCCAGAGAAACTTCCAGAAGGAGAGGGCTTGAAACAGAACTAAAGAGTGCCATCTGCTGCAAAAAGCCGGAGAAACCTCAAACCCTGCGAGAGAGACGCCAGGGCAGTGGCGAGTGCTGGATGTGGCGCTGAGCGCTGGCCTGGCACCGGGCCCGGGAGGCCTCAGGGCCGCCCGCCCAGGGAGGGCCAGCTTTAATGGCTTCCCTGGGCCGCCACCAGTGTTTGCACCCCGGTTCCTCGCGGGGCCGTGGACTTTGGGAGCTGGGGGCGGCCCTGCACAGCGATGCCCCGAGCTGCGGCGCTGGGGCCAGGCCCCCGCTGCCCTGCCTGTACCCGGAGTTACCTCCGGTCTCACTGGAGCAAAGCTGGGATGGAGCAATGGCACAGATTTCCTATCTCCTGATAGGAATATACTCTTATAGTCTTGTGCTCCAGCACGTGACAGGGCACTTCAGAGGCTGCTGGCTTCAGAGACACTGAGAGCAGGGTTCAAACGTCAGAGCGTCTCCTCAGCACGCAGAGAAAGAGAAGTGTCGAGCAAAGCACAGCTCTGAGCTACTTCAGCTACCCGGGACAGCAAAGGGACGTCCTGGCTCGGGGCACAGGGACAGGGCTCAGGATTAAGGACAAGTTCCAGGCACTGTCCTGACCTTCCCCTGCAGGCAGCACAGCACGGGCCCTGCAGCGTGTCACCGCGCACCCACCTGCAGCCCTGCCAAGTGCCACCAGCCCCATGGGCTCCCCCCGCCCCGGGCACGGCGCTGCTGCGGGTGTGACAGCACCCACTGTGAGCCCTGAGCCGGAGCTCCGCGCTGGCACGGCTCGGCACGGCTCTGCACGGCTCTGCAGCTCTTCCAGGTGCCTTTTGTCCCTTATTTCCCCTGGAAGTGCGGGGCTGGAGCTCCGGCGCCGCAGCGTGCGGAGCCTGCCCTGGTTAGCAGCCTGCAGATGGTGCTACCGACCAGCTTTTCCCCAGCTCCAAAATTCTTTCCCTTCAATCCAAGGAAAAAAAAAAAAAAAAAAAGCCGCGTACAGCCTGCAGGCCACACAGCAAAAGGAGCTGCTCACTTCCATCTCGTGTTTTCTCCACCCTTCTGTACACCATAAGATAACGCTGCGGCATCTGACTGCTTGGGATGTGGCAGTAATGGTCCAGGGCAATCAAGTGAGTTCTGCAAAAGCAGTTTCACGACGGTCGGAACTGCAGCTGCCTTGGTGGAGCTATAGGCCAAATGATACTGGTGCTTGCTGGTGTTTTCTTCACGCTGGCACGAACCCACCCCCACGCAAAAGCCCGGCTAAGAGCGGGGAGCCCCTGCCGTGCTGCGCCCCTGCACCGTGCCGGCTGGCCGCAGCATCCCTCCTACATCCCTGCATCCCTGCAAGCTCCACGGGCACAAGGGCTCAACAGCTAAACTAGAGCTTTTCGTATTGTGTCTTTCCCTATTAGAAGCAGGATTTAATCATTACTAAATCAGTTTTTAGGTGGTCTTGTAACCCTGTAAGATAGAACAACGTTGCATTTCTGTCCTCACCACCATTGTAACATTTTTAATGAATCTGACTCACAACCCAAAATGTGTTATATGTAAAACCAGAAACACCACCACAATACCCCTCCCAGGACAAAGTTCCAAACAGTCACTTGGTCATGAAATCTGATGTTCATAAATAAAAAGACAAAAGCATGATTCTACTCGAATGGAAGAAATTCTTCAAACTTCCAGCATTTAGACATTACATGTATGTGAAAATCCTCCACCATTTTGTTTAAGAGCATATAACCAAAGTGCACGTTCCACAAGCCCAGCTGACATACCTCCACAGCAGCAGCCAACACAGTGGGTGCTCCTGGAGCAAAGAAAGCTGCTGTATTCAGAAATCCTCTTAAAACCAACGACAGCTGAAGAAGCTGAGCTGCCTTAATAAACTCGGCTGCTTTTACAGCTTCATCCTGCAAGATGCCAAGTATTCCTGCTCCGGTTCAGCACAATCCTCCAGGACAAGCTTAACTTTAAATACAGGGAGAGTTTTGTTGAAGTTAATGGTGCCGCCCAGGGCTTTAAGATTAAGCAGGTGCTTAAGTACTTTGCTAGACCTGGACCAGTACTTACAATGATCAAGCTCTTAAATTTTAGAGCCTGAGTGGACATTTAACTCTTTATGCTGAGACTGTCAAACCGTTGGCTTCTGATTATTACTGTAAAAGACATATTACATCAGACGTCAAATCGTGATTAGTTACTAGTTTAGAAAACTTAAAGATAGGGTGTACTGGAAGCTGAGACCTTTTACAGTAAAGAGAATTTAATACAAAGACTTTAAAAAAAATACTATGGAAATTTCATAATCAAACCCAAGTTCTGAGTCTTTTTGCCCACGGTAAGTGTTTCACAGGAGAAGCGGGGGACCAAGAGCTTTGGTAAACTCCTGCTCTAACAGAACTGTACCGGTGGGCTCAGAATATGAAGAGTAGCCCAGGCTCAAGGCCAAAGGACAACCGAGTGATGTCACTTTCGGGAAATAGGCAACTACAAACTTAGGACACCACAGAGAAAGCTTATTGTGCCAAGAGAATGGTTTCATACTTTCCTCCTCCTTCACCTCTTCCTCTGCACCAAGACTAATTTTTTTGCTTTTCTCTTACAATGTGTTTTAAAAGCTTTGAGGAAGCAACAATCTTGCAAAAGAAGTTTATATGATGCTTTGTATAATAGGGCTAAAAATCTGAGAGGACCTCTTATGGAACGCTGAAGAAGGAAGAACACTGAAGCAACCTGCATCAACTGAGATACTAGCGGTGATTGAACTGGCACTGTTTTCCTTGCATTCTTTTAAAAATGTTTTTTTCTTTATTTCTCTTAACTTCTATGGTTTTGTCCAGCGTGCTGAAAAAGTAAGAAACTATTATCCGGTTATTAACATTTTTATTTCAGTATCACACTGACCTATATCCATATTCATTTATAATCTAAAAATGGGAATATAAGATTTGACACAGCAAAAGTTGTAATTAAACTCCTAACTGTAAACAGAAAAGATGTCCAGCTTACTGAATATGAATAATCAAAGACTGAATAATGAAGTATTTTGGGGCTAGGGTTGACATTCTTAGCATCTTTCTAGATTGAGTAGATAGAATAATGAAAGGTCCCAGAAAACGTTTTCTTTTTAGGGGGCTATAGTTTTTTTCAATTTTTTTTTTCATAAATTAGGCATCAGATTTGCAGGCAGGATAAAGGATGTTACTGTGAGCCACTTCAGCTATTGGCATACAGAAGATCACAATCATTTTTATATAAATTATTTACATTTAACAAAACCTGCTACACTACAGGCATAAATGCTTTCACTGTTGGAAGTGACAAATATACACAAGGTTTGATGCTTTCCAATCTCTTTTCCTCTCCAACTCTGTTCTTTAAAGCCATGCCAGAAGCACACTGCTGGTCAGCATCAGGGGGGTGGCAGATAACAAAAGTTTTTTGTCTGTAGCTCAGTCAACCCAGGGCATTTCATAAATCACAATTGTCTCCAGAGGCCAAGCACGCTGCATTCCCAGGTATTAACGTGTTTTGTAACACCAGCTACTGGCAAGGGTCAGACCTGCACATCAGCTTTTGCAAGCACACTTTGCACCTCTAAACACATGAGTTTTCACACATACAAAAGAGACTCTCGTTGAGAAACAACTCCTGAGTCAGCCACCCTATCTTGAAGAAAAGCTTTGTATCGCCTTATTCGAAAACAAGCAAGTCATCAGTAAATTCAGCAAAAGGCTAAACTAAGGACATCCCTGAGAACGCTGTAATTCCACTCCCATGACACTGTCACACAGGAGAAGATCTCTAATTATCCAAGCATGTAGAAACACTTTCTTTAAATGCAACTGTCCTGAGGCTTCATTCTCGACAAAGTGGATAACACGAACTTGCCTAACTTAAAAAAAAAAAAAAAAAAAAAAAAAAAGGAGAAAGAAAAAGGAGAGAGCAAGAAAGAGAATTAAAGGTATGTGAGAAAATGTTTCTCAGGCTCTTTATGGCTGATTGAGCTAATTTACTGTGGAATGGGCAGCAGACTATCTTTAGATAAATGCTAATGAGGACGTTAATGCTTTCTTCAGTCTGGCTGCTACTATTATGCTGAAAGAGAAGGTCAACAGCTAATAAACCCAGTTAACAAGCCATTCTGAACTTCACTTTAGCTTAACACTCTTCAAAGTTGCAGTCATTAAATCCATAGGCTATTAGGAGCTGCCCTCCTGTTTTCACTATGAGGGAAGGCAAACTTTCAATGTAGTCATTAATTGAATTAACAGACTCTAATCCAATTTGATGTAGTGTAAATTGAAATGCTCATAAGAGTGAAGATGTCTGTAGAGGAGTTTCCTCTTTTCAGGCAGCTCTGCGTCAAATTACTTTTGTTATCATTGCTACTTGCCTCCCATGAAGGGTGCTCTCATGTATATAACCCTTAACATGAGCTACTCTCTGATATGAATATAGTTTGCTACAAGAAGACAGAGGCTGGCAAGACAAAAACATGTCTTACAGCTTATTAAACTCCTTAGCTTTAGTGAGACAAACTGGTAACCAAGGATCTCAAAATATATTGCCACCATTACCTTGTGTTACGCTTCTTTGAAGTAGAAAAATATCACACATGCTCAGCAGACAGGGAACCTTGGGCAGGGAGACGTTAAGCGAGGGAGGTTAGGTGGCAAGACAAGCAGGGAAAGCGAAGCCTGAGCATCTTGTTTGCCCGCAAGTGCAACAGCTCTCCTTTTAAGTAGCGTGAATTTGGACTCTGGTGTGCACACCAGCCTCTGTCCAGCAGAAAATAGCTGATGGAAAGCCATGCAAGCATCAAAAATGTCTGTATAAAATCTATTTTTAAAAGGGCAAGAATCTTTGTAAAGGCATGCGTTTCAATCTTGGGAAGTGCAATGGGGAGCAGTGGAGGGGAGCCCTGGCGGCTCAGCCAAGGCCCCAGCTCAAGCGGTGAGCGTGGCACCCCCCAGCCGAATGGCCCCAAGCCACAGAGCTTCAGTCCCCAGGGCCAGCTGCAGGGAGGGCGATAACGTCCTCGGCATAACGCCGGGTAACTGGTCCGTGCTGGAGCAGGCCAGCACTTCCCTGTGACCGCCACTGGACTTAACCCGGTGGCTGAACACCAGAGAACGGGTGAATTTTCCCAGTTCAGACAAGGTAGAGGCAGCTGTAGAACGATTCCACGCCGGCCACCTTGCATTTCCTGCGTGAACTGGCAATTTAAACTCACCCCAAATCCAGTACGCTGTGCTCGGTTTAACACATGCCAGTTTCCTCGCCCACAAGGGTGAAAAAAGCACCACCGCTGCAAAATTAACAAGGAATTCAGTCCCAGAGGGCAAGAAATCCTCCAGTCTCTGACAAAAAGGACTGTGTGACAGGGACTTGAAAATATCTAGATTAGTCATTAATCCAACTAAAACACAAAGGCAAGGAAGCTAGGACAGTTATCCATGTGCAAAGTACTGGCGAGAGTGGGACAGAGCTATTCTAAGCCTACAGAGACCATTTATAGTATTTCTTTAATATTGACCTGCAGAATTGGCTTTGTTGCCTGCTACCAGTGAAGAAATCCAAGCTTCCATTATCGCAGATATGAAGATATATACTCACTTTCAAGATGCAATAGGACCATCTGGAGAGGAAAATGCATGCATATCCAAATCATTGTGTTCTTTCAGAAACAAAAATACAACGGAGCTTTAGAAATAACTAAATATAGTAATTTTAGTTCAACTGTAATTAAGGAAGAAAAAAGCATGACTTCCCCCCATCCTTTTAAGAGCCATTGTTCAACGTCACAGTGATATTCAATTATTCCATATAAAGAGCATTTGCTTTCTTTTCTGCATTATTATTATATTATCCACTATTTGTATTAGTACAGAATGAGTAGTAATACAGGCCCCCAGCTGAGCCCGACAGCCCCCCTCTGCTTGCCACTGTGAAGACATATGGCACAAAACCATCCCCAAACACCTCTGTATTAGCACAGATAAGGAAGTCTGAAAGAAAGGAAAAGTTAGGATTTTTATTTCATGGGTGGGGAAATGAAAGCGAACTGGTAAAAAAAAAAAGACCCGAGAACTTTATAAATGATTTCACACAAGATTGGTTCCATCTATTGTCTGAGGCAGGTCATGGTGGTTTTCAGGGAGATGCTTGCGATGCTTAAGCGGGAGTTTTAAGCACGTATCAGGCAGTGCTCACCAAAAGTAGATCTGGACCACAGATCCCCAGCCAGGGAGGCAGCCCACAGAGAAACCCTCAACCCTGAGCCTGCACAGGCACTGAGTGCTCAGCACCAGCTCAGCACCAGCCTGTTTCCCCCACTCCTGCAGCAGGGACTGTGAGTACAACGGTAACTCCTGACGGCTGCAGAGGGAGACGAGGCCCCTGGGTCAGCGCCAGGCAGTAGCTGCTGCAAATCCTCCTCCTGTCAATAAAACAAATATATCAAAAAAGCAAAGAGCAAAATCCCCAGGCTTTGCAGCTACAGTGGTGTGTATCAGCTGGTCCACAGGCTTTTATTTTCTGACTACAGACGTGTTTCAACTGTGACTGCCAAGAAAAGTCCAACACGTACCTTTAAAATGTGAATATTCTGCCACATATCGTAATTCCTCTTTTTCACAGATTTATCAGGAAGATCGCACCAAGAAAAGATATTTTCAAAGGTTAAAGTGACAATGGTGGTAGGAACTGACACTGAGAAAAAGTGTTTGTTTAAAAATCCAACGAAAACTTGCACAAAAAAAATCTCTGCAGCCTTTTCTCAATTCCAACACACACGGACCGCGAGTCAAACACGAGCGGAGATGCCCATCTTGCTGAACAGCTACACCTGCTGATGAGCAACAGCCCTCCAAAGCCAACATTGCCATCTGATGTCCAGAAAGCTTTCCAGCTCCTCACGGCAAAACCCTCCTGGCCTGTCTGGTGTTTCTACAAAGAGGTGACGAGCCAAAGCCAGGCTGAACCCACGCTGGTGTGCCGCACGGGGCACCGGCTTCTAGGAGAGCATCGGTGCCAAAATGGTGTTTGACTTGCAAAAACGCAGCTAACTGGCTACATCTGAAGTGGTACCAAGAGTTTAGTGTTTTTAGGGTTTACAAGCATACTGCCTTCACCATGTTCAATATAAATTGAACATGGGGAGTCCGTAGAGCTCCTAAGAAGCTGAAGGAAAGCAAGGAGCTGATGCTTTCTAACCCATCTGCCAGTATATTTCTGGATAATTTCAGGCCATGAGGAACAAGGAATCCAGACACCATCCATATCTGATAAAGCACAGCACAGACCCTTGCTAAGGTCAACACTTACTTTAACACAGACCAAGTAAATCTCATGAAAATGTTTGGTTTTTTTTTAAAGCATGTGGGGTGTGGAATCTGGTTCTGTCCTCTTTCAGAGAGTGCAGTTTTAGTAACAGGGTTGTTAGCGTAGGAGTCTCTGTAACTGCCAGCCACCAAGTAGCACCCCAATAACTAGGAGACCATAAAATGGCTATTGATGAACATCCCTTTCTTCTTCCTCAATCATTGTTGTTGCTGTACAACGTGCAACCACTGAATCTGTACGTGCCCGTTTCCAAGGAAGGAGGAGGAAATGCAGAGCGACAATGGAGATGATTTTGCTGATACCTGCAAATCTCACTGTGGGATAAGACTGTGACTCCCCAGGATGCACAATGACAGACATTCAACCCTTAACTATCAGAGAGGGAGTTTTAATTCCCCCACAGAGTTGTCAGGTGTCGGCCCTAGAAAAACAGTATCAATATTAATAGAAGACAAAAGGATGCGAGAAGCCCTGCTGGGTGTATGCCGCCGGGAGGTACAAAAGCTCACACTGGGAAAACAGGGATAATTAATGGATCTTTTTGAATTTTGTGAATTGTAGCAATTTTCACCCAGGAATCTTAAAATACATTTCAAATGTAGTCCAACCTCAGGGAAAAAAAACATATTATTGCAGCATTGCTCCATCTATATGGAATTGAAAAGAAAAATGGAAATGAAAAAAAAACATGGAACAATAACTCAAACAGTGGGCTCTGTTTTTTTGTAGAGAAGGGCGTAATACAAATTCAGTGGCTACAAGCAGAAGTTAGAAAAAAAATCAGGCTAAAAATAGGATGCTAATTTTTAACTGTGAGGGTAATTAACCACTAGAACAACTTCCCAAGGACTGCAGTGGATTCTCAATTACTGGCATTTTTAAAGTGAAGACCAGATTTATTTATTTTAAAGATATGCTCCAACAGGAATTAATTACATAAACTCCTGCTGCCTGAGTTGTACAGAAGCTCAGTCAAAATGATCCAAATGGTCTCTCTTGGCATTCTGGTCTCTGATCAGACCAAACAGCAATCCAGGACAAATGGGGGAACTCACAAGGAAATACAATTACAACTGCACCAGTGCTGGCAATGAGACACCATCACTGCTCTCAAAAGGGTGAGCATCTCAAATCAGCATCAATACAATGAAAATCAATCTCGGATAATAATGTATCGATTGGACGTAGCCTATTCAAATTCACCTTTAGAGTAATAGAGAACAGAAAGCAGATGGGGCAGCACCAATTTAAAATGTATAGACATAAAGTAACTTTTACCATACAAGACACACATGAGGCTGTTTGTTTGGAGGGTGGTTTTCTACCACATTTGGGTTTTGCTTAGTTTCCTATTCCCACACGTAGCTATTAGTCTTCTCCTGCCTGCCAGAATGTTTTTAACTTGTAGACCCAATTTCACCTACATACAGTAGAACACGGGGAATTATCAAAGAACTTACACCTTCTGCGAAAAGGTGTAACTGAGTAAAAGCAGGAGTTCAGCAAATATCCAAACTACAGTTGTGAGCCCATGCTGGAGAATCCAGGGAGGAGAGGGAGGCAGATAGAAATAAAACAGATCCAGAATGATTCTGCCAGAAGGAGATGGATGGAAAACACAAACAACAAACATCACCCCTTTACTCTCCCTTCCATCCCTTGGTGGCAGCGACAGACACCCGCTTTCCAAGATGATGGTGAGCAGGTACCATAGCTGCATTTGGTTGTTTTTACTAAATAATAAACAACAACTACTTTATAAATAGCTTTCAAACAGCAGCAGGACAGACAGGAGCATCTCCATATACATACATACCCAGTAGGCAAACTGCAGGCTACAAAACCAGTTTAAAGCCAAAGCACATGAAACTTTTTTCTCAACTCCAAACAACCCTCTCCAGCTCATCTGGGGCTTTTAGAAACTCCCTAACGGCGCAGTGATTGATGCCTTTACAGCACCTCCCTGCCAAGCCAAGCACAGCTGAAAAGCTCTAGAACAACATGCCAAGGCATTCTGTTTGCAGTTTCATTGTAATTTGATGTAATAAGTGTTGATCTCAATTCACTAAACATTTGTGTCAATTTGCCACCCGGTTTCGTTTAGTTTTAAATGCCTTAAAAAAAAAAAAAAGGCATTAAACTATAAATTAATTAGTTGTTCTACAAGCTTAAGGTACGTTATTATCCTTCCAGCTTTCTTCTGAACTGCATCTTCACATTATTTTCGGTGATGTGCGAGGAACAATTTTGATCATTAAACTGAAACTTTGAAGAGCTCGAAGAGGAAAGCCCACTGGTGCTGGTAGGTGGTGGAGCATTCCTGAGTGCATTATGAACTGTATTTATAGGAGCTGTCTAGCCATTTAATGGGTTCTTGAATGATTTGCTTAGGTGTTTACTTTTACTAAAAGCAGTTTATAACCTTTGCTCTCGTCTCTGAAGTTCCTCTTAAATCATTCTGTAAATATATCACAGGGCAATGAGAGAGAAGGACTCGAGTTTTCCACCTTGGGCTCTCCCTCCTGCTTGCCCTGCGGGATCTGCTGGCTCTCTGTTGTCATAGGAATGGGGCACGGCTGACCTCAATATGGTGCGGCGTAATACCCAGACGGATACAGCTCAGCGCCTTAATCCCCAATGGAGACACTTTCACTACCTTCATTATTTCCTGGGGATTCTAATGAGGAAACCCCCTCCCAGCACCTGACGGCACCATCCGAACGACAGGCCCCCAGCTGCCCAGCACGGCGCTCAGCTCCACAGAACTCAACACTTTGCAACAGGCATCCCCCAGATGCGTAGGGATCTCTTGCTACGTAGATATACAACGTGTGTATCTGTTTCACAAGTCTGGACCGCGCAGGAAACCATCAGAGTCGAACGCTGGCTGCTCGCTCCCACCGACGTCCAACAGATGCTCTACCAGCGATGTTTTCTAGGTGTAGCACCGATCCTTCTTGTGCCAGCGAGAAGGGTTTGGGGCTGCTCCGCTCCCCACCTCCCTCTCCCCCAGGCATTAACAGTGAGGATCTGGCAATGGTGCTGCTGCCTCTGTCATCTGTCACCTCGAGGCGCTTTCATATATCAATGTTTGACTGCTTTCTATGTAAAACAGGTCATTAAGTTAATCAGAAATTGACTACTACTACAAACACCTTTTGAATAAGGTCAAATTAAGATAAAAGTCCTTGCTCTTTTCGTCTCTCAGCAACAAAGACTATAACCAGGCTGCTAAACCTGCCATTAATGTCAGTGTGCAGATTAAATGTCATTAAAGGCAATTTGTCACTTACATACACTTATCTCAATCTAATAATTAGCAAAAGGTCAGGCAGATAAACCTGTGTATTTCAATCCACAATAAATTCCAGCTGCAGGAAATGACAAAATATAAGTTTAATCATATATATATATATATATATATATGTATTTGTGTCTGAAATAAAGATGTATAATTAAATCTAACAAAACAGAATAATCTATTTTAGACCTAGCTGGTATCAAGCCTTACTCTGACACTTCACTTAAGCTGCAAGGAAGCCAAGTGCATAATCACGGATCAAAGTAACACCCCCGAAGGAGCGAGCACAGCAGACCTGGCTTCTCCGTGTGAAAACCCCCGTGACACGGGTCAGCAGGCACCAGCCAAATTCTGTAACTGGTATCACAACTGACACTCACTGGCACTCTGGTGGTCCACCTCAGCCAAGAGACGGCGCACGGATGGATAAACCACGGGGACTGAATTAGCTCCTGACCTTACTAGGCGAGTCCTTAACTTCCAAGTGCCCAGCATGGTAACAACGGCCAAGCGAGAACGCAGCTGGGGCTAAAGCAGAACCTTGAATTCTCTGGCCTGCCACCTCCACCCCTCCTGCAAGGCTCACGCCTGCTTGACAACGTGCCTGACTGCAGCTCGGCATAGGCAAGGAAGACGTCAGGATGCCCCATGGCTGGACCCACGGTTCCCCTCAGTTCATCAGGAAGATCTTGCAAGCCAAAATCTCCTGATAAAATTCCAGCTCTGCACCAATGGTAGAAAACAGAATTCCTGCATCTTTATTTTGAAAATCATGGAAAGCCGCCGTTATAATGATGCTATGGCAATGGCTTCAGTGGGTTTGCTGGAAGGAGAAACAGAAGAGCGAGGCTGAGAGTGTGCAGTGAATTCTGCACGGTTAGTCCCACTGAAGGCAACAGCAAACCTGCTCCCAGTGGGACATCTACCTGCATGCTCCTGCACAGACCTGGCTGCAAAACGTGGCATCACAGAGCATTTCTATTAATGGTGACCAATTCCAGTGTGTCGTGTTGGATATGGGATCATGGGATATTCTTTTGTGAAAAATCTAGCAACAGTCAACAGCCAAAGTTGTTGGCTCAACTCAAAAAACACCAAAAACCCAACCAACAACCAAAATACACACCAAAAATTCAAAATGTTACATGCCTTTTTCTCCAAACCAAGATAAACTGGTAGCTGAGTCCTGAATTGCTATTCAGATCCTTTTAATCTTTTTCCACTCAGACGTACAAATCCTACAGTTCAAATCCCATTCACAGACCATGCTTCCCTTAAATATTCCAGACTTTCCTTACTCTAATGACCATTAACAATGCATTTTCAGTTCCTCCCTGTGAGGATACAGCTGTGATATGGACATTAATAACTAAATAACATATGGAGATTTAAAGCAGTAAAGAACAAGGTGGGCTTTTTAAAGCCGTTTCAAATTATTCTGTTCGGGTTTTGTTTGGGTTTTTTTTGCATATTGGCAGCACTTAACCCATCTTCAATTCTAAACAGCTACTTCATATGGCAGCGCAATGGCAAATTGTCACCATTCAGCCTTTACCTCTGCTTCTAACACAGCGGGGGACAGTTAGTTAACTCCACAGCAATGTTGTGTTCCTTTAATAGTTTATAGCAAAAACTGTTTCAAGGAGTCAGACAATTTATCCAGCTTCTTGTCACAGAGTTACTTCATGATTAATGGAAAGTATGTGTGTGAAACAAGTTTATATTACAGCAAGCCAGAATTTTTATGCCTCTTAGACAGTTGGAGAAATTTTTTTGATACCTTATTTAAAAAAGAAAATAAATCACAGCAAGCATCAGCTTTAAAAGCAATGACAAATTCTTCTCAGCAACCATCCTCAGGTTTTTCAAGGGTTTGGGGTTTGGTTTTTTGGATTTTTTTTTTTATAAAGTTTACTTCAGAATAGGACACAGCCTTAGAGAAGAACTCAACCTAATGTGTACAAAGAGAGCTGCTGCTGTTATTGTCTGAAGGTCATCAATCAAGACCAAAGCCTTACTGGGTGGAAAACTGTGCTTACACATTATTCATGTACTGTGTACACCACACACTCCCAAAAGGTAAACAATTAAAACAAAAAATACAAAGAATGGTAGGGGAAGGAAACAATGTCATCTCCAGATTATAAGATCAGAATCTAGGGGGAGAAAGAGTAAGCAGGAAGAATATAGGAGAGCAGTGGAAGGGCCGAAAGTATATCTAGGTCTGCCTGCTGGCTAACGAGCGCAGGGAACAGATCCCACAACAGACTATGTTCACAGGTGGGCTCTCATATAAAGCAGTCTTCATGTCAGCTATACAGATTGATTATTTTTATAAAGCATCACAGCAAAATATCCCCAAATAATTCTAAGTAAAAGGCAAAGAACAGTTTTAAAAGAAGTTTTAAAAGAATCCGCTACAAACACAGCTGTTTGAACACTGTCTAGCCCGTTTAACCTAAAGCTGTGTACATATTGTGGAAAGCCCACCCGCCCCTTGCACCCTCTGTTGACACAGAGGCTTCTTTTGGCACCCCAACTTCTAGAAAGCTACAAGCTGCAGGAGGAGGTGTAGGTTTACAAGAAAAGCCAGTGAATTTGGACTTCTCAGGGGTTTGGTACACCTCGTTAGAGGATGGACCTCAGCATCAACACTACAAATCAGTGCAAACATCTGAAGGAGACAGCATTCACAGCCCCTAGCAGCTCTGGAGAATTGCCGTTGGAAGCTTGTTTCCAATGTGAATTCCCTGCTTTTTTTCTTATGCACGTGCATTAGCTTTTACCACGTGTACAAAACAGATCTGCAGGAGACCGATTTGAGGAAGCATGAGTAATTCTTTTCTGGTGTTTGGTTTTCAAGATCATATATGGGCTGTATATTCTACCACTGTGACCTCAGTGTCCTATAATAATTGTCTCGGTGGGGAACGTATGCACGTATCAGCATCCCCTCTGCGCCCAAACATGTGTCTTCCAGAGATTCTCACGTTCTCTGCTAACAAAGAAAAACCGCAACATGCGTTGCCTAGAGGCTTACATGTTGACACAGCAAGGCCTGGGAAAAGATTAACCCTTCAGCCCAAGGTCCTAAGCATGCACCACACACTAGCAAAGAGTTTTCCCATTGCTGTGAATGGAGATGGACCAAGGGTTATTTCACGACCCTCGATAATGAAATGTTCTATCCCAGCATGAGGGATACGAGGAGGCACTGTACCGAATGTGACCACTAACATGACAATTTGCTCACCACAGGTTTATATCCACAAGCTACCAATTTTTGTCCTTCCTCTAAACCAGTGGAAGAAAGCGAAGGTCAGACTGAAGCAGCTTCGACTCACTGCTACGCTCACACTCCTCTGCCTGAGCCTTTGGAAGGTCAAAAGTCTGCGTGAACAATGTGCTACCCCGCAGCTGTGGTCAGGACTGCTATGTTTAAAGGTTACAGTGATTAAGCACTGTGATTAATTTAGTCTCAGCAGAATCAATTCCACTCAACTACAAATCTAATTTACATACTGGAGAGGACTCTGCTCTTCCCTGGTCGGCGTGGGCTTGAATTTAGATTCCCTTTTCTCCACGATGTGTGTTTTGAGGGATCACACTGCAATTAAGAAATGTTTTGACAAAGCTAATGGGACAGTTCTATCTGCATGTCACTGCTTCCCTGGCTTGCTGTCATCTGCCCTTTTGTAAACGATACCCAGTTCCCAAACCTCTCGAACACGAAATCTACGTTAAAGCATCGCCCACACAGGAACACGGTCAGCCCAGCGACTCCACTGTAACCATACTATGGTAGGGAACCCAAGGCCCATAATGTGAGTTTCTTTCAAAATGCTGCATTTTTTCCCCAGCTGGACATGATCCCTCTGAAGAGATCTAGTCCTGAACAACAAGAAAAGTATGGCAGACTCAAAGAAGTCACAGAGATTAAAGAGGGGGTTTACGGGCAGCCAGTGCAGGACCAGGCAGGTAACTGGGTCTCCTCAAGTGGGATTACAATAGCCACATAGAGAAAGAAGAGATAGACGGAGAATTCTCATTAAAAACAAACCACAGGACTCTACATATCAGTATGTATTGACTAACAGGCAAATTATATCAAAATCATGATCGATTCTGAAAAATCACAGCCTAAGTTAGGGGTGACCGCAAGAGAGATCTCCAGGCCTCTTGGACAAACCTTTAAGCTGAAAGATCTGCAGCTGCCAGGCTGGCAGGGCTGGGGAGGCACCCCGTCCAGGAGGGTACAAAGAAATCAACATTTCTCTTTTTTTTGTCAATGTATGTATGACTGGAAGTCACTGGAACATGTATACCTGCCAATTTCTAGTTTTCTCGCTGAACAGTCATTTCCAAAATTTATGAAGAACTTAATTTCTTCAGGGAAGCACAGGAATGACAGCCAAGGGAAAACACATGAGCCTTTTCTCTGAAAGGGCCAAAGGGAGAAAATGATCGTTTCCTAAACCTAAAATGGATTTTCTCCACAATTTTTACAGCATGAGGATACCTGCAGCCAGCAGGTGCAACCTGAACCCTCACACAACAAACCTGCTGAGACATCTTTACCGTTACCTCCTTCACCTTAGACTAGAAATATTTTAAATTATAAATACATCACAGAAATCTGATCTTCAACACCCCCGGCACATCCTGATCCCTATCACGTCCTTCTCCCTTTCAGCCTCAGCACTCCAGCACTGTGTTTTGTCAATACCAGCCTAGTACAGCTTCAAATATTTAGCTTAACTTGATCTTCCAAACTGCAGAAGAGAAAAGCCAGAGTCTCCCAACACCATTTGCTGAACAAACAATTGATCCCAGAAGAGGACGGTGGCGGTGTCCTCCTGCCCCCCGGCCAGCCCAGCCGCACGCTGCATACCGGGAGCCGTGACAGATGCCAGGAGTGACAGGAGTGACAGCTTTGTTCTGCCAAGGCTGCGCACGGCCGTCAGTTGGCAGGCGAAGCTGCGGCGGAGATGACAGCTTCTCTGATTCTTTCATCAACCGATGTGACTGAGTAACCTTTTCCAGTCTTAGCAGCTGCCTCCCTTCTTTATTCAATCATGGCAGAAAATAAGTCCCTTTGGGTAAATGTTGCCCTTTTCGTAATTTTCAATGACCGCAATTGTCATTAGGCTTGTTCACTAAATACGGTCGGAAGTGGCGGCGCAGTCTTCAGCGAGAGGCAAAAACGGGAGCGCGAGGCGCACGGCTTGTGTGCACCCCGCAGCGGGAAAGCTGTATTCTCCTTTGAAAGACTTTGAAAAGCTCAAGAATTCCTCGTCAAGATCAACGCTCGCTTACACTCACCAGGGCGCTCCTGACAGCTGAGAGAGACCCTGGGCCACCGTTCAGGGAACCTACCTGCTTACCTCTAGATTTTTGGCAAAGAGCAGAAAGAAACTGTAGCAACATGAAAAATTGAATGTATTCATGCAGCTCCGCAGATACAGTTTGTTCTTCACGGTGGGAAAGGAGAAATGCCCTTAATTAATAACAGTGACAAAGTAAGAGGTTTTCAAGTAGCTTTGCCATGAGCCTGAATTGCATCCCTGCTCGTTTACCGTGCTCGCTGTAGCTGCAGACAAGGCGAGACTGAAATTGCCCTCACTGTACCCTGGTGATCAGAGATGGCAAATAATGCAAAAAAGAGAAAAAAAAAAAAAGGGGGAAAAAAAGTTCCACGCAATAAGCAGTCTGTTTGAAACTGAAATAAGTCTGCTTGGGCTCAGCATTTGTCTGCTTTGTGTTTGCATTCCACATACATTTCAGCAATTGAGTTTTACAAGCACAAACGTTCAAGAAAAGTGAATTTCAAAGTTACTCACAGTATTAACAGAATCATTATTTAAATCCTCACAGAATTACTTTTGCTGAGAAATCATATCTACCCAGCTAATCGCAATACAGATTTATTTTTGGCACAACAACTGCCTGTCCTTAGCTATTACGCTGGCTTCCATTAATGCAGTATGTGAGCCCCTTCCACCCAAAATAAAGTGTAACAATAGTCATCCTCAGGGGCTGACTCTTACGCTGTGCTTGTGTAATGATGCACAATCTGATAGATGTCTTCCAGAGCTCCTGCATCACAACACACCTAACATGACAAGTGGAATTTTAATGTCTGTGATAAACCCGCAGATTTTATATATATATATATATATATATATATATATATATATATATATATATATAAACCACAATGTTAAATCAAAAAACAGAGAAACACAATCTCTCTCTAAAT
>JAVJGJ010000001.1:101708070-101722729 GCA_035590215.1 Microhierax caerulescens
GCAGTACTGAGCAACAGAGAAAGAAAATATTAAACAGAAGCAGGCTGCGATATTGGCTCATGGCCTGAGCACAGGCCGTGGGGGGCTGGAAATCGCAGGATCGAACGCAGCTTGAGCTGCACTGTATTTCCTGATTTGGATCAAAACAGATAAAAACCTAGGATATTGATGGACAAGGGTAACACTCAAATTTAGTGTTCCCACCTTTTTATGGAAACCATTAGCACTGATTAACTTTGCAGACAAGAAAAGTCTAGAAATACTAGTAAAAAAATTATCCGTAAGGTGAATATTTTTCTTTAATTCTATCCCAAAGTAAAAAATGCAAGAACATGGGGGAAGGAAAATAACATTTCATCATGCACCAGGAGTAATATGGAACAGATGAGAGACAGCAGAGACCTGGAAAACTAAGGTGGAACACAAAGGGAGCAAGAGGGGGGCGGGAAAATAAAAAGGCAAAACTAGTCGATGCAAAAGGATTTTAAAAAAAATTAAGACGAGAGGGAGAAAATTAAAGGAAAGTAGTTGAAAGAAAATAACTACAAAAACGATATGGGAAAGAGATCAACAGAAGTATTAAATGGATATCGACAAAAGCAGAGAATGGAAGCAGCAGAACACGGAGGAATCGGCAGCTCATTCCCGACAGCCATAGCAAAGGCCATTATCTCCCGTGGCTTGTCTGCTTTGGTTCCACTTTCCATAGTGGGAAGCGTGCTGGATACACCTCTGAAGAACGAACACTGCTTGAACACGGTGACTGAGAAAGCCTTGAGTCTTGGAAAGACATTCTCTGACAACGAAGAGACCCAAACTCCTTAGTCACTCCTGCAAATCTCCCGTCCACGTCCGTTTGTTCCTGATTTAGAGTCACGCTGTACCTCCTCAAATGCTGAGACAGTGGAATAAATGCTGCCCTGTACTCCAAACCTTCGGACACACAATTCCATGTGCCCTCCCTACTTACAGCTGCATTCCTGCCTCCTTGCCCCCCCCCAGCCAACACAGGCACACACACACATATCTTACACAGCATAAGGCAAATAGGGGCCGAACCTTTGAAGTCTAGTGCAGAATAATTTATAGCATAGATTCACATTTCTTTTGGAGTGGAGTTTGATTTATGGTAACAGTATAGGCCTTAATCTAGACATTGAATCCCCAATAGGGGATCTTGATAGGCACTGACACACAACCCACCAGATATACTGCATTTGCCCAAGGTGAAATTTCTTTTTCCATTTGCCCTCTGGATCCAGCTTGCCCGACTCACTATTTCCATCCTGTCTGTCCTTACAGAAACAGCTGGGATTGGAATCTGCCTCCCCTATCACATTTCCAACACGGAGGGGGGGGGGGGGGCAGGGGAAGAGGTGGATTGGATCACAAAAAAAAAACGGGGAAAAAAAAAAACAAAAACCCAACCATAAGGAGGGAGCCCCATGGGTCTCTTAAGAAGGCAACCACAGTCGTGGTCTGGAGGTGGGAAGCAAAGGGGATGTTTCAGAGTGCTCCAGCTTTGAGCCGCTAATGCCACCGTGAACCTGACCCTGCAGGGTTCACAAAGCTCTAATTTTCCCGCTGACAGTTGGAGATTACAGCACTGGTAGCTGAGCTGAGAAAATGTGCTCTAGGAGGTCTCCAAGACAGAAAGAAAGAGAAAATGAACAGTGAGCCCCATGGTGTCACTTTTACAGTCACTTTTCTGACAGCAACCTTGCTTTTATACATGGCACTCAGAGTAAACAATCGAGAGCAAATTTTTTTTTGGTTGTGGGAGGAGGATGCTCTTTTCAAACACACGACAGCACAGACAAACATAACGCAAAGGTAAACAAAGAGCATAAACCAGGATGGATCATTACTACCTGTCTACTTCCAATTACACCTGTTACTTTCGAGGCGATGGGACCAATGAATGTGCGGCACGGTGCCAATAAAAGAAATAAATATTCACTGTCTAACAAAGCTGTCAGAGAGGTATAGAAGCATGAAAAGTACCATGGAACAAACACCACTCATGGATAAAATGGGCTGAACCCCACAAATCACAGACCTCACCATCAAAAGGACACTGCCATAGTCTCTGTTATGTTAATTATATGTATTGATACCTGCAAACCCAAGCTTCTACGATTTCATTTCCAATTTTACATGTATTAATTTTACTGCATTATTTCCTGGTTAACAAAGTTTCTACGATGCTCCTCAACAAAGGAAGAAATGTTGGTCTCTGACTTAGACTGGTGAAAATGGATTTGGACACACCTGCACCAGGCTACTCACACCCCAGTCAGAGCACTCACAGTCACATTTCAGCAGCACTCTTATTCAGGATTAATTAATCTTACTCGCCATTCCACCTTTGACAATACCTTTGTGTTGCATTATGTTAACATTTTAACTCTGCGAGTTGGAACCGGAGAGCAAAGTTTGCTGCCAAAAAGAAACCACACCAAGCGTTCATCTTCAATTTGCTTCTCGTTGATTAATGCAGGGGTTTGCCAGTCCGTTCCAGGAAGGAAGGGGATATAATGGTATCGGCTCATTTTCAGCTCTGAGACCTCCCGATATGCTCAGCAAGCCTAGAAAGCTTTTAATCTTGAGCATTACAGCACCATCAGAAAGGCCATTTTCCAACACTGGAAAGCAGGTAGATATCAAAGGGAATAAAGTAATTATGAGTTTTAAGTACAGCCATTTTATGAGATATAGAAATCGTTCCCATTCCTTCCCAGATGTAATTGCAAACTGCAACGGAATTACTTATAACAGGCCAGGCTTTCATTCCAGGAATGCAAAGCAAAAAAAAAAAAAAAAAAAAAAAAAAAAAAGTACTTTTTGGTACTACAGTACCACGTTAGAAGGGGATAAAAACCCGCAAATAACTGCAAAGTTGCATCAAATTCACACAAACTGAGGAATGCTACAAAACCACAGCCCTGATATTCTGGAACCCCTTAGACAAGAATACAGAAGGCTTTTAGAAACATTTGTAACTGTAGCTCCACAGGATATTTTCAAAGCACGTCAGGACACAAGAAAAGGATCGAGTTCCTTACACTGCCACCTCCTCCTTCCTCTTATAGGGATGACACTGCTAACAGGATAAAGTGAGTGACAGGGTTATATGATCATTACATAAAGGTAGTACACATGCAAAATCTTCAGAACACGGAAAAAAAATTATCAAAGAGGTTGCACCATCTGTCTGTGGAGAAAAAAACAACAGCTGGTGCAAGAAGCCGCAAGATGCCAGCCTTACAAGTGACAAGATGGGAAATGACAGGAAACAGCTTTTCACTCTTCTAACAGCAAAAGAAACGTACAGCCCGTGTTCTCGTGTTTGAAAACCTCCAGATGCTGCCCTCTTCTCACATTTCCATATCTTTGTTCATGCAACATCTGAAAGCTTTTCTATTTTTACAGAGGGAGGGGAGAAAAGCACAAAGCCATCAAATGTATATATTTTTTTTTTCCTTGCGAGAGGATGTTGGATGAATTTTAATCGTGATCATAGGGAAAAAAAAGAAAGATCAGCAGTATTTGATGTGAGAAACCTTTGAAACTTTCTCCTTCTCAGAAGAAATTGCAATGTGTTTGGCTTTTATAGAGGTGTCTGATAAATATTAGCTTATTCTGAGACTGATTAGCCCTTCGGATTGATTCAGGGCAATGCTGAGGTTCACCATAAATATTTTGTAAAGGTAGCAGCCTTCCTTTGAAGAAGATAACATATCCCTCGTGCCAGGGTTTCCAAACATCTCAGGCTTTAGGGTTTGTTTAAGCACTAGACGCAACCCCTGCCTGGGCTGAACGTCCCACCTTCCCCTGTTTCTGGAAAGTGTATTGCGAAGGCTGCAACACCAAGCTCCACAGTCAAAGCAAAGAAGCCACCCAAAAGCGTTCCACAAAATCCAGCAAGCACAGCTTCACAGGAGGTGTCCCGGCGACTCAGCTCGATACCGAGCGAATGATATTGGCAGCTGTCTTTCAAACATGGCCCAATAAACTGGGTGTTATCAGCAACTGATAGATAATTTAAAACAGGGAACTACTGAGAAGTCAATGCCCCATGAAGAAATGGTCTTGCTGCGGGCCGTAACCAAGGGCAGAGGCACACAGTACGGGGTCCTGCGCACGCCAAAGCAGGATGGAGTGGGGAGTGTGTGGTTCCAGCACAAGGTTCGGGGAAAGCTCAGCTTGAAGACAGCACGGATACGTGGATCTGGGGATGGAGCTGGACAGCCTCACTAATGATTTCTACATCCCCCAGACAGATTAGTCCTTAGTTCATCCAAGTGTTTTGCAGCTTGGAGCTAAACTAGGATTATTCAGCCCAGAGAGAAGTGAGCAAAAAGAAAGGTGTCTACCCATAGCAAAACAATGTTCTGATGCCAGACCCTGGCAGCAATCTTTGTCTTACAACTACCCTGGAAGGCCACTCAATAGGATTCACCTTTTGCCCTTCACCATAAACAAAATTCTGCCTTCCTGTCTTCCCCCCCATGTTGATAAAAATCAGAGATCTCTACTGAGATTTTTGGTCATCCCATGCCAAAAAGGTTATATTAGAGTCTAGACTAATGCAGCAATGCACAGATAATTGAGATAACACCCCAACTGGTAGTAGGAAATTGAGGTGGAGAAGGTTCAAGAACATCCTTCAAGGCGAGGCAGGATGGGTATGGAAAAGGCAGAGAACCAGCTCTATTTTCCTCCTCTGAGCCTCCAGCTTTTTCCAGCTAATCCTTCATATAGTAGCAGTTGGCCTTTTGAGACAGAAGCAAGGTGTCTGAAAGCCATCCTTACTGCATTAGCACGAGCCTACCCAGAGCAAGTGGAATCACAAAAAAAAAACCAACCAAACACTTTAAGCATCATCAAGCAAGCCAGCTTAGCGAGAATTTACTAGGTGCTGTTTATTTCTACCTTGATTCTTTACATGGTCTCTACAGATCAGAGTACTTAGAAAACATAATTATTTTAATTAGGAGTAATTCAATTAGAATATCTCATTGCCAATAACAACTTCACTAATAAGAAATGAACACACTTGACTTTTTTTTTCTTTTTAATCTTACCTTTGGGGACTCTAAATACTTTCCCAGATGTGGAAGTATTTCTTTGATGTTGCATGCCTAATTCTTCTCTCCTGTAGGGTCTGATTCAGCGTATACTTAGGTCCACTCAAGTCTTTCCTTTGCTTCCAGAGGGCACCAGATTGTGCTTTTCTACATCGCTGTATCCCAGGAGTAATGAAGTTAACGCCAGTGAAGGAGAACAGTAAAACAAGTACCCTGCCGATGAAAATGATGAAGCCAAGCCAGTCTGGTCGGGGTAACTAAATCAGTTAAAGGGTAAACACCACAGTGACCACGGTGGAGCCGCCTTGCTGATGAGTCTTGGGTAATACCTTCAGCACAGGAATGTACTTCAGGCCTCTTCAGTAAGTCTATCGCGAGTGAGTGGCAAGAGCACTAACGGTATTTTCCTCTAATAGCACGAGCCAGGTAATTTTTGAAACACGCACTCTGTAGTACGCAATCCTTGTGCACAGAATTTGCTAAAAAAACAATACAAGTCGCTGGAGGTGACAGGAGCGCTACTAGATTCACAGGACAGCACTCAGGGTGTTCTAGCTTTAACCAAAGCTGTTTTTTCAATAGGGGAGACTGGTACCCTCGAGTCACATAACTAGTCTGCGTGTAACCTCTCACTGGGACAATCTGGCCCTTCTGGTAATCTGGGAAATATCACTCCAGCACCCAGCGACCTCCCAGTGACATAGAGCAGTCTAGCGGCTCACCCGGCTGGTGCTCGCTGTTCCCACGGCTGGGGTGGCACCAGGGAAAGGTACAGCTGGGACACCAGGTACAGCTGGGACACTGTACCTAATGTTCATCTCAGGCTGGTATGCAACTGCCTGAGGCAGCCGCAGTCTGGTGTAAATTACAGTGATTGGGAATCACCAGCTGAGAAAGAAGCAAATTAAGATCTGCGCTCATGTGTTTGTATGCCCTTAACATCAATAAAAAACACATGGATGTAGAATATTTTACTCTTTCTAACCACTTTCTCTCTGATCCAACCAGCAGGGCTCTGAGAAACTTGCCTGGGTGAGCAGAGATCAGCTGAGGTGTGGACAATTAGCTACTGCACCCAGCTCGTTCCCTCATCCTCTTAACTAGCAGCCAAAGAATATTTTAATGTTCATCTGTCTCAGCCTTAATTGTGATACTATCCTAGTACAGCTTGTTTTAGTTGTATCTAACAATAAAGGGTCCCATTATCCAAGGGTGGTACTTGAAAGCATATCTGCAAGAACAGATCTCATGATTTTAATTAAAAGCTTCCACATATTATTTTCTAAGCTAACAAATATGGCCATAGTTGTAATTATGGAATCACCAAATATAGACTCAAGATCTTGTTAATAATGATATTCTTTTAAAAATCTCATAATCTTGAAAAAAAAAATATAATGTTGTAATTAAGTCACCAAGCAACTATATTTGTCTCCACGAAATAAAGCCAAATCTACAGATAATTGCAAATAACTCATTTCCCGGTGGATGTTTTATTTTTTTTTGGTATACCAATTAGGCTCACAAATCTCAAGCTGTCACCTTCATCTCCAGACATGCAGCCGGCTGATAGCACAGCTATAAACAAAACAGCCTGAGTGCCTCTCATTCCCTAAGAAAGAAAATGAAGTTACCAACACACATTTGTAGATGTCAGCCCCCAGAGAACAGAAAAGGGAGGGTAGGGGGAATAATCCTTGGGTGGATGACAATTAAAATACTTCATCTCGCTTTTGAGAAGAGTGTTCTGGGAAAGCTCCCAAAAGAGTTCTGTGATTGTGATGCTTTGGTTAACAGCTGCCTCATGACTCAAACCCACAGGCACAGCCCACAGCCACGTCGCTAGCCGTTGATGTTTTTTCCCCTCCCAAAATGCTGCGAGTCCTGGGAGCCCTCCCAGGAATGAATCTCAGTCAGACACACGCACCCATCGCGCCTGTCGCACACGCATCTGACGACACCTGGAGGGCTCCCAAGCTTGAGATGGTGGCTTGGCAAAACCAGGGAGTTGGCAGGAACAACAGCTGAGAGTACTGTTGCCTTCACCTGTGTCAACTAGTCATTTTGGAAAGCCCCAAGTACAAAGCTTGTTAAAAAATCCATCCTCAGGCGGCGGCACGAGCACCTCATGCAGCCCCTCATTATTTCCTCTCCTCTTCTACAGTGCCCACCAGGACAGGACTGCTGTGAGCTGCTCAAACCTGCTCAGGGAGTATTTACCAGCAGTGAGAAGCCATCACTTCAATGGGAATAATTTCTTCACAATATGTAAACAAGACCAAGCCATGGTCCCAATTAATTCAATAAACCAGCTTTAAAACCTCAAAAATTCAGAAGTGTTTTGTAGCAGGGAGTCACTTTGCCACGGCTGCTGCAGAACCTCCTGCACTCCTGCTGCAACCTGCCGCCACAGCTCCTTGATCACAAAAGTAACTGCACAGGAGCAAAATTCAGGGTGTGTGGCAGGTTCTACACGCACAGAAAAAGGAAACAACTCTGTCACGAGCCTCTATTTCAAAAAATAACAATGCACAATTCACAAAACTTGAAAGAGAAGCTGAACCGTCAAGATGTGAACTGGTGGCCCAGACTGAACGCACTTAACTTCAGCCTCTGCTCCTCGGCCAAGCGTTTCCTCCTGGACGGGTGTCCCAAAGCCTCGAGCCAGCCAAAGCAAACGCTTGGGAATCCTCAGGCTGAGGCCAACGGTAGCATGAGCCCAGGGGTGCCTTTGACTCACTTGGTGGTTCCTCCCAAAGTCCCACGCCTGACCAAGGCATTTTCCATCAACGCTACCACTATTTCTGTCCTCACGTTACCTAGAATTCCCCTCACCGCGTGCAGTTTAGGCTTTTCCCATTCCTTTCAAAAAATCCCTGACTACACTTCTGCAAGCGAGGGGTGCGCCGGGTGACCTGGACCTCTGCCATCTGCTTTCTGTCTCTCCATCTGAAACATCTGCCTTTTCCATCCTTGTAACTACTCAACCAGTCCTTTGCACACCAAGCTGGATGAGGATATTCCCCAAAAAACACACACATATATATATCCACGTAACTGTGGCCCCGTATTTGGTTTGGAAGGAGGAGAGGCTGATTGTTGGGGGGATCTGCACTGGAACAATGTAAAGATTGCACAGAAAGAAAAAATAAATGCTGCGGCTAGTAAAATCCCTAAGATGATGCATCTATACTCATAATCAAGTTTTCAGAAGTGCTGATTAGTCCTAGCAGGCATGAAGCGTGGGAGTTACAGGTCTGTCACATTTCTGAAACCCAGGCCACTAAGTACCTTTGTGAAGATGCACCTAGCTAACTTCCAGCAACAGTCTGAAAGGCATGCCCTCCCCTTTTCCAGCAGCGTTTCAGAAAAAAAACAAAAAACCCAAAGTGTTTCTAACAAAGCACACCGATAGTCAGGTAGAGATTTCGGTTTTTTCCTTCCTGAATTCAACAAAAGCCTGGATCTACCACTCAAATTAAACGGTGTGCAGTAAAGCATTAAGTCTGTATTCAACAAGTTTAATTACTGTGTAAATGAAAGAAATTATTATTCATTCATGACATTTATTTCAGTTCCAGTGCTAGTTGCTTTTATGAAACTGGGGGGGGAGGCTGGGTGTATAATTACTACTATATTTCTTTGCCAAACATTAGTGAACTTAAACAAAAAGTGCTTGTTTTCGCTAAAGAGGAAAAAGCATGTGAGCTATCAATGATGAATCTTAAGGACGCCCACAGCCTTGACGGGGTGCCAGGCTCTGATAGGTATACCAATATTTGGGAGGCCGGTAACAGAGAGCTTATTGAAGCCCCAAGGCCAGCTCGGGACTGTCATGGGTCAAAAGCCACCCAAACTATGGGAACAATCCAAGCTGGCAGCCCCTGGGGAGTAACGGGAGCCACTGTGCGACATGAAAGATAAACTGGCAACTGATGCTATCGGGAACTATCCAACAATGCGTCTTTTCTAATGGATTTTCACAGGGCTTAAACTTCAAACAAAGGAGAGGGAAAATAAAAACCCTTAAGCTGATTCAGATCAGGCATTTTTGAGAGTCTGAAGGCGGCGAGGGAGAGGCTGCAGAAAGAGGGTACACATACGATACAAGTAAATACGACACACTCTGCAGCCTGCTTCATATTGCACATTGTGCTGATCCCAGGAGAACAGTTATTACCTGCTCTGATCTACCCAAAACATTCCGAGTTTTCCGGAGAGCACTGTGAACAACAACTAGTGACTAATCAAAACATGTCCTCCAAAAATATGCTCCTTCTGGAACAAGTCATTCCTGTACTTCCCTAGCCCCCCAACTACCAGCATTTAATTACTGCGCTACAGGACAGATTACGCTCTGGCAGAAGTGGCCTCGGTTTAAGGAAGGGGTGGGAGGGGGAGGGGAAGGAAAGAAAAATCAACACTGGGCCACACAAGTTGTATGTAAGAAATTGCAGTTGATGCATTTAGGTAAGTGGAAGAAGCAGGAATGATTTTGAAGGTCAGCGTAAGCAAGGGAATAACTACAGTGGTGTTTCGCATCCACAGACATACCGCTCATCCCGCCGAGCTAGCCAGAAAATACATCCTTTTTAAGAGATGCTCCACAGAACTGCCGTGGCTGACTACCACAGCTAAGGCATTCAAGTGATCCACTGAAAGCATATGAAGAGCATACATTCAACTACGGGAATAAACAAGACTAATTTTTGTTGTTTTTTCATTTCAGTCATACATATCCAAGCCCGTTCTGATCTCATTCCCGATGCATAATTAGTTGCTCTGAAGTTTGTTCCCAATTCCTCGCTGAACCAAATCAAGCCAAGTGGAACAAGCTATAATCCAAGCAGAATTCAATGAGCTGCACCCATTAAGAAGGCTATTAAAACTTGTTCTCAGGGTTTAAACCAGGAGAAGATTTAAGGTGGAGAAAAGATAATCCCACATTTCCCTGCCAAGACCTCCCTCTGCTGGCACCCGAACCGCCGCTCTCAAGACGGACCAGATGCCATGACTGCTGGATTTGAGACACTGACCTATTATCTCACATCCTACCTGCCACCTACATCAAAGCTAATTTTGGCCCACAGGCTGCACCCGTATCACCTCAAATTCTTGCTTACATTGAAATGTAAGGCTCAGAAGTCTCAGCCGTTTTGCTGCGTGGGTTCAAGCATGCTGCCACTGCCACCGCTGCCGGAGCAGCCCACCCCGCGGCTGATGAACCTGCTACAGCTTGATCCTCCTTCCTGATTAGACCAGAGGGTTTTCAGACACAAAGCGCTATCTCGTGCCAAAACCTGATTACTGATACACCCTAACAACCACAACAATCATAGGGAAGGTAATTATACCCAGAAATAGGTTACACAGCACAGCCACGCCAAAGCCACGTGCTTTGGTTCACATCTGCACAACGATTATCTGCATTTAGTTTTTCACTGTTGCTTAAAGTAATTGCTGAATTTACAGCATTAGGAAAGGAGACCAGCAGCCGCATCCTCTTTGGACATTTCAACATCATCGAGAGACAAGGAACAAAGACGGGCGGCATTCCTTGCAACACCCATCTGTGCACTTCACCCACAGTTAATCACCTTTAGTTGGAGGACAGCTGGTCTCTGCGCTTGTGGAAATGTCAGCTGTTAAAAGAGGCAAGGGGGGGGCAGGTCTGGTATTCTGGAGGAGGTGAGGAGCCACTACACAAATCCAAGTCCACTGACCCAACAGCTGAGGTGTGATGGCAGCAAGGAGAAGCAGACAGGCGAAGAAGAGCCAGCCCATGTTAGACAAGCCGCTGTTGTCCCTCCTCTTGGGTACCTGCGCATCAGCTGGAGGACTCAAACCAACTCCTCAGGCACGTTCAACACGAGTAAGGAGAGCACTTCTTTGCCACGCTGCACACACGTGCACTGTACGCCTTTACCCATACCACCACAGCCCTTAGCTCAGCTCCCGCACTCAGCCAGTCCCGATTTCAACTGCCCAGAGAAAGGAACAACCACAGAAATTGGGCACCACATCCACTTATGCCTATCTGCCACATGGAGCAGTAACATCACTATCATTTAATTCCCAGTCTAGGAAAAAACAGGGAAGAAGAATTTGCTGCGGTGATAGTAACAGTGATAATATTTTTTTTATTATTATTTCTTGCCTAGTAGCCTTGAGTTTCTGTGCTTACTGACGCACAGGATCTTCTCTGACCGCAGAGACTTTACTATGAGGGCGACAACACTCACCTGCAGACAGGGGCTAGTGCTTAGCGAACATTTAATGGGGAAGAGCAAACTTCACCACTGACACAGGTGCTCACAGGCAATGGCCAACCAGCCTGGAACGCACACGTGGTCTGTCATTAGGCATCTCCACTGCCAGCTGAGATGCATGAACAATTCATATAAGGCAACACCAAAAATAAAGTTAATGAGTTTAGGCTCATGATAAGAGACATCTTTTTCTACAGGCAACATTGCAAGGTCACCTTTCCTGCTCTAGTCTCTCTCTTTTTTCTTGCTTCTTTTTTCCACTGCTTTTTAAAAACAACAACCAAAAAAAAAAACCAAAAACCACCAACAAAAAAAGATGACATCGAACTGATTTCAAAGCTTATCTAATTCCACCTCAGGGCAGGAAGGGGTTAAGACCTCAAAGAATACTTACAGATAAATAAAAAGTCAGGCTGGTAGGGCAATATTTAAAAAAAAAAAAAAGAAGGAAAAAAAGAAAAAAAGGTCTTTTCTTACAGTCAAAACATAACCACAACCCCAGTGTTTAAGGTCACTTCCTCCCTTCACAGCGCTGGGAGCAATGCTGTCAATCAGCTCTGCGTGCTGGTAGTCTCTGCTCGCTCCGAGTACAGAAAGTGGCACAGCAGAAGAGTAACATTTACCCGCTGGGAAAGGGGGATGGAGGACACAGCTTTCAATTGATTCCAAAGGTCCTTTGGGAAAGATGGAGCCTCTGGTTTATTAGCGCTGACATTCAGCTCTCAGAGTATCGGGCTGATACCTCTTCAATTTAATGCCATTTTCCAGTACGGAAATCTGTTCGTCAGACCCTCGCCAGGGAAGCCTTGCCAGCATCAACCCCACTCACAGAGCTCTCACCCTGCCTGTAATTAAACACGCTGGTGGGACAGAACATCTCCATCACATGGCAGCAGCCAGGCTCAGCTGTGGGGATGTTCTCAGCTCCTCCAAGAAGAGAGGGCCTTGCTCCAGGCTATTTGTTCCTGCACTGCCTAAAACGCTGATCTAGTGGAGTGGAATAACAAACCTCACCCTTGTGTTTCCTTCGAGAGAAGAGTCTGCCCTGTACAGGCAGGTGAGCTGTGTTAGACCAGATTTCCGTTTCAGTGCCAAACCCCTGACCCCTCTGAAGTGAGAGGCAGACCTGACTGGGCTAAACTGGGTTGGAACCTCACTCTCCTACTTGGTTCATGTTTCTTTGGGCTCCTAGACTGGTGTTCTAACAGGTAAAAGATGCTATTTACTTCATTTTTAGATAGAATAATTGCATGACATACTAGGGTTTTCAGGGTAAGATACCATTATTCTTTAAAACTCATGTTTTATAAATATTATATATTTATTTATAACTATTCCCTTTAAAAATCATCCTTGGACAATGGTTTTGATCTGCAGCTGTCCAGCTGCCACTATCTGCATTATGCTGGGAGTGTACATCATCCTTGCATGCCATCCAACACCAATAAACCGATAAAATGATGATGACGTCTTGGGATGAGGTCTTGGGCAGACTCAGGGAAGATCTGCGAGGTGAAACCAGCTTAGGTTCATTAACCAACCCTTAGGCAGCATTTCTACAGCAAAGACAGTGGAGCTATACAGAATCACCCCATATTATCTCAAGTCAGGCATCAAAAGGTGCAAGTACATGCTTGCTGTAATATTCGGTATCACAGAAAGAACCTGGGCATCTGTTTCTCACTGATCCCTTAATGCTTAACTCATTCATCCGTCCTGTGAAGCTGTAAGAAGGATCTGTCTACAAGCTAACATGCTTGATGAAGTTGCTCCACAATTTGTATTTTAGCTAAGCCCTAAGCCAATCTAAGAAGATCTACAGATTAACACAAAATTTCCCATCACAAAACTTAAGTATATATCAGAAAAGGTCTCCACGACATTCACCCGTTGATATCTTGTCTTCCAGGATTTTCAACGCTTAAGACAGAGCGATCCAGGCATTATCAGCACATCTCCAGCTAGGCATGTGGGCTTCTATTGATTTGATGATGTGCATCAGGATTATAGAAGGAAATTAAAAGCTCTTGCCATTTTCTTATATATACACCTCAGCAAATAATTACAAAGTGGAAAAATATTAGGGTATATATCTAAATCATAAAGATTCAATCAATGCCGTACCTACGTTTGGTTACATTCAAACGTAGAAGTATTACAGGACTATACACGCACACACACACCTGCACACAGGTCCTTCGGATCTTTTCACTATGGTTATGATAAAACTCAGTTTGCAGCTGTGCGGGGACCCTTCCCAGGTGGGTACCGACCGCTGGCTCTGTTCCACAGAGCCTTTTTCCTTGGAGAGAAACATTTATGGAGACATAGGCTCTACTGTGACTTTTTAAATTGAAGAGGATGAAAGAATTGATATGCCTGCAAAGGATATGCTGCATTTAAGCGAGAAACACACACGTTTCCTTGTATATTATACCTCGGGACTCAGAGGTGCAAAGCAGACAGTTTTGCAAGCCAGTTCCCACCGATGTGTTGAGCACTACGGCTGCTCATAGCGTGGAGAGGGAGGTGGGAAGCATCCCGGTGGTCCTGGGTGACCTGCTGTCAGAGCCAGCCTGCCCATTCCCCCGCTGCCATCCGCTGCGTAGCTTTGGATACTGAACCACTGCCAAGAGTCACTCACACCCTGAGAGGCTTGCTGGGGTTATATTTGTTCAGTGTTTTGAACAGCCTTGTCCTGCAAGGCCCTTTCGGCTGACCAGGGCAGGCCTTAGTGCACCGCACGCCATGCCAGTGTCCTGCAAGTACTACTTTGGGTAAAACCAACATACACAAGTGTCGAGCTGCCAGATTCATGGTCAAAGAACATCTGTAGGTGCTTGCTTATTCTCATGAAAAAGGATTACACTGAATGTTTGAACAGACATTTCGTCCCCATGCCAGAGAAGAATGAGCCCACCTCCCCCTTGGCAAGTAGTCGAGCATCCCAGAGCCTCTACCATGGAAAATCTGATTGCCCTTCAGAGATGGAGAAATAAAAAAAAAAAAAATAAAATAATCTTTTATATAGAGAGAAACTGTAGCACAGAGGCACAAGATTTCATCCACCTTAATTAAGTCTTTACACGAAACTACTAAATTAGTGGCCTCATTGCCAAGGCCGTTGTACTATGAAGGAAAATCAGGAACCTTCCAAAATCCATTCAGGCCTCGGAGTGGGCCCAAAAGATATGACACTCCCAATTCAGACATCCTATTTACAAGCTTGAAGTTAGAGGAGGAAGGATCTGAGATTAACTGAGTCACCCAAAATGAGAAGGGACACTACTCTCTATCCCT
>JAVJGJ010000001.1:101722793-101734408 GCA_035590215.1 Microhierax caerulescens
GGTCACTCACTACTCGACACCCTACAGCAATCCAATGGAGCTACTACTCAGTACCTCCCAAGGCAGTCAGTCCCACCAAACGTCCATACCTCATTGCTTTCAAGTATTTCTCATGATCTTGTAAGATATCCGTGTAATCAGTCCACTGCCTAGAGCCAGGAGAGATGGGAATCTGACGAAAACGTGACTTTGAAAGGCCTGAGCTTTTCTCTTAAGACGTGGCCTGACACCATGCAAGCCTACGACAAGAAGAATGCAATATAAAAGTTTATGCAGTACTATGCCAGGGCACTTTTTGGAACACCTTTTGGTATATCTAATATATTTTTAGATTTATTAGAGATTTATTTATAACTTCTACTGTTCTCAGAGGTGACCACTAGACAAGGTCACAAAAGCAGCAACTTTTTCAGTAATTTCCTTCTACTGACAACAGAAGGACCCTCATCTGTTTACAATCTTCTGTCCACGCCAAAAGAGAAGTGGAATTTTGTGGTCCCAGCTTCTCTCAGTAACATGCCACAGTGATATTTGAGGGCTGAACAAGCCCGTTTTCTGAGCTCAAACACAAAACTTCAACCTGTACCTCTAGCTGAGGGGACAGATGATCTTGGTTTCTCTTCAGTTTCCTCCTTCTCCATGGAAGGGGGAGAAAAAAAAACAAATAAAGGGGAAGAAAAAAAAAAAAAAAAAAAAGGTTGGGAAGCTGGCGAGTACAACAGCAGGAGCAGGGAACCAGCCGCGTGGGGTGGGCTGACAGCACCGCTCTGCCACAAAGCAGCGCCCCTCCTACAAGACTCCAGACGACCCCCAGGCCCACAAGCCTAACAGCACACCCGACGCACCGATAACCACCGTCAGGGCCATACCCAACACAGAGAAGTCGTCCTCTCCACCCACCACCCAGACACCTTGGCACCAAGAAGCGCAGCACCGTACCCAGCTACCGCCAATCCCTGACAAGACGAGGGGACACCCCTCCGTGTGAGGCATACCCAACACCGCCAACGCACCATATGGCTGCCTCTCTCTCTCTGCTAGCTTGACCCCCTTCCGTGTCAGCATCCCACTCCCCGTTCCCTTACTGCTGCAGCCCGCAGTTTGTTTCAGAAGGGGCACCCATGGGCACGGAAGCAGAGACCTCCTCTGAAGGTGGCAGATGATGGACCTCGGTGACATTAGAGTTAGGAAATCCAAACCAGGTCATAACAACTTGAGGCGGAATGGAAACCAGCACAAAACTGTCTCTGAGAGGCAGCTGATTTTCTCTGTCCAGGCAGTGCTGTTAATGTATTCTCGCATAGCTTCAGCTTTAACTCTTCTGGATTGACAACAGAATGGAATTACACTTCCAAGTCTCTCTCTTTCAACTTGTCATAAGATTTTTTAATCCAACACGAAGCACTTCCTTGGCAGAGCTGCAATTGTTATATTTTTCCAGCTTTTCTGATTTAGGGATTTTAATCTTTTTAGCCATGAATTGACTTCTCTGTACTAGTATTCACAGGAAAAAAAAATCAGCTATTGCTCGCCATGCAAGCTGCCAAGTTGCTTGGACCAGATGGAATGGATCCTAGGTTCTTAAAGGAGATCATTGACAATCAGAGAGAATACACTAAACAGAAGCGAAGTTTCAAGAAGCCTGGACAAAGACTGATCGCGACACTGAAAAATTACAAAACTCTAAACAAGGGAATAGAAACACTATCTATTCATCTCTAACATCTGTATCACATGGAGCACTGGAAGCTACAAATACTGTGTGAATAAAGCTAGAGAGTAAAGCAGCCCACGTTCACCTCCCCGGCTCCCCACGCTGCCCCTCTTCCAACACGGAGGCCGACCCTACCCGCGTGTGCCAGCTCAAGCCGGTCATAATTCATTTGCAGAAGTGCATAGCAAAAATGGAAAAATCAGCTACAGGGGAAAGCAAAAGGAGACATTTTTAAACATTGCTGAGACCTACAGATCAGCTATTTGCCTCGAAGCGTGACTTTCACAGGGTATGTTTGAGCTGCCATCAAAGTCACAGTGATACCAGCTGAAAAGGGTGGGGGAGAAAGACCAGCTACAGAGCTTTTGGAATATTCCCATCATTATCACTGAGCCACAGGTAGCGTTTGCACACAGGCAGATCTTAATTCATCTCCTTTAAACTCCTCTGTCTTCTTTCACAGTTTATACGTGGATGCTCAAGAAAGGAACTATTTGGTTACTGAACTCGAGTTTATGATACAGTCAGTGAAATTCTACCCCATCTTTTAAGCAGATTAAGATCTACACGGACCTTTGAGCCTGCTGTGTTACTGTGTTAGCTTTCACAGCTCTTTCCCAAAGGAATAAAATTACTCCATTTAATTAGACTCGAACTCTCCTCATCTGTCCCAGAAGTTTCTTGTCACCTCACTCAATTGTAAATATTATTTAGGATTAAAGGTTTGTACTGATTTTTTCACTGGGGTGCTAAAGAGCTCTGCAATGCAATAATTCACCCATCTTGAATCTTTTCTGGGGACACTAAAATGCTGTTTGCCCTCTCTTGGTGTAGTATCTTGTTGAACAGAAAAATGTCAAGTATCTTATCCAACAAATGCATTGTAATTCTCCCATAAATGTGGCATAGATAATAATCCCAATAATGTGTGCATTTACAACCATTTTATGGGTGGAGAAAATGAAGCATGTAGAAGAGAAGAGATTCTTCTTCCCAGTCCCAGAGCACTTTCAGCAGAAAACCAGGATTCCAGCTATTAATACTTAAGCTGTAATCACTACACGATATGCCTTTGTTTTAAAGTAATATCTACAGTCAAATCCACAGCTGCTCAGCTTGGTGGGTGTTGAAGAACACCAGTTTTATATAACAGTCATCGTATAAGACAAGATGTTTCCGAATTAGCTGCCCGGCATCATCAGCACAGAGAACGGCTGCCTTGGGCCAGATCAAAGGCTCAGCTCGTGCAGCATCCTCTTTCCAACGGTGGCCATAAATGGATGTCCAAAGGAAGAGAACAAAAATAGGCTAAGTTATATATAATACTCCTGTGTCTCTCTATTAATATACATACATCTTTCCCCCTTGCTTCCACCTCCAGCCACTTCCAGCTCACTGAGCTCCTGACGTGGTTTCTGCCTGCTCAGCGGCAATCAGTTGGTTTCCATTAATTTGTCCACTCTCAGATGTGATACAAGCTTTTGGCATTCACAGTTTCCTTTCACAACCAGCTGCACTAGTCAACACCTTCACAAAGAACCACCTACTTAGATCTCCTTCGACCTGGCTCTTACCAACCTTCCCTCGACCTCCCAAGTTCTTGTGTCGGAAGGTAATGAACGATCGCCATCCTCCCCGTGCCCCACTTGATTTCACAGACCTCTACCACATCTCCTTCAGCTATCTACCCAACCAAAGGGTTCTAGCTCCTTTAGCTCCTCCTCACACAGAGGCAGTTTGACACCTCTGTACAGCCCTGTGGCTCTTCTCTGAGCATCCCCAGTGTCTACAAGGCTTTGGAGAGGGGAGGACGAGAGCTGCACAATGTGGCCACGACATCAGGGATCAGGGTTTTCTATTGCATCAGAGCAACGTTCCCTGTTCCATTCTTAGTATATTTCTTAACATGTTAGTTAAATGGTTTCACATTTACCGTGAAACCGCACTGATATTTTGATGGAAGTATCCATTATAACCCCAAGATATTGATCTTGCATAGAAATGGAGTTAGAAGCTCCCCAATTTTACGCTTGCATGTAAACCAGCTGACAGTCCATCGCTCCACGCAGGTCATTAGGATTGTTCCAGGGGAGAGACAACACAGTCCTTAAAAAGCAGCAGGTTATACATGCTTTGCCACAGGCTTGTCACTACTGTGAACCCAAGACACCTGTATTTCCAGTCTGAACCCCTTCCCCAACCCATGCTCTACGTGTGCAGCGACCCCACACTGTAATAAAATATTATTTTTACATACCCAGTGCTGTTTCATACAACCAGTACCTTCAATTTTTCTAAAAGCACGCATAAATATTTGATGGAGCAGACAATGCTGCTCTCACATCTGATTGCAAACAAGATTAGTTTTTCTCCCAAACAAATCCAATAACTTGATTATCTGATCTGGTCTGTTCTTATTCTTCTGCTTTACAATTTCCAAATATTTGCAGTTGTAAGTCTTTCAAAGCTTTAATTTGCTTAAAATGATTCACAAGTACCTTGTTAATCTTTTATCAGTTTTATTACAAACTGTAAACAAAACCCAGTTCTTAAATAATTGAAGAGCAGAACTAGCCCTCAGGCAAGTCCAGGGGAAAGAAAAAAAAACAACAAACCAAACCCACAACTTTAAAAATCAGAGCAAGCCCATAGACTGGGTTTTTTTTTTGTTTTTTTTTTGGGGGGGGTGTGTTTTGTTTTGTTGGTTTTTTTTTATTCCCTTCTACAGAACTGGTGAATCTAGCTTCAAAACAGAAAATAATTCTCGATGAACAGATTGCGTGTGACTTCCCCTCAGCCAGCCTCTCTCATCTACTGTGTCCTGAATATTAATCTATCAAGTACCTACATGTTACCGGTTACGGCGTTACACATACCACAGGCTTACGAGTCAAAAGCTGTGTCCTGAACAGCCGCTCACAAGAATTCCTCTGCATTCACGTGTGCCCAGCCATGCTCGAGTCTCCTCCTTTGCCAGCCCCAGAGCAGCAGCGGGTCTTACACGGCTCACTGCCCAAGAGAAGGCAGCTGGTGCACATCTTCTGTCCTCCGGTGGCACTGACGTGCCGCAGGGTGGACCTCCCCAGGCACGGCACGTTAGCAAGACCCAGATTGCTCCTGCCCACACTGCTCCAACCCAAAGCACAGGCCAGCTCTCAGCACAGTGGTGAGAGCACACCCTGTTTGGCCAAAGCCCCCCAAAGCCGTGAAGACCATCACTTTTTCACATCTTCAATACTGAGGGTGTTGCTACAATTACTAGCAGTTTCACTGCATCACTGCGCGGAGGTCAGCAAGGTCCCGTGCAAAACGGGAGCAGCAGCCTTGTAACAGAGGGAGCTTGGGAAGCAGAAATACACAACAGGGATGCTGAAACTGAGGCAAAAGACTGGTAGGGTCACCAACATCATGGCTTTTGGACTGGCAGCATCACCAAGTCTGCCGCTCGTTATCTACAGGCAGACTTGGCCTCTAGCTTGGAAAGAGAAATCACATGTTGTCCCTTTCTTCCCAGAGACAGCTGGCCTGCAGGGACACACGTGGGCAAGGGCAGCGCCTTGGTTTCAAATGGGGACCCCAGGCAGGCGTCCTCCTGCAGAAGACACACAAGCAGTGATGACACTGCTGAGTCCCATCAAAAGGACCCTGCTGCATCCATGGTCCACGTTACTGCTGCAAAACTCACCTCCAATTATTTGGATTGCAAAGTGTTACTTAATGTAATTATTACTGCTATTACAACCTAGTCTATCATCTACCAATTCTTCAGTCCAGCTGAGCTTAAGAACAGTGCTCACCGATACAGATCACTGTGCAACCATTTTAGAAATACCGATACGTTTCCAGCTTTCTAATGTATTTTAAATTGCATTTCCTAATGTATTTAAAACTGTATTTCTTTCTTGTTGCAAAAGAAATAATACTTCTAATGAAGCTCTCCAAAGCATTGTAATCTGAAGAAAACCTAAGGAACTATGAAAGCAAGACTGTGCAAATTCTAATTACCTTTTGAAGGCTACACTGCCATGCACACAAAAATGGATTTAAATGCATTACCTAAAAATGGGTAACGGATGCATCGCTAGCCTATTACATGCAATTCATTGTGCAAAGTTTCTTGGTTGTATGTTTTGTGCAGTGGGCTGTAAAAGTTGCTAAACAGAAGAAAATACATTTGATTAAAAATTTACATCACACGAATGTAATGGGGCTTTTTTTTCTTGCTATTTTGGCTGCCACTGACTATTTCCATTAGTATGCAATTCTTCTTAGGCTCACAAACACATGCAAAAGAACAGGACTAAAGATGGAAAAGTTTAAGCTCTAGATCCCAAACTGTATTAAAGACAAAGCTGTCCAAAAGCTGGCTCCAGCTGGAAAAAACCCACCCGCCTTCCCACTTAGAGGCGGGAGGATCCTAAAGTCATACTGAGAGGCTTAAACAGGTCTGCTCCAGTGATTCCCTCTGTAAGAAATGTCCAGAGGAAAACGGGTGGTGCTTGGACTTTCTAATGACTTGTCCACGCTGGCTGCTGTGACTCCCACAGGCAGGAGCAGCACTCGAGTTGTCCCAATACGCAGGATGCAACAACTGCCCCAGATCCATGGAAGAAAAGTCCTTTAAATCTCCACCATATTCCCAGCAAAGCCAAACAAACCTATAGACTCTTCCGATTCTTCAAAGTCTTATGGGTTAGTGTAAACCACTTGAAGCAAAAAACCAAACTGCAAACGTTCAATTTGCAGAACTGAAAGAAATCAGAAAGATTTAACATCTTTCTTAAAACGCCCTTATCTAAGCCTACACCACAGCTCTCCCAAGAACTGGTCCAGCTACCAAGAATTGTCAGTATCGGAGAAAGATCTGTTTAAATCAAACTAAGTAAGTTAATATTACTTAGCCCAACAATCTTCAGCATCATCCTCCAAATGCTTAGAGATCTGAGCTAACTTTATGGGCATAAGGACCAGGTGGAGGTACCACATACACAGAGATCAAGCAGCTCGCAGCCTGCACCTGTTTGCCAGTCCCATGGCCCATCCACCACTTTCAATTAAACAACGTGGCACAAAAATAGAGGGAGCCAGAACAGAGCAGGGACCTGCACATCGCCCACGTTGCAGGAGGTTATTTCTCGCACGAGGTTTGGCTGAACTTCACACAATTCTGCAGCCCCAGGAGCAGAGGAAAACCGAGGGGCAGTTTCGGACGTGAGTACATGTGGCTGGTGGAGCTGAAGAGCGCTGCTGTGAGGAGCCAACCTCCCCCCCCCTGGGGCTGGCACAGCAATGGTGGTTCTTCCTCAGGGTTTCAGCCCTGCTTACTTTTCGATGGGCACACAAGGCCATGGAGAGGTGAGCCTACAGTGACCGCTGCCGCGCCAGCCAAACCCAGCCTTCGAGGCCACCAAAGTAAGGGAGAAACGTCGCTCAGACCCGCTGGCCAGCCTCTAGCAAGGCACAGCAGCGGCGTGGGCTGCACCCACCATCAGCAAACACCTCCTGTCCTTTGACTTCGTGTTCACAGAAATGCCAGATAAAATTATAACGCGATAATGCAAAGCCAAAATACGAAACCAGGCGATTCTCTGTGACAGAGCTGTAACGGCAACCACAGGGTCACCCAGCAAAACCAGGCAGGGCTGAGCAGCTGGGTCCAAGTGAGCACAGCTCCTGAAGCACGAGGGCACATTTTTAATAACCCATATTTACAAGCAAAGAAAATTCCTACATCTGTTTTCCAGGCCCCATATCTGTACACAGATATATAGAATGACAAATCTCACACATTTCCCTACAATGCTGGCAGTCACAGTTGCAACACAATTTTTAAAAATGCAAACTTTTAATATTCATAAGAAGGAAAAATTTCAGCAGCTAAAAGTGATAAAAATACTGAACCAGGTGTCCATGCCAAGTAATTTGGGAAGACACAACCCTTTGCTGATCATCTCCATCAATTTAAGGAGTAACATCTTCATTTCACACCTGCAGAAACCCATCTACAAAGCAATGAGGAATAGAAGTAGCAAAAATAAATTAGTACAATTACCTCCAGCAAACACTTCTGGAAAAAAAAGCAGGTGGGTTCCCATCTCCCAGGCACTAGCAAGGGTGGTTTAAGTGCTGAAAGGACCAGCTTCCCTGGAATAGGGAGTTAGTCTAGGAACTGCCGGGTTAAGTCTCTGCCCTTCCTCCAATGCCTCTGGGCGTAGGTCTGACCCAAAAAGTCACTGACTGAAGCCGTTATCCTCGACTCGATCAAGCCATGGGTTCAGCTTTCTGGAAGAGTTCATCATTCCAGGAAAATGAATGCTTCAGTGGGCTGAGGTCACCAAACTGATTTATCACCTTGGCTATCTGGCTCTTTTGAGCACCTGTGTTATGCAAACACCGTGCACATTTCCATATCTTGTCTAAAAAATCACAGATTCCTGAAAATGCGTTCCCTACTCCAGCAAGGAGAGGAAATGGTTCTGAGATGAAAAACCTTTGTGGGGAGTGGGAGGGAAGACAGGTTGTGCCACACAGGAGATAAATAACCAAATTCTGCCACATTACTGTTATAAAACACAAGACAAATAACAAGCAAAGTCAGAGAAGAAAGAAAAAAGTTTAAATTCTCTAAAAATACAGCCAAGACATGCATCTCCAGCTGCAGAGAAGCCCTTTCAAGATGCAACTCTCCGTGCTTGTCGAGAAAGATGCTTCCTGCCTCGATCCCCCTGGAAGAGCAACACAGCTAACCAAAGTCACATTTGATGTGCTACCTGCTGCTCAACACCAAGCGGCTGAATTACTGAGTGCAGATCCCATCATACTCTTGAAAAGTAATCCGAAACCTGGGCTTTGCTTTAGATCGGTTTTATCCTTTACTTTCAAAGTACAACTGGTAATAATGTAGTCTGTGAGTTTAACATTTGAAACAGGGGCTCCATTTACCTCTTTGTACTTACTCAAGGAAAATGACTGTAATTGAAATCTTTCTGTGGGAAATGAAGCCCTTCAAACATTCAGAGTGGTTGCTTGTCCTTAAGGCTTTTTGTTTTAGCTGTCAAAACTGTAAACTGTCTTTCAGAGTGGTGGGAGTCTTACAAGAGAGGAAGAAATGCATGTACCCTGTACCTAGGTACTGGGCGTCTTAATCTCATTTTCCAGCTAGGAATACAGCACTTATCTCCCTCGGGCACTGCTGGGATACAGGAAAATTAAGTTTCACTTCAGTCCAGCAATATCTATCAATGAACCTCAAACAAGGGACAGGGCTTTTCAAGGACAAAGCAAAACCTTTCAAGCCTCTAACTTCACCCATAAGTTCCTTCAGCTACAAGCGGCAACGCGTGAAGCCAGACAGCCCACTCACACTGCCTCTTCCCATACAGCTCCCACACTTTCTAGAATTTCATAGATTTCCAAGAGCTTGCCTTTATTTCCCCGCCCCCCCCCCCGCCTCAGATCAAACTGATTTCCTAGTGTCAGCACTATTATTCACATGAAGCTGTTGAATTTTAATTACAGTGTAAATGCACTCAGACTGAATATGGGCATTATGTAAAAAGTGGCTTGTGGCCAAATGACCTTATATTAAATCTTTAAAAGGGTAAACGTAAAAACTTTGTGTTTTTTTTCCAGTAGGATCCCTTGAAGTTTATATAATAGAATGTTTGCAATTAACTTCATAATAGACGCAAGATGAAGTTGTGTGGATTTCCCCTTTAGTTAGTTTTATTACCGCATCACTTCAATCACAATTAAAAATACGCTGTTGTGAAATGGTTTTACAGTGCTTGTCTAACACGACGTAGAAAACCTGTTTGGATTACTTGAGCAAACTATCATCCTCAAGTACATCAGCTTATCCAACATTTATCTCTCGTTTCCAGTTCCAACACATCTTTGGGATAAAAGGTGAACACCCAGAAACAGTTTAGGAGTGTTCCTCAGGCTTTCCGTTGCAGCCACAGATGCACGGCCACTGATTTTCTCTCCTACCAGTATAAAACAGCCACTGCACAAGCAGGCAGATGACACGTGTTAACTGGCTAAGAGATTTCAAGGTGGGTGCGAGGAGTTTGAAGCTTCCAACCAGTGAGGGTTGAATCTCCTTGAAGCTCAGGCAAGTTACATCACCAAACCTTGGTTCTGGTCTCTCTGCAGAGGCTGCAGATAACCCAGATGGGATGAGTGACGTGCAAACACAATCAACAGAACAGTTTATAGCAGTAAAGCGCAGTGATGCCAAGAGAATAAAACAGGCTGACAATCTATATGTGAAGGAGTTTTTTACAATATATAAGCTGCCTGCAGAGTTACCTGTGACGCTTATACAATTATATATGCTTTATCACAGAGAAGTCTTCAGACATCAACATCCTCCAAAGCAAATCAAAAGGAAGAAAAAAGTATCTGTGATGGCCAGAGGCAAGGATGTCAGCTTCAGCAAAGCCAGCCAGCTAATAAAAATGTCAATGAACTTCTTTACAAGAGAATTAAGAGGGAGCGGCGCGATCTCAGTATTGTGGCACACACAGGAAAAGCAGTTCTAGTTCTGATTTAACAAAGATACTGCACTGACGTGAGGGCAGGGACCCAACCTTCTCCTAACCTAAAATGACCTCCCTTAAACTGAGATTATATAAACCTCCAAATGAAGAGAGCAAACTTAAATTAATTTAGTTTTCACAGGCTGCTGCCGGAAGAGACACCGCTGTCCTTTCTACTCAACTCAACCAGGTATTTTCAGGCACATCCTTTACAGCTGCACACTGGGGGTGAACTGGGACACACACACTGATCTACCTGAAAACGAAGCCAGCCCAAAAAATGGAATAAACCCCATTCAGTTCCAGTTGGATCAGCTCCCGGACACATGTCACCGCGTGGCTGCACAAGCACTACCACTGACAGCGTGTAGCTGGGAGTGGGAACACTCATTCCTGCAGCAGCCCACACGTACGTCAAATGAAAATGAGAAAGTGCTCTCCAAGTGAGACTTTAAATCCATTTAACAAACTGCTGGAAGAAACTCATTTGAGAATTTCAAAGGTGCTTCAGCTTAGCTAATATAAGCCTGATTTCTAAAACCTTGACAACATGGAAGAGCCGCAAAAGAATTTGACCTGATTTTTTAAACCGGTGTGGTTATACTAACACAGAAGCACTTGTTCCATGGAGTGTGTACCCACAGTGTCCCGAGAACTGCACCAGTTTAATAAATCCCATGTCAATTAACACCTAAGTCATACTAGCACAACTTTTACACACAGACAAGTCCTGAAGCTGATGCAGAATAAGCCACGCACCAACTGCAGTGAGATCACTGGCACAGCATCCTGTGTTTAGCAAGGGGATACAACCCTACGGCATAGCCAAGGCCAAAATCTCTGAAGTGTCTTCCACTAGGAAACCCCATCTTCATGCTAACCTAAGGACTAACCCTCTCTTATCACACCTGAAATTCAACAGAAGACCAAGTATACACCAGTTTTTGTTTTCATGGCGGGGGGCATTATGGATTTGGGGTTTTTTCCTGCCCAACAGATGAATAGATTTGGCAACTTCCCTGGTGCATCAGGAGAAAATCTTGTAAGGCACTAGTAACTCTAAGAAGAATACAGATTAAATGGGTTTCCTGGATTTCATCCATGTTCAAATTTCCCAGGTTGTACATCTCAAAAATATCTGTCTCTGACAAAACTGGTATGGCAGGTTATGTAACACACGGAGAGTCACCCGGTGACAGAAAAGCAGGAACATTATCTGCTTTGTGCAGGGACTCCAGGGCTTTCTGGCTGAACTGCAAGAGGTCTCAGGAGGAAAAAAAAAAAAAAAAAAAAGAAAAAAAAGAGAGAGAGAAAAAAAAAAAAATAATAAATTGAATAAAAAAATGTAAATGGGGGGG
>JAVJGJ010000001.1:101737038-101761724 GCA_035590215.1 Microhierax caerulescens
TCTTATAGTTTCTGGGTTATTTTTTATTGTATATGTCAACACCCTTTATAAAAAAAAAAAAAAAAAAAGACAACGACAACCCAACCCCAACCCCCCCCAACAAAATACCCACCACTATCAATATGAAACTAATGCATTAAAAAAAAAATCCCGGGAAGACACCTATCAGACTATTTGCTCCCCTGTCTGTTCAAAAACACTGCCCAGTTCTCTGTCTCTGGTGTAATGAGACACATCGAGTCGGTTGCAGCTCGCTGCAAATCTCCCAGCTCCAAGCACGCCACAGAGCAGTGAATATCAAGTTGCAAACCACAGGATGAACATAATCAGCCTACTGTATTTCCGCTGGATGCTGAAAGTGCTGTACTGGAGCAGGGCGATCTGGCCCAGCATCCTCCATCCAAACACTTTAAGACACGCAAGGAAACAATGCAAGAAATCTCAAGATCAGAGATGTGTGTAACATCTTAACAACACAGATGGATCTTAATTTGTCAGGTAGGTAGTTAAACCTCTTTATGTTTCCCTACGACACTGATTGAGGTTCAGAATTTCACTACATGCAGAAGGAGAAAGTCACTTCATTTTGTTGTTTTTAAACAGCTTTCTGGTAATTTAAGTGGAGCCTCACAGTATCTTATCCTGAAAAAAAAAAAAAAAAGAGAATAATTTGCTTATCATCTTGCTTATTATCAGTTATGATTTTACAGATTTTTCTTCCCTCCCTCATGTATCACACTTCCTGGGGACTAGAGGCTCCCAGTCTATTATGTTTCTCCTTGCAGGGAAGCACTGCGCATCTCTGCAGATTCTTTTCATCACTCTCTGTACCTTTTCTAGGTCCAGGTACCTTTTTCATAGGCAGGGCGAGATGGAATAAATACACGTACCACTGACTTACCACCTCCTACTCTATCTACACACTGAGACAGATCCTGAAACCTAGTTTGTCAGGATTACTCACCTAAGAGGTACTGTCAGGACTGATAATGGTGTCAGTGCATCACATGAAGGCTGTACCTTGGAGAGCCTGGCTACCCGTTCACTTGCCAACAGAGGGTTTTGCAAGTTTTCATAAACTAAGACTCATACAAAGGATCTAAATGCCAATACCGACCGACAACAGTCACCCCATGTAATTGACTGCATGTCTCTAACCCTGCCGTGTGGCTCTGCCCTAGTCCATACCACGCTGCAGCACCAGAGGAGGTTGCTCAGCACCACTCTGCAGTTGAACTCCTGCCCGTCCCTGCCCTGCCAGGGCCACCAAGGCCCTTCTAACCCCCCTCCATGCCACCCACTGAGCCGGTCAAATCACTGTCATCCACAGCCGCTGCTGTCAGAAATGACTTTTCTACTGATGCCACAGAGAAGTAATCCCACTCTCCCTTCAATTCTGCATTTCTGTGGGTGAACTAACCTGTGTAAAATAGGCGGTAAAATGCCCCAGCTTTTTTCAGGTCTATGGAAACATCAAAAATTGCGTCTTGCTAAGACAACAGTGAACGAGGTGGTCTCCCACAGGGGACACACATCCAAAGAAAATTAAACCACTGATTTTTATTAGCACCTTCTATTTCCTGCATCTAAAAAGCTGGGTTTTGAAGTAGCAAATGAATAAATAGGACAGATGCAGCTGTACACTTGAATGAGATCAGGTCAGTGCAAAAGCCTCGCTTCCTTCCTAGCTGCCGCTCTGCCAAGGGCTCTGCTGGTACTCCAGTCCCTGCAGCAGGACACACTGCCTGCCAGCACTGCCCAGGATTTACTGCAGACACCAAATGTGAACCACACGGACACCACGCTCTCTTGTACCCAATTATAGGAAGTTTGCTCACTGCATTGACCCAGGAGTCCCCGAGGGGACCTTGGGGCAATATCACAGGGCGCAGCCACTGAAGAAGCAAGCTCTGACACCGCGTACCAAGCACAAACAGCTGTGGCTCAAAGCAATTACCGGGCCCTGGATGTTTTCCACTGGTTCATTAGCATCTGGCAGGACCTAAAGTTCCAGGGTCACAACACACAGAGCTATTATTTTATCTCAGGAAAATGCACAACGACATCCCTCGAGAGCTGTCCTTCTGTAATCAAAGGACAAGTGCAGCGCAGGGAACGGAGATGCAGAATTTCCAGCCATTATGTCCCCCAGCCAGGCAGGGAAGAGCCGACCGCTCAGCGTTGAACTCCCCAACATTAGCATCCACCAACAGACCCTACCCAGCACCAGCAGAACCCAGTTATTTCTTACAATACCAATAGCTGTTCAAGTTTGCACATGTGCATGAAGTACACAACAACTTAAGTTTTCAACACTGCATTCACCTTTGCAGTTGAGCAAAATACACCATTTATTTCCATAATCTACAGTGTCGGTGCTTTGTCTGAAACATGTTAGAGTCCCTTATTTTATAGAGTTATTGTCTATACGGTGCACCACACCACAGCTTCGCTCCTGTTCGCCAATTCATTCTCACTTGTTAGGGACACACTGCCAGACAAACAATACCTCGGACAGGAATTAATCCCAAAATGTGCTGCAGCACCAACCTCCAGAACTCTGTTACACCACACTTTCTCTTCCAAACACCCATCAATAACATGAAATAATGTACTGTAACAATTCTAAGTTTGTACAGCCAAAATCCAGAGTAGATTTTCTATACCCACACAAAGGGTACTGCATTTTGATAGAATATTTGCTGTTCTAGAATAACCATCTCTTGGTTGATTCAGCAGTTTTTTTCATACTCTAGCATACAGTTTCAAATGCGAGATGGTGTACAAAGGAACTGAAAAAAACACCCTTTTAACAGACCATTTGTTCTCAGCCTTTTGATACACCCTAATGTATATTTAGGTATCAATCCACGTTCATTTCAATTATGCCCCATGACAGAGCTAATCATACACTAATGCAAGCCGACTAAACCGCAAGTAGCTCCCATTTGATTTTTAAGTCACCTAAAAGCAAGGTATCCCTCCTCCTTGTCTTTTTGACTCCAGGTTTGTTGTCAAGTGCGACTAACATTTTCTTGGTGCTACATGGCAGGGAGGGAAGGAGCACACAGGGCACTATTTCACCTTAGACGTGCCACAGCCTAAACACCCCGAAGAACCCCCTTGCAAGGGCGCACGGTGGAGGCAAGCGACGCCGATTCTGGAGTAAGCCGAAGAGCACTGACGCTTACGCCAAGCAAAACGAACCTCCGCGTGTATATCTGTGTGTGCAGGGAGGCTAAAGCAAGATGATGTATTTGCAGCAGGGACTACATCCAAGATGAATTACATCCGTTCCTATCTCCTTGGCACTATGAGAGCAGAAAATCATCTCACTCCCTATTACCATAATAGCTTTCACACTTCCCAACCAGCAGAGTGAAGTGTGGGGATGTTCAAGAAAATAGGACATAAACAACAAGGACCCAGTTTAGATAAATAGGAAGGTCCCATCTCCAGAAAATATTTACAGCAATTTTTATAATTAGCCTGTGGAAAAAATAAGCAATTTGGAATAAGTATAAATAAAACGGATTTTGAAATGTTTTTTACAGTTAAGAACGGCTCCTAATATACCAGCCAAAGCAGTGATCCTTGGAAGATTATCTGAAGCCGAGAGCAAAGCCTGTGGGATCTGCAAGCCGACTAAAAGAGAAAGTTTTTCCCCAAGTTCAGAGAACTGCAGAGTAATATGGATTAGTTTAAATGAAGTGCAAGTGCTGAAGCTCCATCTGCCTGCCTTCCAACATACCCAGCACTTCCCAAGCTTTAAAGCAGCACATACCAGACTCACTTCCAAGTACCCATATTCCGTATGAGTGTTTCTGTTTTAGAAGTAACCCAGAATTACAGCAGCTCTGTCTTCAAACTCCTTTACCCCCTAGAAGGCTTCCCAGGGCATGGGCAGTGAGGAAAAGGGTCAGAATAACCAAACCCAAAGAAATCGATGGCTACATCTCAGAACCAACACGATGAGCGAACAAGACATCCGCAGCCTCGTGAGGGCCCCGTTACCGGACATTTCTGATTCATGTGAAGCCCAATAGGGAACTATCATCTTTCAGGCTAATAGAAAGCACTGTGGGATTTGCTGTCTTGTTATTAACATGATAACAATCCCATCTTGTACCTCGTAACCCTGCTCTCCCATCAACACCATCTGCTCTTTCATCTTGAGTGCTGCCGAAAAAATCTCATCATAAACATGCTGCTGTCAATTCGTACTTCTGTGCACGTTTTAAAAAGAAACTCTCTAGGTCACTGGTTTGAACCCAATGTGGGCTGCCACTATCCGAGAGCTCTTATGCATTAATACCCACTTAGAGCAGACACAGAATGAGCTGCTGTATCCGAGCTCCCAGGACCGGCACATTTCAGGCAGACAAGATGTAGAACAAAGCGGTCCAGGAGACCAGTGCCAGCCCGATGCCCTGCAGGCAGAGCCACACTTTATGGACAGGATTTTTTGCAATGACTGAGAGGTGCAGGTAGCATTTCCACTGTCTGCTGTAAGACCCGAGGGACCTGTTTTTCCCTGGGACCAGGATAAAACCTAAGAAGTCAGGCTACCTGATTCAAAGAGAAAAGAGCACAGATTAACCTGAGAAAAGCAGTTTGAAGAACTGTATCTCCCCCAGACAAGTGCCGATTTGTGACGAGTTACAGTGAGTGACAGCCCAGCTTGGGCATGCGCTCAGCTTTCTAGGTGAAATTATGGCCAGGAGGCACAACGAAAGAAGCCTGAAAGATTCAAAGACACCTCAATACAGTCCACAGAGGACAAGAAACAGACATTTGCTAGTGGTTTACAATCTGCAAGAGACAGACTGAGACAGAAGAAGGACAGCCCATAAGCCTGGCGCACCAGAGCTAGGCTCACAATATGTTACTTCTGCCACTTTGAGTTATATCAGGTTACAATAAGGAAAGCTACTGACGTTATATGATATATATGTAACTGTGCCAGGAAGTCACATGCAAGTATCTTCAGCAAAGGGAGGCAAAGGTTGCTTAAAATGTCTTTTTAAAATGTGAGAGAGAAGGTGCAGTGCTATAATCTGTAATTTTTAAAAAAAAACAACACAATAATTGCCATCTGGACAAAATGGCTTATGATATTAAAAGATCAGGTGATGCTTTTGTTATCCTAACACAATGCTTCTCCGTTTTGTTCCCTGGCTTTCCAGTTTCTAAAGCGACAGCAGTAGTTGGCAAGGGGTTTGTTACCTGGAGAAAAGTTCGCTTCTGAGAACACACCAGTACTCAGAAGTCTTTGAAATGACACAATTCTCAAATGCAGAAAGCAGTGATTTCTGTGACATTCCATCACTTCATCCTAGTGGAATACACCTCTGCAATACATTACATAGCTGTCTGTATATATCTCCCTCAATTATACATGGAAGAGGAATGAGGGAGCAATATAACCACAGGGAAAAAAAAAGTAAAGCAATGCCTGAAAAAAATACAACCTTTGTGTGCAACGTACATATATGCATTTAAGCACTAACACAAGTTCCCTTTGAACATAAAAAGGGTTTAAATGGCAGGGTATTAATGCCCACAATTAAATCAAGTCCCGTGCAGCAAAGCGTTTTACTCTAAAAATCCATACCAGCATAGATAAGCCTGCAGCGCCAACAGCTCCTGTTCAGCGATGGGTACAGGGTAATTCACACCTCAGCACTAAGTGCTGTACTTAACACTTAGCCAGGCACAAGGCTGTGCACAGGGACAGTGATCAAGGACTAAGGAGTAACTGCAAAGCCTTGTCCCCCCCTTACACCGTGAGCAACACCGCACACCGGCATCGTGAGCAGAACCACCTCAAACCTAACGCCATCCCTGACGTGGTTTTTGCACAATGCAAAATTCTCCGTGTGTCACACGGAACGAGTACTGCAGCGCAGGAAGGCAGAGAGAAAGGCACAGCCGAGATCTCCCCAGACGTGGGGTTACCGGTCCCAGCTCCCCTTTCCCCAACAGAAAACACTCTGAAAGGTCCTGATTTCTCAGACTGCCAAGAGGTCTAGGGTGTCCCTAACCCGCTTCTCCGGGCAGCTCCCAGGACACTGAGTGCTACCCGAAGGTCCCCACACACCACACTGCTCGGAGCAGGATGCTTTGTACTCACCAAGCAGAAAAAAAATGCCCCAATGGACCCGGATTGGAGACCACAGCCCACAAGCACGCACGTGTTTATGCATGTGCACGTATACATAACTAAAAAAAAAACCCAGTCAATTCGAACTTGCGTTGCCATTTGATTTTTAAAGTAATTCTAATTCTTCTGAAGTTTCCCTTTAAAAATGAGATTGTGTTATTTAATATTCATTGACTTCTAGTTTGCTTCCCACACACAACACATTATTTACTCTACAGTGGCTCGGTGCATCAATTATGGTAATAGTTTGTGAATAACATTTGCATTATGGGAAAATGAGCCTGGTTATTCAGCACTAGCCGAACCATCCCTCTGGAAAATTGTCACAAACATACGTATCATATGCCTCCACTTAAACAGACCTGTAATTACACTAGTTTATTAAGAAGAGCCAGCTTTTCTCCCCCTCCTCTCTTTTTTCTTTCCCTAAATCCTCTTTCTGAGAGCAGACTTGCATCTGCATAACCCTTTCCCTGACTCAGACAGCCAAAGGTAAAGTCTAAGGACTATTGTTACCACGGTCTCCCAGCAGGGCTTACTTGATATTGAGATGTGAGGGGTGTAATGCATCTTCTACATCACTTTAATGCAGAAAGTGCAGCTCAGTAATTGTGGCATTTGATTAATGCTCCGTTTCAGTCCCTTCAGCTAAATTCCAGGCTTGGTTCAAGTCTTGTAAATTCTGATTAACATCTGTATTACATCAGCACCTGGAGTTTTTCTTCCGTGAGCAGGACTGCACAATGCTAGGCACCGAACACTGAGAGCAACACAGCACTTACTCTAACCAGAGTAACTGTACTGCTACTACAATTACTCTGGATCTTGGTGCATTTAAAGTAGCAGATAAGACATCATGCTTTCTCAATGCTTATGAATGCCTGCCTAAGACCTTCTCAAATTTTCAGCTTTGTGCATTGAGGACCTGTAGTACCAGAACTCGTGGTGTTTCTTATACTCAGACTGTAAAATTCTTGCAAATAAGCAGTTATGTTAGTGTATACCAGTCACTGGCTTGCTTTTAGTGTCTGCCGTAAGCTCAGTTATATTTGGAGAAGTTAATCGAGGCTTAAACTTTTCTTAGAGCACTGTGGATTCCCACAAAGCTGCTGTCATCACACATCAGAAATGCACAAAGCTGCCCCTCTGCCACGCAGCCAGAGCAATGCCAACACAGGTACCTGGCTCCTATAGTCTGGAACACAGACAAATGAAGCTGTTGATGGCGTCACATCTCCACAGGCAATTTCACGATCACAACTAAACTTTCCCAGGCAGGGTATGTAATAAAAAGCCTTAAAACAAGTAAACTGAACCTGGAAATAGAGTGGTACAGACAGTGTAGCACAACAGTACCTGAGATTACGCACCATGCACCACACCAACTGCAGCCGGCAACGCCGTGTGCCAGCAGCTCCTCTCCAGGCTGCTGGGCAGAGTGTGGTCCAGGCCAGGAACGAGATAAGATAGTTGTTATTATTTAATGGCTCTTTTACCCCATGACTTGGTGATCTCAGGCCAACTCCAAAGTTTCCAGACAAGAAACCATCCTAATGAGCCATCTCAAAAAGCAGTCAAAGATTACACAGGCTATTGACACTGAACATGCTGCATCTTTGTTATTCAGCCAGATGTGGAAAAAAAATAACAATGATGGACAAAGTTTTAGTTTGTTCTATCTCTGTAACATCTTCCACACAGGTTCCCAACACATGGCAGGTACCAGGTATCGGTGTATGCAATACCAAATTGCCTTTACATTAAGCACAGCATACGGTGTGATTTTTTTATCTCTAGCGACAAAATTGGAACTGGTCTTTCTTACCTGTATCAGCACACCGTGTGTGCATGTGAAGCTGCTCACATGCTCACGCTCCCACCTACAGCACGGAAACGTCCACAGTGAACGGCTCAGCAGTCCCAACGCAGGGCAAACAGCGGGCGCTGTACGCTGCACCTCACACACGGGCTGGGAAAGTAGCTCAGCCCAAAGCCCGGCCTGCTGTGCGCATCGGCTAAGCTGAGCAAGGACATCCAGCCACTTCATCACATCGACACCTCCTTGGCAGTTTCTCTGTTTCTTTGGACGTGCTATAAAGTTTAAACTGAGCTGGGAAGTAAACATAGGCAAGTAACTCCGCTAGTTCTTAGGCAGCGATGCCAGTGATCGGACTGTCATGCTCCCAGCTTAAGTGCACTTGAATGCACAGCATCCAGGTCTTAGGCTCCGTACGGTCCTGCTGTACGCCGTACCTACCAAAGAAGCTGCCTGTGACCATGACACGTTGTGTCCTGTCCAGCAAGGGCTGGCTATCATGTTGAACTTCAAGGCAGAGATGTTAGCGAGTGGATGCACAGAGATTTCCAAGACAGAAAAGAGACAGTCTTACCATGAACGGGGTGTAACATCCCACTTCAATTCAACAACAGCCAGGACACAAAAAACATCAGAGAACTGCAATAAGAGTCTGCCTGCATCCCAATGGCAGTGTGTATTTTGAAATGTCACCTCCATTACACATCTACCTTTCCAAGATAGGTGAGGATGGAGGTATAAAACCAAAATCACTTATTCTTGTGATATACTTGAAATATAAGAACTTCAACTTGTATTGAAGCTCTTGATCTAACAAAGTACTATTAAAGAGCCCACAACAACAAAGCCCAAAAGCTTGCCCCATCCAACGTAGGCAATGGTACACTCACCACAGCATCACCAAATCAAACCAAACCTCTTCCCTCTACTTCAGGCAACTAAACAGCACAGCATTACGTTTGCCGCAAGACTCAAAAGCACTGCTTTTTGTCCTGTCTCAGCAGGAAAGGTGTGCTGGTTTTACCAGCGAAGGGAACGGGCTGGCAGCTCTTGACAAGTCTGAATCAAAGTGTTTGCGAAGAGAATGGCAAAGGTCAGGCTGACGCTGAGAGCTGGCACTGCAGTGATGCGCCACGAGCTCCCATCTCTGCTGGAAAAACACTCAGCTCCGTATCTGACACGCTCTCCCCCTTGCTACAGATTTATCTTCCTGATCCTAAGAGAAGGAAGATAAAAATAGGCATGTAAAAAGGATGAAGAAAAGAAAGGGAAACTCTGCAGAATAGTCCCCTCCCTCATTTTAATTATTGATGCAGACAGCCTAAGCAATCTGTAAGCCATATACATAATGTATTTACTTGAAAATCCCAGCAAATCCACATAGTATTACAGAACAAACTACAAGCTGATCTGGGAGCACTGTCTTAAGAACTGGGTAAGCTGTCTCCATGTACTCAAAAATCTGTTTGACAAACGGAAAGATTAGATTAATGTTAATAACCCTAACGTGCTCAGCAGCACTCTTTCTACCCTAGCAATGTAGTTTGGGTGTCCGGGGTCTTGTTTTGCATCCACACCAGATACTTTTTTTCAGCACAGACCTGCTTGTTTAGAATGACAAAAAGCAAGACTGGCTCACGTTCTTCAAGGCCCCCGGTTTGATTATACACACCATCAGTAACGTTTAGGGATCAGCCAGAAAGCAGCAGATGTTTTACACAGCAAAAGACCATGTTTGAAAAAAATAATAAATAAATCACTCCTTGAAACAGCTGCTCTTAGGTTTGGGGCTAAGGAGGGTGGACAGGGGAAAAAGGGAAATAAGAGCAAAGAATCAGACTTCAGTGAAAAGTGCTGCGTCCTGCTCAGCTCTACCTGTCACTGACTGCAACCAGCTGGCCAAGAAACACATTCATTAAAAATAATGTTCCTTAGAACTCAGAGCTTAACAGACAGTGTAAGCAGCAGCAGGCAGCACAGTTTACTTCAGGGTGAAAATGCAAAATCTGCAGCTCACTGAGCCACTCATTGTGTTTCAATTTCAGAGTTTTATCTCGCTCCGTAAGAACCTACGGAGAGCCAAGGCTTTCCACATCTACACTGCAGAGCACTAAATGAGCTTGTGTGCTACAGCAGCAAGGAGAGGAGGGCATGGGGACCAACACTGTCACCCCACAGCATCCTGGACGTGACGTGGTGAGTCCCAAGGCACAGGCTGAGCTTTGCTCCCGCACCCGCAGGTCCTGGCGAGCGTGGCTGGACCGGGCGCCCTACCTCTGCAACGCCCAGATGGCTGCGAGTCCTCTGCTGCGGGGCACAGCCTGTTCGCAATTTTCTTCTCAACCACCAGTATGAAAACACAAACCTTCAGACAAACAGATCCTTCACTTCCTCCTAGCTGCTCTTAGTGGTTTCTTTAATCTTTTAAGCTTCTGGGTCTAATCCAGCAGCTGCCATCAAAAGTACTTATACAACTGCAGGGGAGGGAGGAGGGAAAGAATGGGATATACCAAATCATGAAACACATTTTCTGAGCCTCTTTGTTCTTACATACACACACATGCAAGTGCGTTTGGAAGATATTTGTTCACAGACCAGACACATTATGTACATACTACCTGTGATGTCCTGTACTGCCTGCTCTATAAAAATACGTTTTTGGGATATACTACCAAATGAGTAAGATGACACATCTAAGGTGGTACACTGCAGCACATGCATGGACAATAAAATGGTGTATCTCTACAGTAAGTAGCTCATGCATGAGCACTATATAAGCAGATGGTTCCCAAGATGGTAATTTCTGAAAATATTTAGTGTTTTTCTTCAAGGACTCCTAGAGTCAGCATGCATACAAGAATGCTTCTTCTCACTTCAATAACAGAAAGCATGTTTCAGCTCTCCCAGCAAAGAAGTTTAAAAAACAGTCTGAAAGCATAGTTAAAGTTCAAAATCCATAAACAAAAAGAACAAAAAATTGTTAGGATTTCATTATTAAAAAAAAAAAAAGCCAAAAAAAAAAGCCCAACACCCCAAAAACCAGAGAGACTCCTGTAATTTTTCAATTTCTGTGTGATGCCAACAGCTGTGTATTTGCAAAAACACACGTTTAAAGGGGCTGGAGGGGCAGAGAGGCACTGGGTGGACAAATCCTCTGCCCTGCCAAGGGTAGTGCTCATGGTATCCTCAGGACACATCGTATGCAAACACCCCATTTATGCTGTGAAGTAAATTTGCTGGTGTATCCTTCTCTTCAAGTACAATCTCTTATATCAGCATACCGATATCTACATTAACTTTCCAAAAATAGCACGTCCTTCTTACATAAACATGATATAAAGGAATTAGGTGACAGCTGACTAAAAGACTCCCTTTAAAGGCAAAATTTGCTGTGCACCAAAAGCAACCAATGCTTCTAAGCAGCAAAGTCTCTTCATATTAATTGAAGAGGACAGAAGAAAGCTTCTAGATAAAGTCACAGCTTGCCTGGAAAGGAAACCCATTTCCTCAACACACTGACTCAATTACTCCTATTCCCACTTATTTATAAGATAATGGAGTTTCTCCAATGGATTTCTATTCCAGGGGAAGATCTGCTAAAAGCACCCTTCCAGGTACAAGTCCCACAGGAGCTCCACATTGCGATGAAGGATTTTGCCATTTGAAGCCAGAGGTACCATTCAGGCTTTAAAATACAGCTTAAAAGGAAACTCACACTGAGTTTTCTTGAAGGAAAAGCTTCTAGAGTTTCCAGAGTGCCTAGTCTTTTTAAATTACATGACAGCTGTCCAAATACAAACCAGAGCAGTATTAACTTCCTGCGTCTGCAGGCGTTTTGAATAATTCTTCAGTGTCTCACGGCTTATCCCTCCTAGCAACAGGATGAAGTTCACCAGAACCAAACCGGTAACGCACAAAAAAGTTAATACGCAAATGAATCAGTGGGGAAGAAAAAATATTTTCTTTTTGCATAACTTGGCTAATCCTGAACCTGAGGATACCGAGTAATATATGAATTAATAGATCAGGATCTGTCTCTATGCCAATGCAGACTATGCTGCTGAGGTACAGGGCACAGCCAACAGCAAACTGCCAGGAGGTCCCTCTTGTAGAACAAACAGAGATTTAAGCGATGACTCCAGAGACACACATTTGAGAAAGTCGATGCCAAACACCACTGACACGGGTCAAAAGGGACTTTGTGCCATTTGCTGACGACTCAACAGGGTAAGTACGGACAGGCGCAAACTCAGCTGTTTGGACTGCAGTCAGCAAGGCGCTGCCTGCCCCCCCGCACCGCTCTGAAATGCTGTTCTGGCTCCCAGCTGTAGCTCACAAGGCCCCATTTCACCCCACGGGTCCCCCCTCCAGATGCCATCGGTGGCGTGGAGCCCCACAGGGACATGGCTGCACGCACAGCTGGCAGCCGGGGATGCCCGCAGCACCCTGCAGAGGGTTAGAGCATTTCTTCCCTGGCGGCTGTCGCTATGCGATTGAGCTCTGTATTAGAAGTCTGAGTTATGCTGAGGATGACCCAGTGTTTGTAGGTTCAAGCAAATTTTCTATCGATCCCAATATCTGACTCCATGGTAAGAGGGGCTGCAGGCAGGACTTCTCCCCCCTGCTGCTGCACAACCCGCTGTGCCATGGCCGGGCAGACCCCACACCTACCCCCACACTCCAGTTCACGTTTAACTATTCATTGAAATTTAAACACCATCAATAGAGAAGATCGAGATCACTCCTAGGGGGAATATCTAGGCCACATTTCTTAGAAAAACTGGTTTGCAAGCCCCTGCAGAGAAAAATTAATTTACCTGGGTCTCTAACACACAGGTCACCCCCCCCGCCAACATCCTTGCAGCAGCAGAGGAGGACAGATGCTCTTGTCAGGAGCATCCTCTCGCCTGGCTCTGGTCTCCCAGAGAGCGCCCTGCTCCACACGACCTCCTCTGTGCTGTACAGTACACAAATAATAAGGTCCTAAGCAAACTGCTACACCACCACCTGAGAGCACGACCCCAAACTACTCAGTGCTAGGGCTCGGGTATCTCTCAGTGAATGTAAGAAATCAAAATGTGCTTTTTCCCATCCTCAGTAAGCCACACTGCTGGACTTGCTACTGATCCCCAGGATTTCTGAATTTCCTACATTCTCCCCATTGCTGAAATTCAACATCAAGCTTGATTTATGAATGGCTTTGAGGGGTATCATAATCACGTTTTTTTGGATAAGCTAGACCCTACAATAATTACAACTTCTAAGATATCCTTTGAGCTGCAAGTGTAGAAGCCTCCAAAGCTGCAGTCCTTCAGACTGCATTCCTCACCCTCACAAACTCTGTGCCAAGAAACTAAACAACCTCTTTATTGTAGCAAAGCAAATACCAACCTGCAGTTGTAGGTTTTATTCTTGCGCGCTATTTTCTGATCGATATTAAAAAAAAAAACAAACAAAAAACCCAAACCCCAAACCCTTAGTAGTTCCTAGCTCCTACCCAGGACAGTCAATGCGGTGGCAAGCTCTGCTGTCTATTCCGTATCCATAACAGGACACATTTAGATCTAGAAAGAAGGACTTCAGAAAAACGACTGATGCTTTTCGACATCACTACTGACATTAGAGCCTTCTTCAGCCACCCAGCCTTGAAAAGCAGGCAGGCTAATAACTCCTTACAAATGACTCTTGTTTCCCCCCCTGAATGTTTTTATTCACTGGCTTCAACACTGTTGCAAAGCACATGGGAGAGATGACCCAAAGGGACGGGGTAACATCCCCGCATAAGCTGCTGCTAATGAAAGCAGCATTCAACAGTATTACCACTCGCTGGTCACATTTTCCAAGGAAAAAGACAAGAAAGAAAAACTGCAGTATGTGAAACTCGGGCTGCATGACACGCAACGTTGTACAAATTCATAAAGTAATTGGAGTTTGATAACCAGGCTCTTTGATAAGGGCAACATATTTTGGGCACATCTACATATTTGATCCACAGCACATATTGTATTAAACCAGGCAAGAATTAAAATGAATTCTGCCAGTTGTCTCTGACAAAGTCCAGTATGAAAATTACCGAATTACAGCTCCCTTTAAAGTAAGAAAGAAGCAACGAGCTCTCTTACACATTATCTAGCAGGATTCTAGTGCTACGGTTGAATGAAAAAAAAAAAGCAAGGTGAATTACTGGACATTAACTTTAAAGCTAAATTAAACAAAAACCTTTTCCAATATAATTTCCTCCTTTTACCTCTCATTTTTATACAATCAAGCCCCGATGGGTTTTACCCGAGTAGGAAAGATGATCTAGGTCAATGCTTCCCCACCTTTCTTCCACTAAAGGACTGGGCTGCTTTGGAGGAGCAGAAATAAAATCAAATCCCAATCCATATTATATTCTACTTTTCACCCCCAGCTGGGAATAAAAGCCTGCTACTGGAGCACCTATCGTTTCTTTGAACAGAACCACACTGTTTTACAAAACAGCAACCTTAGTGTTATAATTTGGCAGATTTTAATCAGGTACCAGCAGCAAGCAAAAGCACATAGCTACATATCTTCAGGAACGTGTCCAAGTTCACTGTGTAGAAAATACTTACTTTTTTTTCTTTTTTTTTTTTAACCACTTGTTTTGTGGAGCCCCATTGTTGTCTCACAGACCTTAGCCTGAGCAAAGCTACTTCAGTAGGAAACAGACCGGGATTCAAGAAACCCATCTGTCATGGTCAAGCCTAAGTTTCAACAGCTATAAGTTTCCACAGCTTTAAGACCGCTTTTATTTAATTTTATTCAGTTGTCTGGCTGCTTTGACCATTAATGTTTGCACTGTGCTTTGAAATGCTCAGATAGCAACTCCATGGCAAAGCAAAGCATTATTTCAGGCAGTGGGAGATTCCCATTAACCTGTCACAGGTGACCAGATTACTTCTCCATGACATCCCAGGACACAGCTGCAGAATGAAAAACCAGAGTATACATACAGGCTTTCAAATTAACGGATCATCAATCACAGTTTCCACATTGTCCTAACGGTCTCTACAAATAGTAGGTGAATCAGAATTTTGGTTTCCATTTACAGGGAAAAGGGAATAAGCACCTTCAGGACTCAGTGTTGCTCAGAGCCTGATTTCTGCTCCTCGCACTCCCCACGGTCACACGAAGGCACACGGTTGCCGTTGCCAGTATAAGCAGCTGGATCTCCTGCAGAAGATACACAGCCCAGCAAAGCAGGTGGAGGCCAGATGTATCACTTTCATTAGCTCTTTATGCCCTACAGCAAGAATCCGAGGGTGATGCCTCAGACTCCTGTTTGCATCAGGAAAGTAAGTTAACGTACACTTCCCCCTCCAGCAGCTTGAGCCGTGGCTCCCGACGGACCAGAGCAGGGCACAGGGATTTACCTGCTGCAGCTCTGCACCGTGTAATATCTGTGCCATTCAGATTTTCCTGTGAGTACTTTTCCTTTGGGAAAAGTGTAACATATTCCCTAGAAGATTTGGATGGCTGCCTCGAAATGGCCGTGGATATGGGCTCGAACATTCAGGGAATAGAAGCACAGTCACGAGGTCGCAATGACACCTGCTGATGGGGAAGGCTGCAGTAGGGGACACGTGAACACAGTCAAGACCCAGAGTTCTCGAAGCAGAATTATGTCTCACTGTGTACGTCTGGAAACACTATAGATGGAGAAGTACATGAAGGAAGGAAGGAAATGTTGAAGGGTAAAAAAAAAAAAAAAAAAACAAACCACACAAAAAAACCCCAAAACAAAACAAAAAACCCCAGAACAAACTAGTCAAATACATTGTTTCTAGCTCCTATGAATGCATATACCAGCAAGCAAAGCAAGGTACCTAAAATTCCAAGCAGTTGTACACCAGTGTGTAATGGCTTGCAAAAAGCCTACTTTAGCAAAGAGGATATCGCATGCGTTTTGGTAATAGTAGGAAAAGAAAAATCAAAGCACACACCATCTCTTTTCCCTGTGTGACCTGACAGAATACGAGTGTGAGATACTTTCTCCTCTTCCTTCCACATCCTCGGGTCATCTCCTCTAACTACACACACCAGGAATGAAGGAAATGAGAGGCAGGGTTCACCATTTTGTCATGGGCAGCCTGTTACTCGTCTCATCTGCAGACACACACAGCGGCGTTGAGGGATAGCTCCATTCCATAATGTAACGAGCAGACCCAAATTCAAATCAGTGTTCCGCACGTCTAGCGGGACGGTCTGTACTTATCCCCAAAACACAGGCTAACCTGCACGGGATACTCAAATCCTTTGTGCTTCTTAAGGACAGCTTGTGCTTTCTGCGAGTGAGAAAGTCAAGAGGCAGCTAACAGCTATTCTGTTTGCCCAGCAGCCTGCAAGCAACCGGGGTCTGCGAACAAAGCAGGTTAACAACAGCTGGTGCTCTGCCGTATTAAAGGATGCCATCCATAATGACATTACACTACGCCTTTTACTTAATAAGCATCAAATTTAAAAATAAACTATAGATTTTCTTTGATTTGTGGAAGCTCTGGAGGCCGAGATGGAGGGCGGGGGGAAAGAAGGGAGAAAAATGAGCACTTTTGTTGGGCAGTGATTGCAGAGCAGTTGGCAGATGGACTGAAGACAATGAATCCCTGCAGAATGAATGGAAACCAATGTAACAAAACAGCAAAACCATCAAAGATGGGGAGATGACTAGTGCTGCACGTAATTAATTTTCTTTTAAAAAGATAAAAACTAGCAATAAAAAAATAAATCTGTACATCCAAAATACAAGACATTTTCAGAAGACTCTCAGCAAGGCAATTTGCTCCAGACTCATGCACTCAAGCAAGCAAACATGAAAAGCTTTTCATATGTATGCCGTGCCCTGGCCCAAACAATTTTTCCCTCTCACTGGGCAGCCTCCTCTTGTCCTCACTGAGAATCAAATAATACTGGAGAAAACAGACTCTAAAGGTAATCACTAACACATGAAAACTAACAACAGTAAAACCAGAAAGTGCAGAAAGCAAACTCCCCTGTTCCTGGTCCCAAATGGAAACCCGACTGCTGGAGGCTTTGCTGCTTTGCGTTTGCCTTGAAGCTATAAATGTTATAATAAGGTCAATGTGTACAAGACCAGCTCTCTGACAATAATTCAATGCACTCGGTGCCTTGAAGCCCCCGTCTGCCTACTCATGAGCCTCTCGGTGGAGCAAGGAGGCAGTGATGCCTGAGGGACAACAACCCTTCGCCTTCCCTCCAAGCATCTCCTACCTGCAAACGGTGGGAAATGCAAACAGACAACATAAACAGCAAAATAGGTCACACTTCAGTGACTTCAAACTTCAAAAATACAGAAGGGACTCAACAAAGGAGCAGGGCAGATGACAGGGAAGTGCATCACATGCTTCTGATGAATCCATTTGATCCTGTTACTGATCAGGCTTTTTCAGTGAGATTGTCTTCTATTTTATGCCATTAAATGGAAGGAAAAAAAAAAAAAAAAGACGACGTTGATTTTACCATTAAATTTATGCAGCTAGATCCTTGAGGCAATACCTCTATAGAAAACGCCACTGAAGTGCAAAGACATTAAATTAATAATGCAAACATTGTATGTGTATCTAGAGTCATTCCGAGGATTCAGCAGCTGTCAAATCCTCCAGTAACCCCTGCTCTGTCATTTTGACTTTAGTAGTAATTGGAGATTTTCTTAAAACCTCTCGTCCAGGTGCCCTTATCCCTTTTGAAGAGGCTGTATTTAAGACGGACACCGTTTGCAGTGGAAGGTGTTAGCTGTCCCTTGCCACTCATCCTGCATTTGCAGAGGAAGAGCAGAGCCAGGGAGCTGAGCCCGTCTCCACCTGACAGGCTCTGTGCTGTATTAGCTTGCTTCACACAATGCCATAAAATGTCAATGCAAAGGTTTGGCGGAATTAGGATCACTGTTAGATTAGTTAACAGCTGTATAATTAGCCACGCTAAGCCTAGATGTTTCCCCTTGAAACCTAGTTTTTACAGTTATAAATAGCAGTGTTAATGATCTCCAGCATCACTGGTTACACTTGAAAGCTTCAGCCCCTCCCTGCCTCCACCGGCTCTGGTGTCACTCACTGAATGTCACATTCTCCTGACTTTCTTGCAACAGCTAGAGAGACAAAAAAAGAATGGAAAAAAAAGACAGAAACCAAAAATAAACCCCAAACAGAAGCGGATCAAGAAGCATTTTTTACCTCATACACTTTAAAACTTCAGCAAATAACAGCTGTAGCTTGTACTTAAAACAGTATTTTCAGCCATTAACTTAATTACATTTCACAATAGTGGCAGGAAATAGTACCAACATTTTATACACAGGTAAACTGAGACAAAGGAGTGAAATAGTCTGTTTGGAGTCACATCGCAAGATGATGAATGGGACAGAGAATGAAACCTGAGTGCCCAGCACATCATCATGCTATTTACCAAATGGTATAAAGCACCAGGGTACTCTAGCAGTGAGACGTCTTTCATAAATCTGTCATGGCACACTGCATGCTAATGAAGGTATATGAAGAGCATTTTTCTTTATTTTGAAGGTATTCAGTGCAGGAAATTTTCAAAAATAGAGTTCATGCTCTTTAGAGAAATTTGATTTGCCAAATCCATGAATGAGGCAGAACCCAGATTTGGCATCTCTGAAATGTGAGGTTCAGAAGATGCAATTCTTAAGTCCTCCCCATACTGTTATAATTTATCACCAGTAATATTACCACCTAACCAAAATAATCCACCACTTTCACCAAAGATTAAATGTACTTCTTTGTAAACATTTAATCTCAGCAGAGCTTCTAAAAGTCTGCAATGCGGCAAGACAATTTCTGGAAATGTCCATAGCACAGATTACAGACACAGTTACTGGAAAAAAATGGTAATACACAGATACTTTCATCTGTTCCAAATTTGTCGCCATGGCTAGCACCACATGTTTCAGAGAAAGAGCATCTTTGGAGGCAAAAAACAATCAAGTGAGAACTTTAAAGGCTGTTTCCAGGAACACTGTTAGGGCTTTAATGGGGTTTACAAATGAAAGTGTAAGATAATAATATAAACTGAACGCTGCTGCTCACAATTCCCTCTGTGGTTACAGAGTTGGTCGCCTGCATTTCTCCACCCTGGGTTCCCGACAGGACGTTTGGGGGTATCTCCCTCCAGCAGCACAGAGCCCCAGCAATGATTTACACAGCTGGAAACCGCTCAGCACTTGCTTCTGGGGGGGGGCGGGTGGCAGGACTGAAGCAGAGCAATATGCTTCCATGATCTTCCCTCCACAGGGTATATTGACACCTCACAACACTCCCAGTATCCACTAATTGCTTTAATGCAGTGAGGAAACAAATCCCCAGACCCCAAGGCTGGAGGAGCCTCTGCGAGCAGCGCAGGGCTCGGCCAGCATCAGCCCACGCGCAAGCACGCGCTACGCGTGCCTACACCTGCCGCCCGTCTGAGCGTTCTTAGGACACTTTCCACGGAAAGGAAATCTCAATCTTGCTTCTCTTTCGGACGAGGTAAAAGCAGCGCTGTCAGATGACGTGGCTTCCCCAGGTCACCCTGAGCCACTGATCGCCCAGACCCCTGCCCTGCGCACTTCGCACATGCTGCGTCCTCCAGAGCAAACCCAAACGCTGCCTTCCCACCACAATTAATAACCCAAGTGCCAAATTACCGACGTCTTTCACTTGTGTTAGAGCGGCAGCAAGGAGCAGCACTGAGCAGAACAGCGTTGTGCTAAGTGCCCCTCCAACACAAGTAACAAATCCTGAAATTTGTGATTATTTATCAGCACCCATGCAACACAGCTTCTCTGAGCCAGGAGATCTGCTCGGTTATGGCTTGGCTGAACAAGGAGACAAGTCTTGATCACACACCAGTAAAATATGAGATCATGCTTGCAGGAGAAACTCTGTAAGCAAAACATAAAACCCAGAAAATGTGCATTCTGTATTTCAACCATTTGATCCCTCAATAAAACTGAAAACCTGAATTAAAAAACCCCGTAACACCACCTTACCACAAAGTTTCTGGCTCATGTTTTACAAACGTGGCTATTGATTTTGCTGTCTCTGTTTTCTGGGCTCCCTACTTCACACACACCCCATTCCAAACTGGAAACTTTTTCAGACAGAGAACTGCTCCTCCTGGAGCCTCTTTCAAAGGGTGTCATCACAAGGTCCCACCAGTCCCTTACCAAAACTTTGCCTATTCTTTTGTAGTGAGTGGAAACTTCCTGACTGGGCAACCATGCCCAGGCAGTGCACGTGTAATCCCAAATGGAAAACAGCATCTCTGATGAAAAGAGACTTTCTGTAATGGAAAAAAAAAAAAAATACAAACCCCACAAAACAAATCCCCCCAAAAACCACCAAATATACAACAACAAAAAAACCCAAACACATGGGGAAGAGGGGAAAGGAAGTAAATTAGCATCCTTAATGACCTGAAGGCCCTGGCAGTCCTGGGCAGGATGCAATACCTCTGTGCACCTGACGCTTTGAATACAGCTGTTGTCTTCTCCCAGCTCCAACCTTTTGCTGTTCCCCTCCCGGCCATCCCAAAGCCAAGCAAGGAAATCACGGAGGGAAAGCCATTAGAGAGGCAACAGGCCATTACACTTACCTGGTCAAGGGTAATTACCCTAATTAAAATATTGGTGGAGCTTGTAAATAGAAACAAGTGACTTGCAGAAAACAAATGCCCAAACAAATCTTCTCCGTTCCCTCTTTCAACTTCCCACGCTGTGGGCGGCGAGAGGAGTGCTGCGAGGTGTATGGGGTTCCCGGCGACCCTCCGACCGTGCAGAGCCACCCGCACAGCACCGCCAGGAGAAGCTGCTGCAGCCACGCTGGAGAAAGGGGCAACGAAATACAAAAATACCCGAGCTCCTGGGACGTGCCTTAACAAAGAAACAGTGGAAGAAAAAGTGAGAGGGCCCAAGAGGTGAGAGGAACTGACTTGTGCTCGCGTTCAGAGAAACATGCTGTCCTCAGCAGCTCTGGGTGCTGCCTGACTTCATCCAGCCCCCCACCCCAGTCACGCTTCTGGCTGCGTTTCAAACATCAAACATCAGCACTGCTGGGGTAACTAAGGGGAAAACGGCACCCTTGCATAAATTCCTGTTGGGAGTTTTTGCCCCGTGAAGTTGTGATGGAATGCCCATCTGCTTCGCCAGGACCTGTGGCTATTTCCATCGCCAAGATTTCACTTTGGTTTAGATCCCCTCCACACTGTGTCCCTTACAAACACGAGGCACTGCTGCTGCTCTGCAAAGCTCCCCCAGAAACACCACAGAAACTTGGCTGCAAGCACACGGCACACACGGTGCCGGCGAGAATTTCTGCGCGAGCTTCTCCTCTCTCACGCGAAGGAAGGAGGAGCGGAGGGCCGTTTGCCTCGTGGCATCACTCCATCCTCTCTCAAAGCCTGCAAGGGTGCTGCTACACAAGCCAGTGATCCAGGGTTGTACGAGTATTTTGGCATAAGCATGAATCTGACGCTGCTCGAGCCAGAGAGGGAAAGGGAGGGACCGACACACCATTAACATAAGGACCCAACGCCCAGCAGAGACAGCGCTGATTTGTGGTTCCTGGATAGCTGATAGTTCTAGGACAAAAAGCTTTCATCAGGGGAAAAAAATACATCTCTTCTTCTTTTCCAGGCTCACAGAGGGACATTCTGTACTGGGAAAACAAGCAAAGATGATGAGAGGAACAGGAAAATGGTATTTGCTTGAAATCATTGCCAGCCCAAAAAATGACCATGTTGTCTGAAGTAGATCACTCTTACAGTACGTATTACTGAGAGGGAAACTTCAGCTGCTGGGGTCTTTAGTAAAGCTGCATTACAGAGAAAAGCATAAGCACAACATATTAGGGATGTAAAGCAAAGGGCAACAGGGCGTCATGGGGCCTCCATTGCTCCAAGTGTCCAGAACTCAACCCCCCAGAGCACAAGCCCTGGGCACAGCACCGCAGAAGGCCCGGCGAGTGACGGATTGCTGCTGCGGGGAGTTGCCGAGACACATCCAAACCGGCATTTGTCAGGACTCACACTGACACAGGACGAGGATCCGTGCAGAGATGTGATCCGTTGCACCAGTATCTGCCTGGCACACAAACAAGGCAAGCTTTCATCCCACCATGGGCAGGGCTGGAATCACTGCTGTCTATTTTTAACGTTTTTAATTGCTCACAAAGCCGAGGGGGCTGCAAGGAAGGAGGCAGCCCTTGCTCTCTGCTGCTTCTCCAGCGCAATGTCTGTGCCCGGTCATTGTCCCAGAACAATGAACCTCCCAGTGCCAAACTGCAAGTCCTGCAGCACCACTGATATGCTGCAGCAACGCGTTATCCTTCTGCAAGCGACTCCAGGGAACACTCGGGAGGAGGGGAGTAGGCATGCTGGGATTTATAGAGGTAAGTACATGCAAAATATTATCTTTATCTAGGGACAAAGCCCCTGGAGTTTTCTAATTTCTGTCTCAGAGAGATATTCAGGTGACTGAGCTGAGAATTCGCTTCATGCCATTTTGTCTCACAGTTTTACCATCGCTGCCTTACACTGACACCTGTTGGGAGAGCAAAACGCACGAACTGTATTCCTTTGAAAGGGGGGGGGGGGGGCGGACGGGACACCCAGTACTCACTCCAAATGGACCAACATTTGCTGGCATCTGTTACCACAAAAAGCAGACAGTGAGCAAATATCCTCTGCAAACTACGGAACAGTTGGTAGAATGAAAAAAAACTCTCAGACCACTTCATGGATAAAAAGCATGCCCTCAAAAGAAATTGTTTTCTGCTCATAAAACCCTCCACCAAAGCAGGAGGTGGCAGGGGTCTCATACTAAACCACAGCAGCATGGCTCTGACTCACAGCATCGCTGCAGGGGGAGCAGCCACGCTCTTCACAGCGAAACATGGCAAACTGAACCGAGCCGCTGGGCGCAAGGCCGGCCAGCAGTTACCCTGCAGATGTGTGCACGGAGCCATGCTATAGAAATGAAATGCTGGAAGCACCAGTATGTTAAGTTTAAAAAGTTAAACTGCATTACAGCAGCTCTGTAACTCAACAGGGCTTTTTTTCTCCTACATGTATCTCTGCCACATGAAACTGCAAGCAACTGTTGAAATGCACTGGCATACATAAAGGAAACCCTTACTCATACCACACGAGGTATCAGTTACTGATAAAGGATGTGGCTGATGCAAAAAAAACCCAAACTCACATCATTTACCATCAGAAATGTTTTTATAGGCTTGGTTTGGAAGAGCAGTTGTGTACAAACTGGCCTCATCCCACTGATTTCAAAGCAAGTGATTCTCTACTTCACTGAGGACTGACCCACTTTGCAGGGATGCTCTTCTCAAAGCCGAGGAGCATTTGCACAATCAATAAAATGCACACATTCAATTTCTCCCCAAAATGGGGTCAATAACAGAAACAGATATGAAAAGTCTCTCCCACAACCACCTGGAAAGGATTAAACCACTTGTTCTTATCCCTGTATTCTCTTCCTTCTCACATCACAGCAAGTGACTAACCTTCAGAGACCAAAGCTGAAATAAATAAACAAAGACCTCAAGACCAAAGCTCAGCCGAGATTGTGACTTTATAAATTCACAATGTTGATAGCACTGCCCTTGAGCACGAGTCCAGGAGCTAGGAGGAACAGGTTCCATAACCAAGCACTACAGACACTTTCTCTGAACTTTACACTCCCATCTCTGCAGTGAATAGGAATAATGGACCGTTATTAAAATAAGTAGTTACAACTTTTAGTAAATAAAATGCCTGTGACAGCAGCTTCATTCACAGCATCCATTTCTTTTGAGCATGATCTGTATATTACCACAAAATTGTTGGTTCCTAAAATACAAAACGAGATGGACTTTCTTCTTGATCCTTCATATATCCACTGTAGCCTGCAGTGAAACACCACTATATAAATTTTCCCAGAAATAAACGCTAATGAAGCAGCATGGAGATCTTTCTGCATGTTACCACACTGAGACATTGAAAATGAAGCAACATTTTCGTGTTTGCCAGCAGTCAAACACTATACCACCTTATTTAAGATGCTAAACCTACAAACTGAACACTTTGAAATTAATACCAACACATCCCATACTTAGAGTGCTACATTTGTTTGTGCTATTAATAAAAGACTGTTTATTCCTAGCATACAAATACGTTCTACATTATTTCACCTAAAACATCACTTCGGTGTTACAAATTGCTTGTCTCGTTTTAGAGCACGACTTGCTTCTGTTTCACGCTGATTTGAAGGATATGGAAACCACAGGACATGTTTTGAGATATAAGGTAGAATAAATTATAAACCTAGTTGTATTTATCACAAAAACACATTATCTACGGCTGTAGCCTTTATCTTCATAGTTATTATTATTTGCCCATATATAATGGAAAATAAACATACACATTTTCTGCTAGACTCATACCCTGTTGCAAGCATATTTAAACTTACCAAGTACAGCACAATGTACTTTGTACATTTGTACATTTGTACACAAGTACAGTACAGTGTACTAAAGAAATAACTATTTTTAAACATTCTTTCAGTGGAGAGCCCTGACCTATTCATAAATTTATTTCTAATTATTCGGTTGGAAATCAGGCTTTCCATAAATACCCATTTATATATGTACCCAAGGAATACACACCATAGCTCAGGCT
>JAVJGJ010000001.1:101766813-101808241 GCA_035590215.1 Microhierax caerulescens
TGCCAAGGTCACTGCCAAGGTCACTGCCAAGGTCACTGCCAAGGTCACTGCCAAGCCTCACAGCGGCGAGTGCCTGTGGTTCATCACCCCCAGCGCTCCGCCGAGGCAGCCACCTGCCCGCACTGGTAGCACTGGGAACGCACGCATCCTCCGCCCGGCTCCAAAAGCCCACTGAAGCGCCGGGAAACGGCCTTCATCTTCATCGAAACGGCCTTCATCTTCATCAGCGCAATCACACCCGACATTGACGTGACAGAGGCAGCAGCGATTTCCGTAGGAGTTACTAAGTCTTACGTGAAAATAAAAAACCCTCATCCAATCACAGGTGAAAGGGGTCTGGATAAAACCCCACTAATTGCTATTTACCTCCTACCACCTCCAACCCATCCCTGTTAGCAAAGAAACCAAATAACTTCAATTAGGACATAAAAAATAAGAAGGGGTGGGAGGAAAAAAAAAAAAAAAAAAGGCCAGGGAGGGGGGAAACAACAACAAAGTCCAAGAGTCCTAAAAAATACTCAAAGCATTGAAGTAATTCACATAGATAAAAAAAATCTAAATAATCAGAAGTCTGGAGTGTACTGATGAGCGGTAATATCTGACACCCCCTGCTCCCCACATGCACAAACAAACCTCTATCTGCTGTCAGCAAAATTTTACCACATAATTCCAACAACCTTTTTTTTTTTTTTTAAGAAAAAAAAAAAAAAAAGGGCTTTCTGGACAGAAACCAAAAAAAAGTTCTTCATTTCACCTAACAGGCTGTAGAAGTCCCAGTTCAAGGGTGAAAGGAAGGACAGAGAGAAAATTGCCTTTCCCCTCCCATCCAAGTCAAACATCTGAAATGTATTCCAAACAGCTTTTAATTACAGCTCGTACGCTGGTACTGCTGTCCGCACTACAAGGCGACGGGACAGCCTTCACGGGTTTATCTCACCGCTGTGCTCACTCTACAACCCAACGGTAACTTCATGGGCAAAATCATCCACCGGCAGCGAGCTGCCCCGAGGTTAGCTGAGCCACACTCCCAGTGTGGCACCGGACTGAGCGCATCTCCCAGTCGCACCTTCTCCCGCGGCGCTCCCATGCCGTGCTTGGGGATGCTCCAGCCACCGCACCCCACTGAACCGGGCTAGGATTTGAAGGAGAGCTGTGAGAAAACTCTGTGCATCTCCATTTCTCTTTGTTTCAGGAGAACCTTTTCGTTTCGTTGTGCTTGGCTCCGAGTCACCGGTTTTATCTTGCATGTCACACTTAAGGAAACGCAGCCAGGCCTGCCAAGTACTGCAAGGTTTTCTGTCAAAACTTGGACAAGCTGAAAAGTTTTACATTCTTTTAACCATAAACCTTAAAGCAACTCAGACTTTTATTTTACTCACAGCTCGAGTTTGAGTGTTTCATGACATTTGGCCAACCTGGCTTGACTTTTCTGTTTGAGGTTTCATTACGAAATTCTAATTCCAGAACAGCGTAATTAATACTTTTATTAATAGTATCTGTAGTAAAATATTATAGGACTTGGGAGAATGGCTCCAAGTGCATTTCGCTGCCCAGCAGACTACACGTAGTCCAAGAAGGAGATCTGTCCTTTAATTCAACTTGCAAAAACTGCGTGCTAACAATAAAGTGAAGGTCTTTGGAGACCCAAAGGCAGGGACCATTTCCCAAGCTGGCTTCAGCATTCCTTGTTACACACACTCCATCAGCAACCCAATAGCACCAAATAACCATAATAAACAGCAAGTTTTACTCCCAGAAATTACTTGCTCAGTGCACAACAATTTTGGTTGGAGGGGCCCTCAGGGGTGACCTCCAAGCCCCACTCCAAGCAAAGCTGATTCAGCTCAGGAGAGACCAGGCTGCTCAGGGGAGGTGTGAAAATCTTCAAGGATGCAGATCCCACAGCCTCCGGACTGAAGGGACCTGCCTCCGTGGCAGACCTGACAGGAGCACTTGCGAGTCCTCATCTCACCAGCTTTATGTTACTCCATGCTCCCCAACATGCTTCTGTTGGCACTGTAATGCAACAGCCAACAGGCACCAGTACGACGGACCCCAACTTCCCGATGACAGAGGCCAAATCTGGAAACAGTTCTGGTGTCCGCTTCCCATAGTTTCTAGTCTGTCCCAAAATATAACTTCAGAGTTTGAAAATGAATCACAACCATTTATAAGCTGTGCCACCTTCCAGGCACGGGCAGCACAGAACGCTTTTGAAGGAGCAACTGCCAACGCTTTGGCGGTTGGGGTGAGGTTGTGTCAACCCTCTCAGCTGGATTTCAGAGGGACTAGCAGTGTAAGGAACTGTTACACATACTTGTTATGAGGCTTAAATGTTCTTATGAACATAAATAAGCAGAAGCTAGGTTAATAATCTGAACACGCTGACAGATGTTCAACAAATACTTGGCATTGCTGTAGCCAGAACAAGAGAGAATTAAACGTTATCTTGGAACAGCCTGCAGAACAACACAACCCGAAGCAACAAAGCTCTTGTACCAGGGTAGACAAATACATACTCAGAGAAGCCAAGCTGTCCCCTAGCACGAACCCAGGGCAGACCACGATACAACTCAGCATTGTGTACAGGCCTGAAAAATTCACAACTCAACATTAAAAAAAAAAAAAAAAAAAGACAGCACTTGCAGTGCAAGCAGGTAGCACGACAGCTGGGGTAAGGGGCAGGCTGCTTTGTAACTCAGGGAAGGGAAGTGGATGTTCACTTTTTTACATTGGAAGAAACAAATTGAAGACATCTCCTGATTTTTTCTTATTGAATTAAATTTCTGTTCAAGTTCAGTCCAAGTGCAAGTTCTAAACGCACCAACGGGCTCTTACTCCCCTCAGGACGTCATTTATTCTATAACACATGATTAGTAAAAATGATAAGAGGGCAAAACTATGACACAAAGGCATTGCGGTCAGATAAAGCTAAAAACCGTTAATGTCTCGTTCAGCTGTAGCAGCTCAGGGAACGCCACGTGTGAGAAGTTTCATCGGGAGCAGGGCACTGGGTATGGCTGGGCCGTCGGTGTGAGCAGCACTGACGTTCTTACCGACGGTTTCTGCATAGCTGTAGGTAGGTTTGGGGTACCTACACTGGAAAGCTTCAGACGAACGGGTCTGTTTGGGTTTCCTTCTGTGTTCACAGCATTCACAAGCGTAAGGGAAACGGTATGACCAAAACCTCGTAAGTGAGCTAGAGACTAGGAGGAGGTAAAGATTAGAACAAGGAATGTGAAGATTTGCCTCTCTCATTGCAAGAGGGTATTTGCAGCACCGTCAGTAGAAACACTTCTGTGCTCCCCCCCCACCCTCTCCTTTTTAAGGGGCAGCAGCCCTGGAGGTGTTGAAAATTTAAAATTTAAATTTAATTTAAATTTTTAAAAAAATTAAATGAGAAAATGCACAGTTTGCCCATGTCTTACCACCTACAAAACTGCAACTCCAGTGCAGTCGGCACGGCTGGGCTGACTTTCCCTTCCTGAAGGGCAGTGTAAAAGGAGTGAACGGGAAACAGATATTCACTAAACATCAATAGTCACAGAGGCACTCCAGACACTAAATCCCACTGCTTTTATTAAAAAATTGCCTCCCAAGTACTTTAAGTCAGTTTGGCACTGGGACTTGGTTAACTGTGGTGCTGAAAAGTTTCAGAAAATAAAGCCTGTATTTCCAAGAGAGTAAAACTGGGGCAAGATAAAAGCCATGAGAGGGCTGATGGTGAATTACTTCCTGCAGATTTCCTGATACGCTTGAGCATGGTGGAATTACTGATACAGGAGAGGTTTCTTAGGATGCCGTGCAAATACACCCTCAGCACTGCTGATAAATGTTCCTCGGTTCTTACTAAGATGCAAGCTTCACGCACTCAGGGGCACTGTTTTGTTTTCAACACATTACAAAAAGGTTGTCTCGCATTTAAAAGAGACTGTTTATACTGTTCTGCTGACGTTCCACAAAAAAAAAAAGACATTTTTTCATTCCATCATAAGGCTTTAAACTGCATAATATAATTTTTAAATGATGAAAACCCGTGAGTGGGGAGCAGGCACAAAGAGAAAGGCCACAACAGTGGTGAAACAAAGCCCAGGATGACTTTGGACTTGTAACCACTTTGTGTCAATAGCATCATTTTACAAGTTAAATATTTTTCTTAAAGTGCTAATCCAATCTAAACAAGGGTTTGATTCTAAATTAAACAAACTCCACTTTTATTAGTATTAACTAAAATATGCAATGCTAATTTCAGCAGGCATGCACTAACAAGAGCAGCTACACAGACTGTGCTGTTCTCCAAGGCAAAGAAGGAAGGACATTAACAAATTCCCTTTTTGCCAAGGAAAATCCACTATATTACAAAATCCACAGCAAGGCTTATAAAAAAAAAAAAAGCTGACAACAAAACAAAACAAACCCCAAAATTTCCTACACACCAATGCTTTTAAAGAATCTTTAAAAGAAACTTTCATTGCATCTCCACTTCTGATTCAATTTGCTGTCAAAGGTCATGAGCTAAAATATACAGTTTACGCTAAAAGCAGGAAGCAGGGTAAGTAATTGAATAACATCAGGAAATGGAAGAATACTGCCATTTTCCTAATGGATATAGTACAAGGTTTACTCTCTCCAAATTGAATTCTAGGAGCTCCTGTAGTAAGGGGTTTATTTTTCTTCAGCTTGAATTTTAGCCTACGAGGTTTAAAGAGAAATCCTCATGCAATCAAAAGGACAAAATGCCACAGCAGCTTTATTTTCTAACAAAGATGATCATTTCTGCAGGAAAGAGAAAAACCCCCATCAACAGTGACTTAAAGAGAACTGGCATAGCAGGCTGGCTGTTTAATATACATGGGCTGGAAATAATTCTACTAAATCAGATCTCTGAATTATTCATGAAAAACAGATTTTCATGATTTAAATTAGAAAGACTTAAAATTACAAGCCTTGCATTGCTATTGATAGGTAAGGTCTCTTTCTCCCAATGCAATGTTACACTCTCATACAGTTCTACTCCAGGAAAGGCTCTATGATCGCTCTAACATAACATGCAAGATGCCATGCCAATTACTGCTTCCAGAAACAACACACCCATCAGTACCTCCTGTAGGCCAGTAACAGCACGCCAGTAATAATTATATCACATAATTATATCACAGTGTAACATTATTATAAAGAAGAAAGTTTGAGGGCATCGTTTTCAGTATCTATTGCACACTAAAACACAGGTTCATTTAAAAATACGTTTCCATCACAAAAAAGACTGCAATCCTCATAGGAACCATCAGACTGTAAATTTTACTTCAAGTCTTGCAAAAGCGTTTTGTCACGATACATCTTCCACCATCCTCCTCTTCTTATTGTTACTAATTTAAAAACACAATGCCAACAATAAGGCAAACATTTTAAATCGCTTCCTGACAGGTACTCACCCGTCCTTCAGCACAGCACTGCTTTTCACAAACTCCCCAGGCTGCTGTAATGGCTACAGTGCTTTGTACTAGAAATTATTAGAATTCATTTATCACACAGGTACTGAACCTTTCATCTGAAGATCTCCAAACAGCGCACAAATTCTCTGATTAAAGCTTTACACCTTGATTAGGAATTGGTAGACAAGTTCGTTATGATTAAACACAATTTACATACAGGATGAACATGGGCAAACGAGGCTGTGACTTGCCAGAGACCACAGAGGGCACATCCCTGGCCGGCGGGGAGCGGTCCCCACCTCAACTCCCATCCTGACGCTGCTACTCAGTGCTCTATTGCAGGGGGTTGATGTCTTGACATTGACTGATTGATTCAGATCTGAGTATGTGGCAGTTTTATTCACAGACAGCGAGAGGTTTTTTTCCAAGTTCTATGAGCATTTTTTTGTAAATCCCCGAACTGAGCTGCAGCTAAAACACTAACACAACTACACTTGAATTGAGTAGAGTAAGTGCAGCTCGGGCTGGACCAGACACCAGAGCAGAAGAAACGGGACAGCTGGAATAACCCACGATCCGAAGAGCTGCTTTATAGTAACAGCTTTTGTGGGCTAAGGCAAAATCCCTGCTCCTTGAAGCTTTTACTTTGGCGCAAGAGGTACTGAAACTCAAGCCCTTTTACAAATCTGAGGATCAGTCCTCAGCACATAGTTCTTCATCATTAAGAGAAGTGAAGACAACTAATATCAAATCTTGCAAACTGAGAGCAGCACGCCACCCAAACAGAGCTTTTATTTGACAACACAACACTGTCATCAGTATCTTGTCATTTCCTTCTTCAGAACCAAAGCACAGAGCACTTGTCTGTATATTAATTTATTTTCTTAAACATATGAGCTATTTTCCTTCACCTAGCAAGCCCTATTGAACAAGTTCTATAATTAACATCAAAGCAATTTGAAAGCTGCTTGACTTGCTAAAAGCTGGTAAACAAGCAGGAAGCAATAAGGTGCTTTACAAGAGAAGAACATGTGTTAGGGGGAGGGGAGACTATAAAACATTAAACAGATTGATTAGTAATTTTAACAGAATTTCCATTTTTATTAACCCTCTGCCTACTTTGGGCAATTGATTTTTATTTTGATTTTTATTTTAAAATATGAGATTTTTTTTGTTGTTGTTCAACAAGATCAGAGAAAAACCTGTTCAGAAGGAGATGGTGAGCCAGTTGGTAAAAAGAAGAGTACCATGGAAAATGCTTACACACCAAACCTTTGCTGCTTCGTATGGCTAGGATAAAATCCACCTGCTTTATGATTCTAAATATTTTAATAAAAATATTTAGACAAAGCCAACCTGAAATCTCTTAAAGAAAAAGTATGAAACTTCTTCAGTTTCCACTTCTACACCCAGTCTCAGCTTTATTATTTTCATTAATTTAAGGACTTCTTTAGCCTTGGGAGACTGGGGGGGAGGGTTAGCATGGCAAGCTGGGCTCAAGCCTGACTGTATTTTATAAGCAAACTTGGGGGTTTCTCTTTCTTGCTTCTCTGATCATGCAGAAAAGATGTGCATGAGAGGGAACTCCATTCTTCTTTCTTAAGCATGTGGGTTCCTACGTCTGTTTTAACTCTGCTAACTGGGAAATCAAATGGGCATACAGTACACAGGAACTTCAGGGTCGGTGACTCAGCTCTTTGCTGTCCAGAGACTTTAATGGCACATAGCTTTTTCTTTTTATATGACCTAAATCAATTCTGCCTGCAAACCGATTATTTCCCTGCTTCCTCCTCCCACAATGTCTTGCAGAATCTCACGAGGCTTTGGGCTGAAAGCTTAACTTCTTGCTAGCATCTGCTTTACACCACTTTACACCCATGCCGTCCTTTGCCACACCTTTCCTTTACCTTAAATAGATCCTATGCCTCACAGACGTTTACACGCAGGACAGACCTAGAAAGGCTATCACCCTATTTCTAAGCCTTTGTTTTGTTGGACTACAGAGAGAACATTGTTCTGGTGTCTTCCACGCTAGGAGAAAAAGTGATTAGACTATAATAGCAATTCTTCTTTAATTGAAGAAAGTGAAGAATTCAGTTTGCTTTTTGAAAAACTGCAGTTTGAAAACTGCAACTGCTCACAGAGACCAGCAGTGCAAGAAAACAGATGTCAAGGAAGCAGCTCTGGCTCAGAACATGCTCAGGCACTTTCCCAAATAAGGATGGACTTTACTCAAAGTTTAGGACTTCAAGCAAGGCCATTCATGTTACAGTGACACATTTGTATCATCTTTCCAATAGCTGATTCAATACAAAATCATAAATCTGAAGCTGATCTATTAACGAATGGAAAATTGGACGCACCAGGAGGATGTATTTTGTCATAGCCTGTAAAGTGTTGATGATAGCAGAGGCAAACTTCCAACAGCACTGGAAAGGCAACACAACAGTGACTTTTTCAGTTGACCTTCTATTAAAATATTTATTTTCTTTTAGCAACAGGAACTTTTACTTAAGGGTAACTCTCTCATTTTCGCTCATATAACTGTATCGCTGTATTTTAATACTGAGCAGGGAAAAGCGTTCCAGGGAAAGGTCAGGACAAAAGGACGAGTTTGTTTTGTCTGTTTTAGGAGTCGTGGCCTTATGTAGTAACCTGTGTTCTTCAAGTGGCGAGGGAACAGATTCAAAATCTCCCTTTGAATTATTGACAAGTACAGCAAGCTCAGTATAATAAAGCTATGTCACATTTTTGCTAATAACAAAGGAGGCTTTCATATAGTTCATATACTACGAAAAAGGGTTAAACATGGGAAATGGCGACTTACGTTTAAAAGTCTGTTCCATTTCCATGAGTTTGAGCACAAAATTAAAAATGTCTTGACCTTAGAGAGACAGCAACATTCCAACTTGTGCAACCACACAAAGTGGAGAATAACCTCCTCAGGGCTGAGGAAGATCATCAGTAACTTTTCTGAGCTTCACATCCAGGACCCTTTGTGCCAAAATGAAATAAATAGCAGACGGCTCAGCAACGCACACATACATCCCTTTCAGCAACAGGGTGCCGCACAGGGCAGCGCGGTGCTTCTGGGGACACAGGTGGCCTCTGGGGCTGGCCAGAGCCACCCTTTCACCACCAGTGCCTGGCTACATCACAGGAAGGCTCAAAAACGCCACAACAGCACCACGAAGCATCGCAAACCGCGAAAGCAATCATGCAAGCTCAGTACCTGAATTTCACACCACTTCAGCTCACCAGGCTGTGGTACCACTACCACTCACGCTGCCGTTTACTTTTCATTTCTAATAAATCTCAGCCAAAAATGCAGCTGGTCAGGCCTAGGGGAATGGCAGCCTCCCCCCTCTTCAGAGGGGCTGTTACAAAGTCAGCTACAAAAGCAGTACTGCCTCTAGTTTACGAAGAGGTAGGAAGATATCCCACTGACTGTATTCAAGGACTTGCCTCTTTTCTGCCTGTCATCTGCCCCTTGGAGAGGCCGGGCCAGACTAGGGAGCCTTCCACCCCCTTAGCAAGGGGGCAGTTCCTCTGGCTGATGCTCACTGACACTTCACAAGCCTCCCCACACATCTTGCAAGCACACAGCCTAGGGGTCCATGCCCCTGAATCCACGGAGTTACAGCACTCAGGAGCTGGACTTCAGGTTACAAATGCCTAACTAAGACTTTAAGCATCGCACAAGAGCCTGACAGGCTGTGAGGCTGCTCTCCTGCTCCTACAGCTCTCAGCGGGGTACCACAGCCCCCCTGTGCTCACCGCTCCCACCACGTGTTACAGCACATGTAAATACATCACTCCCACACCTCCTCCCTTTGCGCATACGGAATTTGCACAGGAAAAATGAAGAATCAAGTAACATAGCTTCAACACTTCAATGTTTTCATAATAAATTTGAGGATGAACTTCTGTGCTTCCAACTAATACACAGGCAAACCTATAGGTTAGAAGTCTTGGCTTAAATTTCAGTTATTTGTAGAATACAAAAAAAAAAAAATTAAAAGTGCTAGAAGATTTCTCTTTTTTAATTCAAAATGGTCACTTTATTATACTGTCTCATATCACTTAAGCTAGAACTTAATTTATCTCCAAGCAGCCCCAGTCAAAATTAATTTTTTGTTCAATTTCTTATTGGTAACATGCATGGGAACTTTTAAGACAGCAATTGATTGCATCGCACATTTAAAATATGGTTCACTTCCCAATATGGCACCTTTAATAATCATTTAAGTTTTCAATTAAAGTAGGGTGCCAACTTGAAAAGAAAAAGGATAATCCTGAGAGACAATAACTGCTCCATGCACAGTAATTTATTTTTTTTTTTACTATTACTCTCAAGATGTCTAATTGATTAATGTAATTAGGTTAACCCAAAAGCCACTGTTTCTTTTTTTTTTTTTTTTTTTTCCTCTCTCCAGTCTGGCATTTTCTGGGACTGTATGTTACACTGGATGGAGCGTGACAGTGGAACACCCAGGGGCACTTTCTCCCAGCAGCATTACCTGGTGCGGTACCAGTGCTGTGACATCTCTCCAGCAACGCCGTTTCACAGCTGCATAAACTGGAGCCAAAAGACAAAGTGAGATGCAGCAGGGCAGATCGCAAAGCAGAGGCAAAATTTGCATTAGAAATAAAAATATGCCAACAGTGCTCATTTTCTTACAAGCCTGATCACACACAACAACAGCAATGGCAGGCAAAAGTACAGGAGGCAGAGAAAACCCTTCTTCTGCCACATCCTAGGTGCAATCAGCTCATACCATCAGCTTCAGAGAAACATGAGAGATATTAATAACCCGCTATTTATTCCTGTTTCCAGATATGACCCAAGTTCTTCCATGCTCTTCCTTGGCTGTAAAAGCTCTACCGTCTAGAAGTAACACTATCACGACAGTCACACTAGTCACCATATCATTGATGCCCACATTCAAGTCCTGGTTAAGAGATGACTCACATGGCCAAACAGACGGTATTTTAGCCAGAGTGGGCAAACAAACACCAGATTGCAGCCACATTTTAAGCTTATATTCTTCTGCATCTATGAATAGGGACCCTCCGTGCCTGCACCGGAGCCTGAAGACACCAGCTACTAATGCCCATTAGCTCACACCTGAGCTTCCAGGCTGGGTGTTAAGGAATTGGCATTCAGGCAGGACCAAAGTATTAGTGTATGTAAACGATTATCACGGTGCTGAGTCTAAGATACAGGCATTTTCTACTTCAGCTTCAATAAACGATGTCTGGCTAGAGTTTCTCTTACCTGTGAGCATATATACTTATTCACAGGGGAGAGGCACAGCAAAAACAAGGCCCTTTTCTTCCACTTTCATCAGCCCTGCAAGTAAAGCTCTCCATGGGGAAGCCATTTTGAGTCCATGGGATTTCCCAACATGTATTTTTAACCCATCTAGCAGGGATAACATCCTTAGTAATCAATTTGACTCATGATTACTATTTCAAACACAGGCTTATACCCAGATGAAAAAAGCGTGCTTTACAAGGCAATATATAGAGAACAATAACATTGCCAGATGGTATAATACTGAACAGAATTAATTTCACACATGATGTTTTCAAGGTGTTAAAATATGTCACAGCTTCTACTAATAAAACATCTTCCTCTTCCTTTTAAGAAAGCACTACATTCCCACCAGCCCATATTTTACATTATATGTGTTTTCAATTCTGATAAGGGCAGCTGATTGCTTGCAAACCTAATTACAGTCAAATGAAAGTCTTTCAGAACCATCATTAGCAATTAGGACCCGCTGGATTTGCAGTGTATCATTTAGAGAGGTATAATTCAATAGCTTATTGAAAAATTGCAGGTGAAACCTGTGATTATAAGGGGGGGAAACGCCTGTGACACGTCACTGCAGGCAAATCTTCAGTAAAGTGGCAGCTTCTACGAGCAGCTGATCAATGAATGCAGGTGTTTGCTTCGGCGTGCCGCGGAGCACAGCTCCTCGCCGTGCTCAGCAAACATTAGCTGCACCCTGTCATCGCCAGTGGTTTTGTGAATGGCTCTGGATTTCACATTACGTGCCTGGGTTTGTGTGTGTTTTCAAGGAATCCAAAGTGCCTATTCAGGAACTTCATTAAACCTGGGGGGGATGTGCCGTGCAGAACAACAGGCACACGAAGAAACACATCATTTTTCAGTCCTTTCTATAGAGAACAACAATCTTTTCTGTGCCCATTGAGCTCAATTATATATTATCAGGGCCCAGAAGTTGTTTGGATGCTTTCGAGCAGCTGGGTGCCTTCACAGATGACGCACTGGATATGGTGACTGTGGGTTAAGTGCAGCTGGAGATTTCTGTGGCCTCTGATCAGGAGGAAACAGCAGTTGAGAATCACTAAACGCTTGTAATTCAACGCTGTTTGTCACCGATGGCAGTTTCCGAGAGGGAAATGAGAGGGGCAACTGAATAGCAGCCCAGCTTTTAGACACGGGTTCTCTCACACATACAGAAATCCATACTGTGCGTGTGTGTGAAATAAAGTGCAGCTCTCTTTCAAGGATGAAATTACTGACAGGCTGGCACAAAGCACTCAACGTTCTAACAGCATTATGGTAGACTAGATAACACTGAGCTGGACACTGGGAGACACAGATGATGTGAATTCTTCACACAATGAGCCCTCTCTTTGGGCATGTACCTTCATATGCACATACTTGTGTAACATGTACCCCTCAAAAAAACATGCTGCCCAATACGGACCTGCACAACGCCCCACCACCTCACCCCTCCCCCACAGATGTGCTCCTCCTTTTCCATCCTACAAAGGCTCCTCAAGGACCAGATCAACCTATCTCTTTCTCATATGAGCATCATCTTCCACTATATTACTATATTCACTTACGCTAGGATGTAACCTCAAAGTACAGTTACCTGGATACAGCCCTTTCTATAATTTCAGTGCTGTGATTTGATTTTTTTATCATTTCATAGTTGATTTTTCACATTAAATGTTGTTAATAAGGTGGACTGGCAAATAAATCCAAATAAACAATGCCCTTGCATGACCTGATACCAACACAGAGCAGTTTCATTAAACCTGCAAAGTGCCCCCTGCAAAGTCCTGTTGCTCATGACATTTGCTTCAGGTGACTTCAACCTCTTGGCAACACTTGCACATAATCAAACCATGCTGTGTAGGCTGCAACACAAACAGCAAATCTAGTAATCACTAATTGGTTGTGCTAGTATTTTGAAGTTATATTAAAAAGAAAAAACCTATCCAAACAAACTCACTCCACACACACACACAAAAAAAAACACCCAATCACCTACACCTCTCTTTTTACAAACAGGATGGAAAGAAATATTATCTCAATTTCTCTTAATGCACGGCCGTATCACGCTGACCCGATGACTAGCTGGTACTACTCCCAAGGGGTGCGACTTCACCCCACACTCCATGAGTGAGCAGCAATGTCTCCTTTAACTTCAGAGAGAGCCAGACCTCCAACAGTGCAAAACTAGCTCAAACTCACACAGCACAGCTTACAAACCCCTCTGTTGTCCTGCAGGAGCTATTTTCATAGTCCGCCTTCATTCCTGATCTTCAGCAGTTTTACAGTCACTGAAATCCACTGGCTGCCAGTAAAACAATTCCAAATCACAGACAGCAGCTATGTAAAAGGAGATTCAAGCCCTTATCACTCATTATGGGGTGCATGCGTGCTGTATACAGCATTGCCAAGGTGTCTGACCTCACGCTGCAGGAATATATACGCCTTTTTTTTTTTTTCCCTTGCTGCTGCACTGAGCTACAAGTTGGGAGTCAAAAAAAATTAAACAGTTCTCCATGGTTGCACATAATACTTGTAGCTGCTATTGCACTCCCAAACCCACCCACAATTCCATTTTCAATTAACAGCTCTTAGAAAAGCAGTTGCTAAAGAGCACTCAGATGTCATTGAGAGACTGCAAACCCAAACTGTAAATAGCACATTGTAAATCGCTTGTCACCACAGTCAGCTCTCACTGGAATCGCACTGCCGGTGACAATCAAACCCATCTGCTCAGCTCCCCGACCAATGTCACCACAAACCATACAGCTAACACCCACCTCCTGCTCCACTCTCATTACCTGTCATGTATAGGCTTGTCTCAGAGCACGCAAAAGCCATTTCTGACTGTAAGCATGATTAAATGCCACTCACACAATGGTTATTTTACCCTCTGCACCAGAGGTTTGCTGCACTGAAGCACACAAGCACCTCTGTACCAGAGTACAAGTGTGCTATAACTAAATCTGCAACACAATTAACAACGTGACGTTTGCAAGCAACAATGACAGGGGAAGACAATGGCCATCCATATCAGCCATCAAAAGCCTTAGCAGGCTCAAATTTACGATGTATAGATTCAGGGCGAGACTGTCAAGGGGAGCGTGGACTTAATTCTGAGAAGGGAAAGCTTTACTACTTCCCTCCCTCCCCCAGCTGATTCATGTAATGGACTACACCGTTAAAGCTAATAGTTTGTAATGCTTGTAGTTGATGACTGCCATAGTAAACAGTGTATTATTTTTGCTGTTCTTCCCATTTTTTCCTTTATCTCATGAAAATTTATCTCCTAATTTATTTCTCCATCATGAGTTTTCTTTCCTTTATTCATCTTGTGCCCCTTATTACCAGTTGGTCTCCTTCATTGCACTTACACGATACCTGGGATTAGGATTTGATATTCTTCAAGTGCCTTTGGAATCAGCCGGTTAAGGCAGAGCCCAGCAGCAGTTGGCTCTCCTATATATGTGTAAGCCAGCTAAGATACCACTCGCCCAGCACACAAATGCTGTTTTAGAAGCATATGCCAAAGACAATCCTTTTTTGCAAGAAGGTGTATGAATCTCCCAGCAGATACAGAATACAATGAAGGAAATGGGTAAAGGTAGCAAAAGTCAGTGTCTTTTGCTCTTTCCGAAACACACACTGAATGAAGAAAAATGATCCTTCCCTCTCACTATCAAAACGCTCTCAACGGTCCTTCTGCAGTGAAAACTCATTGTTTCCTAGTATGCCCCACTCTGCTCAAACCTTGAAGAATAAAAACTCATTAAAAACTATTTAAAAAAATTTGCCACCCTTTTACTCGTTTAAAAATGTTCACTTCAAGATTTCCAAATGATTTTTACAGAAAACACATAAAAACACGCCATCGCCAATTAACGTAAAGGAAATTAAATTTAAAACGCTGGAGAAATGTCCTGATGAGTCTTATGTTTGCTTAACACCAACTAAAATTTCCTTGAGGCATTCAATAAGTACATTTATAAAAGCTCACAAAGCAGAGTTCAAATGTCTTCTCGCTAGTAAAATATGAGCCTTAATTAACCTACAGTTTCACATTTTCTGGATTTCAATAAACCTGTAGGCATTTCAGCATAGCTGGATAAATACCTGCATGAATACTGCAAGGATTTTCTCTGAAAACTAATTAGCAGTCCTTCCAATAGCTGACTTCAACTAAATCTGTTTGACGAGGGAGCTTCATACCGTAAATCCTGCATGTGAGAGTTACTTCCAGCAGATAACAGATTTCACAGAAAGGCACATCAGACAGGCCTGTTAACTACTGGTAAAACAACGAACAGGATCTCCAGGTATAAAACATTTCCCAACAGGGACAGACTGCGGCCAAGGTCTTATGCCAGCACGGGAACGCAAGTGACAGCATTGAGATTGCATCCTGCCATCCAATTATAATGCTCACATCTTCAGGATTCCTCCAGGGACAACAGGGGTAGGATACATAGTTTATGTATAAAATATATAGCCCTAATATAGCAAGGACACCGTATGTGTCCAGGAGCATGCTGAACTTTAATTGGCTTTGAATGCTCCTACTTCGTCAAGCACAACGCAGTGGCCCCAGTTCTTGGCTTGTCATCTGAGAAGGTTGACAAGCAACTTTACTTCCCATCAAGAGCCCAGGAATTCAGTGGGATGGAGCTGGGGGGGTGGGGTGGGGGTGGGGGGAGAGCAAACCCAAGGTGTGCAGCCAAGAGTCACTCTAGGAGGAAAACTATTACATGATCAGAGAAAATCATCCTTAGAACTTATCATTATCTTCCTTTTTTCGAGGTCTTCACCATTTGTCTTGAAAGAAGACAGAAAATGCTTACCAGAAATGCTATATATAAAGGTTGTGGGCATGTCTTTTCAAATAAGCTTTATAGTCTTTTCCATGACATCTTTTTTCCATGTCTAAGTGCCAAAGCCACTTGGATTTGTCAGCACCTAAACTGTTCATGAGACCAAAATGTTCTTATCTAAGGAGCTATACTCCTACCAAATGTATTAAATATATATTGAGCAAGATATTTTATTTCCTCTCAGCCTTATCCCTGAGGAATTAAGCAGAGTACTCAGATTTATCAGCTAAAAGGAAAAACCATTTTCCATGACATTTGTCAACTCAATACCTTCCAAGCCAGTGTATATTTATTCCTAAAAACATAACCTCACAAATAACCTCCATCAGCAGTGAGGTTGATTCCTTCATCACTTAAGTACCAGGCAGAAAGGTTTCACCTGACAGTAGGCAATGCCAGGGGAGTCAAATAGTCATAAAGTCAGCTTTTACAAAGAGCAGTTCCTATTGCACAAAGCAGATACATTTACCATTTGACATACTAAAAAGAATCAGAGTAAAGATCACATAGGTGGACCAAAAAAAAAAAAAAAAAAAAAAAACCACAAAAAAAAAACCCACAAACCCCCCCACACCAAACCACCAACCAACAGTCAAGGAAACACAGCAATCTTCAGTATCTACTTATATCAGCCATTGCATCAACTGTCTTGAACAGTTTCCCCATCTCCCTTTGAAATACAAAGCAAAACTAAATTAGAAGAAATACCTTTAATGGGTGTGGTAGTGCAGAATAAGCATTTTACAATTTGTTTGCTTTGCTGAAGCACTGTATAATCTCTTAATTTATTTCTGTATAAAGTGTAGGCTTAAAAATAATCATGAAAACATATTTTCACCCACTTCCGTAACTCTGAAGATCAAAACTGAATACAAGTCAATGTACTTTTATGCTCAATGTTCCTTTCATTTCCCTGAGCTCACAAAATGAGCAGCAGTGAATTCTCACTATTTTCTGTAAGTTTCTCTGCACAGCAATGTTTGGTTTGCACTAAAGAAGGGTGAAGACTCATTCAATGATTATCAACCATCTCCATTAGACACGGAAATTTTTGTTAGTGAGTCATTAATATCATTCAAATTTAGGTCAAAGCTGACTGCTTTACTGTTATTTAGACTTCAGGTTTGCAGACACTGAGCCAAATGACCACATAGGCACATTCTATACTTAAAATACTCAGCTCTCATTTAGCGTTCTATGTATAATAAATGCACAAGGGATATTTATTCATTAAAAACAAGTAAAACATGGCTTGTTTTTCTGCATCCTGCTTACCACAGAAATCACACTTGTCACGCTTTCTTGTTTTAAAAAACGTAACTCAACACATCACAGTCCTGAAGAAGAGACCGAGATTTCCAGCTTTTACGTGCTCCCTTTTGTCACACATGCACCACAGCTATCGCAGTAAGGGAACACCAGTGCTGGGAAGGCAGGAAGCTCCTGCTTACGGGTAGGTGATTAGCAACCCAAAAGAGCACGCACTGGTACCACTGACATCCTACAAATGAGCTCCTTGCACCATAATCAGTCATAGAACTTTGTCTTGATTAACAGCTGCCCCTCTCACAATTACCTCATCTCGCCCTTGACGATCAGAGGGGGTCTTACACTTCTGTGTACTAAGTCTAAAGACAAGTAGGCATATTTATAGTACAAAGTTGGCCTAAATGTAATAGAGAGACCACATCTGTTTGCCCTGACAGCCTCACAGCCAGTCTGTGCAAAGCTCCTCCAACCTTTGCACATTTATTAACCAGCCCAGCTCTAGCATCAACACACAGCTTGCTTTCCTGCTCAGTTCATCTCTCCTAGTACCAGGACACAGTACCAAGTGGCATCCAAGAGCCCAAGGATACGACTACTACAAAGGGATTAAAATCAGTGATTCCACAAAATGAGAAATCCACTTCTACATACCATATGCCAACAGCCAAAGCCCTCCCTCCCCGCAACAGGTAACTTGTCTCCCACCTGTCTGAGGCCCTTCGGTATTTTCTTCCTTTTCCCAAGGTGCTGACAAAGATTACGATCGTTTTCTCGGTCGGAGCTGTACTGGTGGTGGTGAAGTCTGTTCTTTTTTGGAAGATATGACAGCCCATTGGTAAGTGCTTCCCGTTTCTTCTTTGCTAGAGGATTCTGCCGCTTCTCCACGCGTTCCTGAGGTTTCAGAGCTACGTCCTTCTGCAGAGTGAGGGAGAGGGGGAAGAGAGAGAAGAAAAACACAGCAGTTAAGATATGGCTCCAGTGTGGTCGACTTCTTTAAGCAGCAATTCTAGGTGACTAAAGCATTCTCAAAGCAATGCTACAGTCACCAGAAAAAGGAAAAAAACAGTCTTCACTGATGTCTACTTAACCAAAAGATAGGCAAATGCAAAATAAAATCCATAAGATTAAGCGAGTGCACGGAAGCAGACGCATACTCCTTTAGATTTTACACCACCAACCTCATAATTCTCAGAAACATCTCATGTATCAAGTAAGCATGCATTTAGAAGTCAGCATTATGTTTATAATGTTTAAAATAACAGTTGTCTTTGATTTAAACAAGACTCAGACTCGTTTTTTCACGTTTATTTTTATTGTTTCTTCTATCTGACAAGCCAGGGCAAGAGCTGACATCCAATTACAGGCAATGAATCTCATTTGACTTCAGTGGACATTTTCCCTCAAGACTGATATAGGCAGAAGATTTCCATATCTCAGGGGGGTAAAAAGTAGTGGTTGGGGGGAACCTTGTATTGAAAACTTTGTTACTGACCCTTCTTTAAACCCCAGAACAAACATCTGTCTGTACAAAATACTCAACCCCCCCCCAAGTTCTGTAACGTAAGCATGAGGTTTGTTGCTTAGCCTACAGCTAAGCTATTTTCTTACTGATAACCTGCAACATGCAGAATTCATATTTTTGTTTTAAAGAAATGTTACTTGAAAACCAATTTTCCACCAACACAGAATTAAAGGGAGAGGAAGAGGAGGGAGGAAGCTGGACGGCCGTTAGGAGAGAAGCTGAAGCTATTGGAAAGGTGTATGTTACTGTGCATGTTGTGCATCTAATAAATACAATCTGCTAAGTCACATCTACTCCAAGAACTCCAAATGTACAGTAGCCTGTAAAGTACACTTTACACGGGCATAATACTTAAACAGTGTAATACTTTAAGCATAGTCCATTAACATGCCCAACTGCTTTGACCAAAAGGTCTCCGTGCCCTACCATAAAGTCCTACGTGATCCTGTAAGCACTCATGCTGCTGTTCATTGTCACTTAGTATTATAACCGACAGCAGAAAAGAAATTGGGCTATTGGTCCCTGTGTCACAAAGATTCAGGTTCGGGAGAATATAATTCAAATTATGCCACCTTTTAATGCAAAAAAACATGCCTAAAGGCAAAAATCAGTTTGGCTTTAATTAAAGAACGCTCCCTGAATGCCTATCTAAAACACAAGAGGTTCACAAAATTCATAACTAAAACCAATGAGAAGATTAATTAGACTGAAGACAGTCAACATTCAAATTTGGTAAGTGGTAAAAAGAGTAATTTTACAAGCATTAAAGAACAGAATATGGAACAGAAACCGTAAGACACTTTTTCTACCTGTTCTTCACCTAAGGCACCACGGGAAATACCCTAAGCTTTTCTTCACACAGTGTTATTCATATCAGAAAAATTAGGCAAAACGCTATTAAGAGGATTCACTCTAAATGTGAAAGGTTGAAGGAGTGAAGAAAGGGAAACTTTCTGGAAGAAAAAAAAAAAAAAAATCATCCTAATGGCTAAATAGTTTTTGTGGGATTTTTTTTTTTTCCCCAGTTATAAGCGAACTAAATGAAACAGTGGCAAGCTTCCAGAAGCTTATAAAACATCTAATGGGGATAGCACTGCCATCAAAAAATTACTAGTTCCCATTAGCTTTAAAGAGGGTGTAAGATGGGTCAAATTCGGCAGATCACTATGGGCGTACCTGGGATAACCCCCTCCGTAAGGAGCCCGTGTTCTAGCCAACTGCATAAAGTTTCATGAAGCGTCAGATACACCTGAAGAAACTTAACTCGTGTCAGAATCGGGATGAAAGAACCTGCATAAATACCTACAGCAAAATGAGCGACACCACCATCGCAAAGGCTTCTGCAAACTCAATGAGAACGTGCCTTCCAAGAAAGAATGAACAATTTGCAGGAATCTCCAAAAGTAAGGTGCCTCTTCTGCTCACGATCGAAGAGACGAAAGGGAGCTCCGCACGTACACAGCTCGCCATTCCGCAAATTGTGAAAGCAGGCCTTAAATCCAGATTGGCAGGTGGGCTTACTACGAAATGTAAACGTAAAAGATTGGTGCTTTGACAACCACATTCCTCCAGAACAGCCATCTGCTTTTCACCAGCTGACATCACTGCAGAGAAAATTGCAGCGTGCTGTGGGTCACAACCTCGTATTATTGAATCGTACAGCAGAACCTCTCACTGCTTTCAACAGATATATTTTTCAGGCCAAATTGTCTATATGTATATAGAAATTATTAAATTCTTCATCTGCAGACTGGATTGCAACAGGACATGCTAAAAGACTCTATGCTTAGACACAGGTGGACAGGATGCATTAAAACTAGCTTGAACAGAGATCACAGGGGGTGTCAAGCCCAGGGGGTGTCAGTCCTCACGTCTGAGGGTGCAAACTGCCCAGGGCTGTTTTGGACGCACTGTCAGTACCGCCGTGCAGACGAGGCTGTGGAGGGCACACACGGATTCTGCTCTTTTGAAAGCCGCTAGGTTTGGCGGAGGCAGCGCGCTTGGCTGGAAACTATGGCCCTGCATAAATCACTTCCCCACTTTCTGCCCTTTCTCCCTCATCCAATTTTTATCTTTCTGTTGTTTAGATAGGACAATAGCTGTACCATGCCGTGTGCTAGTACATTAGCCAGCACAATCTTAATTACAGACTTCAGGCATCATCATGATTAGAGTAATAAGCTGTAATTACTCTAAGGTGACAGGACTGCACAGACCTTATCTACATAGATAAGGAGATGTAGTAATATTTCATGTCGAGACGTATTTTTCAGCAGCTACCCATGGAGTCGATTCAAACTAAGTAGCAGACCGTGTGAACAACACATTCAGACTTTAATGGAGGTTTTTCTCCTCTCCTGCCAGCGTACAAGCCCACACATTATTAAATAAATCCTACAAACATATTAGGCATGGTTTAAAACCATCTTATTCAGAGATATCTTTCATCAGTAAAGTGCCTTAAGTGTATCAGGAAGGTGACTTAAATGTATAAATAAGTAATTACATGCAATTCGATGCAAAAGTGCATTAATATTTATGAGTGTACTGTATAATCTAAAAAAATTTCCATTTGTTTTATTTCTATTGAGGACATTAATCAACCCGCTACCACTGTACGTGCCATAGCGGAGAAGAGCCGCCCAGGCTGAACAGACTCCTGCCGCGACGTCAGCGAGCAGGAGGGCTGCTGAAGCCTGGTGGGGTGGCACTGCAATCATCTCAGCTCCAATTAATATTAACAGTTTCAACCCAAGCCCTGCATTTGGCGAGGGGAGGAAAAGCAGCCTCTGCGGCTACACCAGACAATTTCTTGAGGTAGAAGGCTTGAAGGACACACCACATTCTCATCAAGCGTTAAGCTTTCAGAGAGCCATGCCTGATTTATTTCAGGAGAGTCCATCTTCTTCCTACGTAAATGACAGCTCATTAATTATAAATCAGATCCTCAGTGGCAGCCGAGCAGTGCTTCACACAGCTTTGCAGGGTACATACTTCACCCCCATGAATCTCACCCAAGAGCTAGTCCGTGGCTGCTGCCCCTTCCTTCTGCCCTTGCCCTCCAGCCACCTTCCTTCCCTCTGACGGTGACTTAAGAACTACACGTAAAAAAGCAGGAGCTCCGTTCCACCCCTTATTACAGGATTTTTCTACGGGAGCACTTGATGAAAAGCAATGCTGTAACCGCACCATGTAGCAATCGCACTGCAGGCACTTATCTGGATGAAAATTTCAGGTGCTGCTCAGGGATTTCAAGCCTTGGTCTTTCCAAATCGTCCTTGTGGATTATTGTTCTGATTCCAGTGTTGCAAGAACTTCCTGAATTCACACTGAAGGTGACCCCAGTAAAGCACAACTTTTAAAAACTGATTATTAAAACCAGAAGTAGATTACAGCCCAGGGCTAGTAAAACCAAGTAATAACTGCATCAGCCTACAACTACATTCTAGTCATTGGCTCCTCAGTTTCTTGCTGAAGTCCACAACAGCTTTAGATCAGAGCCCAACAATTTATCCTTCACTCCAACAATACAATTAAGTATAAAGAATTGATACTGTTAAACACCTAAAATTATTAAAGTCTTGAAATATCAATGTACTGCTCCACCTAAACTACAAACAGTTAGAAAAGCGAGCTTGAATCCAGCAGTTTGCCCCTGTCCACTATTCAGACATCCAAGTTTCTGTATCAAATGGAATAGTGCAGAAGGTACTCCTGGAGCCTTTCATCTATTTTCAAGGTACAAGGAACTCACATTTGATCAGGAACACTAGTGCAGAAAGAAGAAACCAGTTAAAGAGGAAAAAAAAAAGATAAAATACATTTTCACTAGCTACACAAGTTGATTTGAAATTCTTTTCGAGTTACGGACACAACCATAAGACGGACTCAACACCTTGGCCGGGCTGTCAGCTGCAGAAGTGCTTCATTTGCCAGGGACGTTACGTGAGGAGAAGCAAGAAGCAGCCAAAGGGCTTCCGATGAAAAAAGGCACAAACAGAAACACTGGCGAAATCACCACCTCCATATTCCCTGAGAAAATCTGCTAGAAAAGTTTAGCTTGCAAGAAATTAAGATGCCTACTGAGTACAGCTGAGAGAAATCCTGTAGCTTCTTCAGCATCACGCAGTGGGTATCATTAGCTGAGAATCCAGTACAGCAACATGCACAAACAGCTGCACAAACCAAACCAAAACCCCCTCAGAATCAGGAAATCTGAAGGTATCAAATTTGCCATCACATCTTGACAGTCTTCATCAACTCATACTGTTTTCTGTTACATTTGGGAAGAATTTTAAAGCTGATTGATGAAAATGCCCCAAGATTTCAATACCTCTCTCGCACGCTTCATATTCTATTATTTTAGTTCTGGTAGTGACAACTAGATGTAAAAGTCTGAAAACAATGCACTGACTAGTCCCTGCAATCATTCAAAATCAGAAAATAAAACAAGATGTTTATAATAGTCATTCATTTCCCTCCAGGTAAGATAGTTAAATGCACTGTGTATTCCTCTGAATGCACAATTAGTTCCTCAAAAGCATTTATCTAGGGGAAGGAATTGCACACACTCTTAAAACAACACCAAGGAGAAAGGAAGGCAGGTGTAAAGTGCAATTCAAAAGAGAAAAGGATTCTCAAAGTGTAGAAATCAATGATATTTTAGGACACAAGGGATGGATGAAGAAAGCCATGATATCAACTGTTATGGGTGCAGTAGCCCATCCACTAATCCCAGCAATTTCTTCAAGTCACAAGACCTCTGCAGAAAGGTTTAATCTTGTTTTGTTTGCTTTGTTTTCATAAAATTACAACCCACTGCCTCCTGCATCTCTTTGGAATCTGAAAACAAAGTGCTTCAGTGTTGTGCAAAAAAGGTTGTGCAAGAGCCTGAAGATGAAATGCTGTACCAGGCTGCAGGACGCTACGTGGTGATTACAGATGAAGGCAAAACAATAGAAAAGCAAGTTGCTGTCTGCTTGAGATATGTTTTATAAAAGCGCTTCTGTAGCAAAGAGATTGCTTTGATTTTTCATCCCAAAATCATTTGTTAACAATATCATTGATAAACAGAAGGCTCTTTTTCAGGTGCTGCTGATTCAAATCACACACAAAAAAAAACTACATTAAAGCAACATTATTGAGGTTACGAAGTCAAGGACTGGGAAGTTATGAAAGACCAAGATTAAGGCTGCAACCACAACCTCATTTCAGCCTCTTGTGCATATGCACCATGATACAATCTTTAATTACATGATCGCATGCTCTTATTTCCCTGTGCAGAATGGACGGTATTCAGCTAATGAGGAGCCACTCAAGATTTTGTTTTCTCCTCTTTGTCCAACATGTGGACCTAAAACTTGTTTACTTATACTCCATTCACACCCTCTTCCAAATGCACAATTATTAATTTCCTCAAGGGCTTTTCTATACAGCTTCTCACTATAGCATCAGATGCTCAACAAATACCAATGACCTATTTTACATCTCTTTAGCCCAGCGAAGGTATTTCATGATTCCCATTTCATAGTTGGCAACAACAGTCCTGACACGTTCAGGTCAAAAACATCTGCTAATTTTATGCAACCATTAGGAAGCACCTAAGATTTGATTTTGCAGAGAACTTAGCTCTACAGAGCACTTTATCTAATGAAGCACAGCCTTCATTGATTTCAGCAGCTACTGGGAGTGCTGAGCACTCCTGCAAATCAGCCTTTAGTAAGCACCACATATTATAAGGATACAGACAATGACTGTTTCTTAAATAGGTAGTGCAATGGCATCCCTCGAAGCAACATTCTAAATGTGAGATGGAGGCAAACTGGATTCTAATAGCATTCAGCTCCTACCAGCAAGAGGAGCCCTCCTGCCCTCTCACCATGCACCTTCCACCTTCAGTAACAGGTGGGAAAGGGACTCAAGAAGAGAAGAGTCTCAAATTCCAGAATAAGTCAAACCCATTTGGGAAAACGACTGCAGGATCTTAAAAAAATAAAGTAGGTGATATCGTTAACAGCAGCATCGGAATTCATAAACCCACAAGAGCCAACTAAAACAAAGTTGAATAAAAACTTGGAGGAACTCAAATACATAGTTGCCTACATACACACATCAGGCAGATGGAAACAAGGGATCCTGGACAAGTACTACTCCTCAACTCAGCCACGGTTATCCACTAAAATCATGTTCTACCTGGCATTATTTAAGAAACATGTAGCTGTCAACCCTTTTCTGCCTAAGATTCTACACTGTTTATTGTTGCAGTGGAATAGCAGTCACGCTTTAGCCCAAGTAAACTACAACTGACTGCAACTAACACACTAGGAAGGAATTTAAAACTAGTCCTTTACTTGGCAAAATGTATGTTCTTCCTTGTTCCTAAGTTCAACCAACAGACCATGGATTTCTCTAGCATACTGCGTGTTTGGATGCAGGCACTATTTCTCAACAAGTTATGACACTTGATACTTCAAATGAGATCTGTGTTGTTCCCTTGAGAGTATTTACACAGACTACATAATATTCTTTCTGTGCCTTATGTGAATAACATTCGCACATTTAATTACATGTACATGTGTGTCCAAGTCTCTCTGCATTCAATGGGATTTCAGCAAAATCCTTAAACTTGTTCTTATCTGGTAGGAGCATACACTCAAATTTCTACCCTGAGATGATAAAAAGCATGTTTAAAAATAAATTTTATTCAAGTATTTGAGTACAAAAGATTAAAACTTACTCCTACACACCAACTTTGATAACAGCAGAATGTAATTACTCAAGACTTCAACAAAGGTACCCAGTTCTACAGAACAGCTGTAGCAACTTAGCTGAAAAGCAAAATGGCCAGTCTTATACAACATTTTTCATAGCATTCACAGATGCTACACAAAAGAAATGTTGAGCTGAAATCTAAGACTATAATGCCAGCTGTTGAGGTAAAGAGGCTCTATGAAATCAAAGCTGGCAAAACCTGATATCATACCTGACGATGACTATTACAGCAATTGACTGCTGTTTATTTATTTCACCCTTTGCAAACATGACATGGTTTTCTCAACCTCATCCTCCCATCTCAATCTTGTCACTCAAACACTGTGACATACCACAGCGCAGCTGTGGAGAACAGCCATCCAAACTACTGGCATCCGTACAGCCAGAGTTAGGAAAACATCTTCTCGTGCAGCTAGTGTCGAGAAAGCGCTGAGCGATGCCAGCTTAGATGCAGAGCCACTGACCTGCTTTTCCTGAAGCTGCCCCGTCTCGTGGAAGGGCAGTACACACAGCTGATTTCTGTTCAGACTGATGTAGCCAGAAACCTGTGTGCTGCTGCCCAAAGGAGGAGATCCTGAAGGTCTCACTCCACCCAGCTTCTGTCAGCCTGGAAGTCCCGTCATGTGTAAGGTCTAGAAAAATCTCTAGAAAAAACAAGTTGCTAGCAAAGCCCAAGGCTACCTCTTTCTTGCAGATTTGACTAAATAACCTAATGACACCGGTGACTGCGTTTTTGTGAGCGTATGCTGTCTGAAATACCAGCAAGGACTGGCCTCTCCCAGCAGGGAATCTGTGTCCTCTACTGGCATCACCTCAGCCACGTTCTCTCCAACTCCTCCACACACAGTCTTTCAAACTTTGCCAATCATCCTTGATAGGTACCTGTCATTCACGCACCTACAGCCTTTTTTGCTTTGAAGAGCACGCGGGGCAGACCTCCCAGCGAACGGAACGTGGGCCGCCCCTTCGGCCCTTCACCGCTCCACGAGCACGAGCTCCGGCAGAACTCGGGGCACAACTCCAAGTGTTTCTAACGTCACAGGCGTGTTACCAGTAACAAAACACTCCATCCCAGACATGCTTTACATAACTTACATCCCCAAGCCCGCTCACACAGGACATGGCCCTTGCAGCCAAGGGAAATGTATTCCCACTGGCCCTGGGTTTATTTCACAGTGCTGGGCCTTAAATAAATGTGCTTGATATACCCAGTGAGCAGCACAGCCACGTTCTCATGAAGTGTTTATTTTCTTTGTTTGAGGAATGAAAAGAAATAGAAAAGGGGTGTGGAAAGAAAAGGAATCCCTAGGGATGTTCGCTTTAAGTCTTCCTGCCAACAAAGGCGGCTTTGCCGCTCTCGCACTGCTCGGTTACGATTATAGATTAGGCAGAGAGGAGCCTTAAGCCAGCTCCTAAAACCAAGGTGAATTTGTTTTGTTCCCTGTGCTACAGCACACTAGCTGCACAGTCACAGGAACGGTCCCACGTTTGTATACAGCACTGATACTCTGCACAGTCAGGCCACGCACAGCAACACCCTGACCCGATACAGAAACACGCTCACTGCGGGCACGGGCTGCGGCTGCTGCGCTTCACGCGGATGCCTGCACCCAAGTCCTAGGGTCAGCTTTGTGTCACAGCAAGGCAAAAAACTTTTCTCCTTGGAAAATGGGATTTTCACGGTGAAGAGAATCCAAGTGAACAGTTATCAAGTACCACACTGAGTAACATGAAAACCAAGTAATTTGTCTAAATAATTGTGCAATTCTTTAGTTCTACACTGAAACTTCTGGATATTTTTTTTCTTTCCCATAGGGCTTTTTTTATTTGTACTTTTTGGTCTGATTTGGAATGGAAATACTCTTTTAAATTCAAAACTTCTCCCCAAAATAAAAATTTTGTATGTTTGTATCTGTAGTTGTAAAAGATCTGCATATACTGACGACAATATGCCATCTTGGGACCAATTTACATCACTTGCTTAGTTTTACATACAAAATATGCCTCCTTTTAACCTTGTTTAATCCATGTGCAAAAGCATCAGTCCTTTGTTTTTGCCCAGTGTCCTGCCAACTTTACCAGGAGGCTTCTGCAATGAAATCTTATTTCCCTCCAGCAGAGTCTTTGGCACGAAGCTGTCTGTGGGCTCCTCTGCTCTCCAGACACATATGGTGTTTGCTGAATAATTCAAATGGCACTTTCACTGGCAGGCCAAGGAGTTTGTGGGCCAATAGATCTTACATTTAAAGGGTATCCCTCCTTACTAGAAGGTTTAGAATAAATGGATGTGGGCTTAGACTGCTCTCATCCCTGCTACTCCAGCACCAGGGCTAAACGGATGACTTCAGCCCCCAGGCTCTCACACTGGCACCATTCATTAGCACAGCACTCAGCATTCATTAAAAATGTATTGTGGTTTGTAAATCAAATCAGAAGCACCTCTGTATTCCTTGTCTTGCGGAAAGATGGTACAGCACCAGGGAAGTCCAGTGTATTCTAAAGGTCTCACGATGCTCACTAAATGTCACGGCCACAGAAAGGAACCGAGCTGGGACACGAAAGAAGAGGTTAGCTTTGCTGCCATGTTAGCCTAGACCAGAAAATACGTTCTCCAGGAGCCAGGACAAAGACACACCTTGAGACAACATAAGGAAAAACAACTAGGAAACTGCACAACATAAGGAGAGAGTAGGAGAGATGGAAACATCCACATCATTTATTTCTGTATCACAAATGAAGCCTTGCGAGCACACAGGGAAATCCGAGGCATCCCTCTGCATGTGTAAGCAAGTGGGACAAACCTAGCTCTTTGGACAGACAAAACAGAACTAAGCAAGGAAAAGGACAGAATCAGAACTACTCATAGATTATGCCAGCTGGTAAATGCTCCAACCTGCAGATTTTTTTCACCAAACTAAAAACCTCTACATAATAATTGGTTATAATTATTGACCTTTGCAAAATAAAAATTTATTATTTTGAAACTACTTTCTTCCATCTTGTGGGTCAAGAAGAACTACTTAACAGGCTCGCTTTTCTGTCTTCTAAGCTCCTACTGTCTCATATTCCTCTTCATTTTCTTTCTCGGGGAACCACTTATTTCTACCTCTGTTCCTGGCATGAGGGATACAACCTCACACAAAAGACTGATGAAGGCAGATTTTAAAATGAAAGAACAGTGATTAGAAAATGGGGGCGGGGGGCAACACACAAGCCCCAGCTCAGATAAGTGGTGGAGTCCTCTGGTTCTAATACGAGCTTGGCGATATCCTTCATTGGGAAAAGGATCAGAACCTTTGCGCAATTAGAGGGGGAAAAAGAAACAACAGCTCAACTTCCCATCTGCAAAAGAAACCTCCTTCTAGCATTCAGGCTGAAAAAAATAGTAGAGAACAAAAGTTTAAGAAATAGAGCAATAGGTAACCTTTCCATTTGTTGGCTTATTCTTCCCCCAGGAAACAGATACAGTGGAAGATAAATTTGATGATCAAAAAAACCAGAGGGATTACATTCTTGTACAGTGCTGATCACTGGCAAATCCCCCTCTCTGCAGTTCAGAAGCACAGCTTAGCATAACAGACAAGATTTATCATTGCCTTGTCCTTCGCACCACTTTACAAAGTAGATATAAGTTGCCCCTATCTCAAGAGTCCTCATTCATATACACAGACGAAATAAATACCAGAGCTATTTTCTTGTTACTTTACAGAGGTATAAGCCACCGTACCAAATGCAGAGAATCAGACCCACTGGATAACTGCCACACACATTTTCCATATTTATTTCTTCACTCCTGCTAAAGCATCACATCCTTGCAGCAAAGCAGTTGTTTCAGCTTTAGGCCAGTGGATGCTCCAAAGTCTACATGGCGTCACCCAAAAAGCATCAGGTATATTCAGCAGTTCCTAAGAGAGGACACAGTTCTTCCTTTCCATCCTGTGTTTAGGATATAGAGTCTCCAGTTAAAAGGGTACAGAAGATAGCATGAATAAATAAAAAGGGGAGAACAGAGATGACTACTTTCTCCAGTTTTATTACAGGGCTCATACACCAAAGAAAAAGAATGTTTCTTCTGCAGTTGTATCATGGATGAAAATACGAGGTCTTCTGCAAATATTCAACTTTAAGCTGCATTGTGGACAGATCTTTTAAAACCGAAGTGTCATCTAATATTCAGGGCTATTCAGTGGCCAGAAAAGCACTTTCTATAATATTTCTTGTTTATAGCCACCTAGAAGCTATAAATTTAACTTGGTAGGGATGCACAGTCAGGGGATCCAATTCCAAAACAGAAGATCTCAAGTCAAGAGCTTTGCTAATGCCTCCAGCAAACTTGCAAGGAGTTACAAAAACTGTGAATCATACCGCTTGAGCAGTACTTACATTCAAACCACACTTCATCGTATACCCAGCTGTCTCAACTGAACTTGTAACCATTTCTTCTGTAGAAAGCATCCGAACTGCTGTCTCTCTGTAAAAACTTGCCTCGAGCAGAAAGCAGATAAAGCTCTGCAATGCACCTCTTGAGAGCTACGGAACACGTTGAAGAGCATTAGAACCGTACGCAGGAATCAGGCTGTACTTGGAAGGAAACCTTTCCTATTAAAGATTTGTTTTCTAAGCTGCTTGTTGGTGCCGGTATCCAAATCTCTCCTGTCTGATCTTATCGCAACTTGTACCCTGCCAGGCACAGGATTAGAGCTGGCCGGACTGAGATGGCAAGTTATTAATGTGGGTACTTGGAGACATAGGTTGAAATTCCTGATCTTCCACTGACTCTGTGACCTGCCAGGAGTAAGCTAAGACCCAATCCACAAAGCAGGTATTCAGGGGCCTAAAACTATTTAATTCCCATTGACTTGTTTTCCAAAAGAAATAAACAGCTCTGTGAATTTAAGCCTTTAGCCCTTCCATGCAGCAGTGTTCATCTGTACAATGGAAGCAAAACCATATCCTATTCCATCTGCGCCTCGTAACGCAAAATACTTAAAGAGGTAAGTGGATGAGGCACGACAGAAACAAAGGGGGCTGCACACATGCTTAGGAAAAGCAAACAAGACACTGCAAAGGTGATGTAGGTTCGTAGAGCGGTTGGTACATCACCTGCTAGTCAGACCTAGATCAAGGCAACCATCTTCTGGATAAGAAATACAACAGTGCCCAGCTCCTACACACCATAAAACATCTCAGGGCTTGCGCTATTCATTAGTTTGTTTTGGAAATAGTAGCAAAGTCAGTCTCTCACTTTCCAACCCTCTCCAGCCCTTCAACTTCATCAGGCCAAACAACCACAGCTGGTGTGTTCCTGGGGTACACCCTGCACCTCCTCCCTGCCTCTTGCCTCTCCTTGTCTCCAGACCCAGGGGCTTCCTCCAAGCAGACACTTCTTGAATCTCCCTGTTCTCCAACTGATGTGTGGGACAGGAAAGTCATGTCTTTCATCTCTTCTCCATCATCCTTACTGGAAGAACAGCGCATCTACATCTCCCTTTCTCTGTCCTCCATTCGGGATAGTCTCACAGCTAATGCTCAGCCGAACACATATGCATTTGGTTCTTGCTTTCTCATTTTTCCCTCCCACACCTACAGGCTCCTTGCATGCCCCGTTCCCCTTCCTAAAACAGAGGGGTCATAGCAATTCCCCTTCCTGTTCTTCATCCTAATTCCAGACAAATCTCCACCTCTGTCCCACTCCACGAGGATCAGTCTCCTTCCATCTCCCTCACTGCCAGTTCCCCGCATCCTCCTCCCCTGTCCGGAGCGTCTCATGGCCTCCCGAGGAGCACTCTCCTATCCTCACCCCCGCTGACAATTCCGTCCACACGAATTGCAGCCCTTGAAATCAATAAAGGCCCTTTGTTCTCCTGCATGCTGAGAACTCCTGATGCCTGCGTGGGAATGAAGAGTGAGGGGAAAGGGAAGAAGAGGCTGCAGGGAGCTTCCTTCCTGAGCTCCCCACAGCCTTTGAGCATCCCCTACCAGCTGTTCTGGAACAGCAGCGCTGCTTTGACAAAACACAAAACAGCAAAATCGCACAAGAGAACCAGGTACCTTGTCAGGCTGTGCCAGCCCTCTCGTCCCTCGCACTTCCCGCGTCAGACGCGCTGCGTGTGAGGGATCAGTCGCCTGCCCAGTGTCCCGGAGATGCACAGATGCTCCCAAGGCCACCAGCGCACTCTCAGTCACAAGGCATTCAGGTGCTTTGTTTCAATGCATTTCAGCTGGCACTAAATCCCTGGGCAAGCAGTGCTCCTGCATCTCTAACAGATCCAGGCCAAACTACCACATGCACTTTGGCATTTGGAGTATGTGAGGCAGCCCCTGTGAGGAATGGTAGGAACAGGCCTTAGAAGAAAGAATTTGAGAAGGTCATCTCTTTTTTCCGATTCTATAACCTGTCCCCCATTCCCTAGCCTACTTTACATCTCATGTAACTAGGGCAACTCCTTATAAGAAATTCAAGACAGAAAATCCAAACCAACGCTTCGAAGACACCTAAACTCTATAGGTTTATTATGAGGCAAAACTGACCTCAAAAACTCGGACTAAACAAATGCCTGAAGTGAAAAAGATGGAATAAATTACAGGATATAATTACGGCCGGGAAAAGAGGGAAGGAGGTCGCTCAATAGGATGAAAGACGGATTTGAGAAATAAGAAATGAAAGGAGGTGTCAACTCGAATCAGCGAGGCTGAAAACTGCTGCTGATTTTGACACACTGAGACTTTCCAATTGCAAACCCTTTCTCTAATAAGCTGCAAATTCACCTCTACGCTTTTACTTTGATCTTAATGCAAATGTTTTATAATGGACAGATTTAATGATGTTCAGGTGCTTATTGGTTCTATCAGACTTGATACTGGAATCAATCTCCCCCTTTTGAAAGCTTGGGTTAATGGCAAAGTTTATTAAACCGCATGCAGTCATTCAGAAAAGATCAATAGAGACATGATTACAGAGCAACCAGAGGATTAAACATGAGATTTATCACAAAATTAAACTGAATTAAATGTTCTCTGATAGCACTTGAAATGCTGTCGATACTCTTAACTGATAATCTATGCTTTCTGTGTTTACTTAACAGGCAGCAGGGATGTCTGACTCAAGAAAATGACTATAATGTAAAAACATAAGCTGCAAAGATTTGCTGAGAGCATTAAACCTCACCTAGAAAACCATTATATCTTCCTGTTAGAAGAGTAAAAGCATTTTGCTTTTTTGCCCATTTCCTATTTAAGGGTGAGGATGATACAGTCCTCTCATATACCGCACTTCTGCAACCTCCTCCTCAGGACTATTATAGGATGCCTAAGAATCTAAAAGATACTACAGAGTGTTTCAACAAAATATTTTATGGTTTCCTGCCATGGCAGTCTTGAAATTTCAGAATATTTTTTTTCTCCTTTCTTGCATTCCTGATGATGGTACTAAAACTCATTCCACATCCCGAGACATTCGCCAGCCTTCCCGCTTCTCCCTTCCCTCCAGCTTAGCCCAGCTACCTACCCATGTTCATACCCTCAGACCTCTCCTTAATTAGGCTGGCACAGCACCACGCAAACTTTGCTGATGCTCTCTTCCAAAACAATTCAGTTCCAAGCATGAAAAAACAGAAGCAGCAGCAACACAGAACCACTGGCCTAAGAAACAGAAAAGGAAACCCAGAGAAAAAAAAAATGCAGACCAATTTTACAGACAGAAACAGAATCTAAATTCAGGCACTGTTCTTCTGGGACGAGATCCATCCCTGCAGAGCTGGGATTTCCCAAAGCCTGCTGCATCCTGAGATCTGTTATCAGGATCACACACAGAGATTATTCCCATCTGCACTATAATAATGTGGTTGGCCTGGTTCTGAGGACCAAAACCTCAACTCACAGCACGAGAGAAAGGGGAGGGAGGGAAGGAAGGAGTGTGAGCTCATGAGTACACAAAAGACGAGATGCAAAGTAATAACCAATCACAACCTCAACTTTGGTAAATTTTGAACATCATCATGTTTCTGTGCCTTTCTGAACTGGTCACAACATACAAACTCAGCTGAAGGCTCCTTTAAGAATTAATGTCTCCGTTCAGAAAAAGCAAGCAGGCTGAGGGATGTCAGCTTCCAGGATGCTTTTTTCCATCTTACTTTTCAAAGAAAGGCTGTATTTGTCATCCGCTCCACCAAAAGCTTAATAAACCTTGATAAAACACCTCAAAGGAAATGTGACCATCCAACAGCAAATAAACCACCCAAAACAAAAAACACCAAAAAAATCCCTCATCGACTATCATGAATTGAATTTTTACTGACTTAGAGGGGCTTAGCTGCTTTCAAAACAGGCTCAGATATCCCTAGTGTACTTTGCAAAATTCAATCCAGTAATCCAATCCCAGATGCATTACATGAAATCTTATTTCTCCAAGCTCTAGAAAAGAACAACCAAAAGGAAGTCTTTAGGAACACTAATTTGCCAATAAATATTGACTTGAGCCAATTCTGCTTTTGCTGCTGGGGGGGGGAATAAAAGGGAAAAGAAAAAAAGGAGGAAAAAAAAAAAGCTGCCGAGTACTACATCCCCTCATTAACACTTCACATCTGGATAGAAAAGATACCATGGAACACATACCCTGAAATTAGCCCAGCATGTGCTGCCCCAACAAACAAATCCTCAGAAACTAGATTAGAGTCATTCCCAATAGGTTTCCACTGCAGAAATTACTACCAGTTCTGTCCAGAAAAGGAAAAATCTCTGTAATATCTAATAAATGGACCAAAACAGCTAAATGAATAGCAGGGCATGTTCTAGCAGCAGCCAATGAAGCTACAGTCAATACACACAGTGGCTGTTAAATTTTACATCAATACCATCACACAATTAAGTCACTGAACGCCTGAGCAGAGTAGTAAAGCACTCGGCGTTATGCGAGCTCTGGGACCGTGTGTGTGAGCAAGGGAAGCAAAGATTCACCATGGTGCTTCAGCATTAGGAGAAAGTCCATGTTTATCGCTTTCTCTATATGCTTTACGGGATGCTCTGCAGAGGACACAGATGGCATTAGTAATACACGAGTGCTGACAATCACTCGGCTCCACAACTCTGATACTAACCCAAAATGGCAGCTGTTTTGTCAGGAGAGCAAGGACCAGGTTAGCAGCTGCACGTGACATTAAACATCCAGCTCTGACAACATCCTTCTGTCTTGACACTCTCCTGCAGCAATTTATCTCCATTTGAGCAGGCTGCCAGCCTGGCCCGCTGGCTCTCCCTGCTGCTGCCTGGCTGCAGAGCCCCGAGCCGGGCAGCCCGGTGCTGGGGTGGCACACAGTCCTTAAAAATACGGATTTCTGACTTCTAGATGCTTACATAGAGAAAAAGGGAAGCAAAGCCCACACAAATGCAGTCTCATATCACATTTACTACCTAAAAGGTAGGCTGAAGCCAAGCAGGTAACAAGCAAAGAGTGTGTCAATGTGATGTACCAGGTAGTTGTTTCCCTGCAACTGCTTTTCTCTCAGAAATAAAGGCCATTACTACAGTTCTTGCTTACATGAGCAAGCAGCATGTTGGTGCTGATGCTGAAATGTGTCACTGAACAAGAGGCAGCTCACGCCCTCGTGATGGGCCAAAGCGATCCGTGTTTCTGCCCTGGGCAGAAGCAGCCTGCTACAGACAGCACTGAACTGCAGCTGGGCAAGGTGCACGAGAGCAAGTCAGCATCAATGGGAGGCTCATCCCCGCCAGACGTGCTCCTCCCGTCCTGTCCCATAGTTAAGAAACTCTCAACTTGCTTTTTTCCCACCTGCTTTGGTCATTAGGCACAGAGATCCAGGCAACAGGCACATGACAACTTGGGACATGGAGCTGGAGGGCTTTCTGTGGCACCAAAAGAAAAAAAAAAATAGTCACTTCCCTCAAAAAGCTGTTGCTGTGTGCTCTGTGTTTTATTAATTTAATGGTCAGGATAATAAATTTGTCAGTAATGACAAAGAAATTCCCTAGAAACTGGAGTGCTCAAGTGTCACTGGAACTACATCTATTTAGCAAATAGATGAATGCCTTTCACTGAAGACTGTCGTGTGATTAAGCATCTGTCAGTCTCACATAACGGCTGCTCCCGCTTCAGTGGCGCAGGTAGCTTCCATGGCACTTTTTTACACGGATGTAAAGATGATCTTGACACGAAAGGAGATCAACTGAAAACCCAATTAATGAACTGACACATAAGCAGTGGGTCATTCCTACAAGTCTTCCACTGCCAACTAGTCCAAGCTTAGGTTTTTTTAATCAGATTCGTCTAAGTTCTACGAACAGAACCGAACAGAATTTGCTTTGACTTACTGAAGTTTGTGTTGAACAGACTCATACCTTCATGTGGGCTTTTTTTAGAGGGATTTTTCTTTGATTCGTTGAGAATGTCTATGTTTTCACAAGGATTGAGAGGCTGAATCTATGTTAGTAGCTTGATGTCTGAAAAATCTGGGGTGATAAGCCAGTCAACTGTTCTGTTTCTGTTACTTTTAGCCTTCTGAGCAGTGCTTTTCACATGTGAACCCTGCTCAGCAGGCACTGAAACTGGAGTAAGTTTTCTGGGGAATTTCTGTGGACTCTGCTTCCTAATGCACGCTCCAGGAGGTTAAGAGCAGAGAATACACTGGTTAGTACACAACCCTCTGCTCTCCTATTTTCACAGCTAAAAACTCATGGTAATTCCCAGTGAAAATGTGGCTGAATAACAAAGATTAGAGCTCTGGATATCCTTGGGTAGAAAATATTGAAGCTAGAACTCAGTCCATTGTTGTGGGGGGATGACGGGACGGGGGGACACCAAAAAAGATCTTTCAAAACAAGAACTTGAAACAAGAAGGAATCAGTAAAAGACTCTGCTTGTACAGCATACAGCTGCATCTCAAACAAACGGTTTGAAAGCCTTTTCCCACAGTGCAAGATAAAGAAAGAAAAAGAGAGGAAACAGTCAGTGGGACAGACATTCAACCTGGAGACACACAAATGCCATTATTCTAATTTACACCAGCTGAGAATCCGCTCTAATTGAGGGAAATATTTCTGCACAGAAGAAAATGAAGCACGAGATGCTCAACCAAAGGCCAAGCAAGTGTCAAAAGAATATTAGCTGCTGAGGTTAAGAATTACAGGGACTACTAAATACCAGGTGGCAGGGCACAAATGGATGAACTAAGGGACAACAAGCAATAACTTTTCCTAACTAAACGATTGCAATAATTCCATACACCGCTTACAGCTTATTAGAGAAAGCTCAGAGCTGCATGAGGCAAGACTATGAGACATTCTTCCACTGTGGATCCTAAATGTTTAGACCAATATGTTCAACAGTCTGGTCTGCCAAAAAAAAGATAAAATCAGAAAGTTTCTGAGCAAGGCAGAGTAGTGGTAGAAGACGACATAGGGGAGGGGAGGCCATTCCCATTGCATTCCCAGCTGAGCACAAGCACACACAGTACCATTTGGGAGGCAACTTTATGTGCTCTTAGTAGTAGATTAATGAATGTAATTACCTAACAATGTGGCTGTGAATGCCACAGAACTGTAATTTATAGCATGCTGTAAAGTTCTAATGTGTTTTTATGTCCATAAGCAGCTTAACCATAATCTAATGCATTTGTACACGAACACCCTCCTAAGTGGTTCTTGGCTAAACAGCAAGCACGAGCCCCCTTGCCTATATTCTTCTGCTTTATGTCTTGATAAACCAACCTTTCACGTTGGGCATTTGAGGAGAAGCAGCTGCTAATGATACAAATAATTTTTAGTCCGGTGGCAAGAACATCTTTCCTTACTTGGTGAAATAAGTTCCTGCCTAGCCAAAGCTGCAGAATGGAGATATATATATATATATATAACACCTAACAACCAAACAAAAACAAAAAAACACAACAACAAAAAAACCACCACCACCCCCCAAAAAAAAAAAACCAACAAACCCAAAAGAGTAGAGACAGAGCAACATATATGTCCCTCGTGAATGGAGGGATGAAAAACAGATCCTTGGCCAGGCAGAAAGCCAGGACTCACCCCTTCTTGCTCCTACATCTTGGGCTCTCAGGCCCCTTCCATCCCTCAGCCAAGGTGAGTATGTGCTGTGTATCTCCTCCACAGCCAGGCCACCAAGCAATAATATAACTGATCTACAGCATGGTGGTATTTCCACAGAGCATTCACAGTGAACTACCCGAAACAAACCCCTTCACATTCTTTCAGTTTTCATGCTACACTCTTCTGTTTGCTACTGGCAAGATACTACGGTCACTTGATACCTTCTCTGTTAAAGAGATGTGGTCAGGACTCCTGAAGTACATGCTTATTGTTGCCACTAACTCATTTAGGCAAACCATTTAACTTCTTTATGCCCTTGCTTAACCATCTGTAAAATGGGACTAATAATAAACCTCAGAGGGATTTAGTAAGGCTTAATTAAATGGTTTGTAAAGTGCTTTGAGATCCTCAGGAGAAATGTGCTGTGCAAGTGCAAATTATTATTGTTACAGTGCTTTCTACTTCCAACACGGTTAAATATTAATGATCCAGTCCTCCTAATGCCCATAGATACAACTTTCCAGAATAGTAATTTTCTCAGCTAAAAAGGCACAGGAACTAGTGGCAGGACATCACATTTTTTCTTTCTTGCTCATTCATAAGTAGTCTGAAACAGTAGATAAGAGTACATATTTTAGTACGTATTAAACTAAGGATGTGGAATCTCAAATGCATGTGTTCTACATGCAGTCAGTTCAGAACCAAAACATAACGCCAATTACTATCACCAAATCACACAACGTTCATACTACACAGTACCAGAAACCCATTCAGGAGAAGTCAGTATCATAGCTAATATATAATAAATGCTTTTCCTACTTAAAAATGTACCACTTCACAGAGATTGTGGCATGAATGCCATGATTAACATTCAAGTAAAAGCTTTATCTTGTCAGAGAAACATCAACATCCTGTTAGTAAGACTGCTGTGGCTTTGGGGGGGGGGGGCTGCAGGAAGTACATCTTGGATTTTAAATAAGATACAGCTATTGTAATCCATCAAAAACGATCTGTAAATTGCCTGCAGGTAAAAAACAAAGAGGTACAATTCTGTCTCTTTTGTCAGCCTCTTCCAGGCCAACCTAAAAAGAAAAATGAAAAAAATGGACTTAAGACTTCAAGTCATAGGAGTTGAATGAATATGACCTAGTTTGCATTCAATAATAACACATAGTATACAGCTAAGATATGAGAACTATTGATAATTAAGTGCAAATATGTTTTTCCTATCCTTATGCACTGGAAAGTGAGCCTATCTAAAGAAAAACTGATTAAAAAGCACTTCTAATGCTTATTATATTACAAGTCCCAAACATGATTAAAAAAAAAAGCCAAAGAAAAAACCCAACACAAACAAAACATGGAAAAAACCATCATCATCCCCCAATGAAAAATCCCCTCTGCACTGAAGCACAAGATACCAAAGCAATAAGAATAGCCCCAGTGGAAATGTAGCAAACAGAACGCGTGAGGTCTGCAAGATCGGAACTATGAAGTCTTTATTGCATCTGACACAGGTTCATCTACTCCCTGCAATAGAAGACACACCTAAGACATAGAAAGCTTTAATAATAATGATGATGCTCCCCCCCCTTTTATAGACCTTGATTCACTTCACGAACTGAGGTGGATGCTCATGTCCTGCTCCTTCTGTAGTCACTAGAGAGACAGGACCAGTTCCAGAGGGACCTCTAGGTGTGGGAGCTGGCTGAGGCTGCGGAGGTGTACACCTCCTTTCTATCAGTCACAGAAAGGACCTACATTGGCCAGGCTCCCAAAACTTCAGCACCTTGCTTTGGTGGGATGTGAATCATAAAGCCCTCTCCCTAAGGGTCTCAAGCTGTTTTCCAGTAAATTAATTCTCATACAGCCTGTGGAGCTGGCAACAACCATCCCTTCAGCTCTGGGCTAAACACAGTACATAAATCAAGTAACTTTCCTGGGTCCCGTATAAAGGCAGGGAATGCACCAGGACTGAAACCCTGCAAACTATTCTCCTGCCTCCTGGCTTCATCCTGGAGCAAAAATCATTCTCACTTGCTTTGGTTTTCTATACCTCACTCATCCAAACAGGCTACTACCTATTCGTGCAGCAATACTGTGCAAGGTTCATCCTGTCCATCAGGAATTTCAGACTTCATATATGCAAAAATCCATTGTTCAGAGCCTAAATATCCTTCAACAGAGGATCAGTTAACCATCAACACTTAAACAATGCCAAAATTCCAGCAAGACATCCCTGAGGAACTATTTTCCCAGCTTCATACAAACAATCTCAAGGTGACCTGCGTAAATCCAAAAACCAAAATCCAAACCCAGCCAGAAGAGCTGTTACCAAGCGTGAGATCCATTAGATGTCCACTGGCTCTAAAACAGATTGGCAGAACCAGTACTGAACAAGAACCTGCCCTCATGGACATGGACAACCCTTTAAAATACCAGCCTGAAAACACAAAAGAGGCAACCCCACACCCACTGAACACCAGGGTGCCGTTACTTCTGAACAAACAAACAAAAAAAAAAAGAACTAGGTATTACTACAGGGTGACAGGAGTTGCTGTCACAAAGGAACGATGCTTCTCAAGACCTGAAGTCAGTGGAAAGTCCCTCACTGTTTATGGACACGCTCACCTAAAGGCCATTTCACACAGACAATCCTGTACGCAACAGATCAGAAAAAGCCTCCTTGTGACAATTTTGTGTTAGCAGTCATTTTAAACCCATCAACTTCAACATAAAAATTGTTATGTATTTCAATATTTCATTTATTTAGCCTTCTAGTGTCCTTAACTTAGGTAGAGATTTTATTGGCATGGTTGACATTTTAATGACAACTGAAACTTGGCTTCATTTTTTCAGTGGAATTTCTGCACCTGAAAAGCTAATTAGTGCTTGTGCCCACACTAGGAATGCAGGTGCCAAGCTACAGACAAGAGCTATGCACACATAGATTGCTTAGCTGGAAAGATTAGTATCTTTTTGAGAACTTCTATATGCTGTATCTTTGTCACTAATAAAATAAATAGCTAAGATCCTAATCTTTTCCTACTACTCCACAATTAAAACCTGCATCTGCAACTGAACATCAGTACCACCAAATCTACATTTTTTCCTAAATAAGGATTAAAGAATCATTTTACTTCATAGACTGGCTGCCAGTTACTATATTAATATACTCTATCTTTCCTTACTCTGCTTTAAAGTGTAAAGGAGAGAGAAGTACTCTGGCAGCCTTGAGCTCCATCCCATTTGCCTTTACCAGCTGATTATTTTCAGAATAGAAATGTTGGCCTCAGTCGGTCCCTGTGAACAGCCTGACTGCACGTAATGATGATATACCTGTGTGCCTGTACTGGGCCACCTGTTCGCAGCCTCCTAGGAAGCTTTACAGATAGATAAAAAGCTTCCAATATTTTCTCCACATAAACTGCAAGCCATCCATCAAGTTGTTTACATCACACTGAGATATATGCACCTTTATCATTAGAAGAGCTGTCTACAGAAATGGGATGAGCACACAGACATCATAAATCTCTCCTTTTAAAGAGGCTTCCTAGATTGCATTATTTTTGTTAACAGGAAACCCACCCACCAGCATCCCAAGAGCAGCCATTAAGGGACACAGTGCAACAGGAGAAGGGCAGAAAAGCTGAAGGTTTTTAAAACACAACCAAAATGCTCAACAGAGGACGTGATAAGGTCTGCAGTGGTGGTATTTTTCTTGGCTGAAAAGTTGTCATTCCACAAGCACTCTTGAGGCCAGGTAGCTTCTGCCAAGATTTTGAACTGCATACAAACCTCCCTGCTTGGCCCTTAATTTTTTTTTTCTATGAACACAGCCAGAGCATTACAATCTCACAGCATTTAACATTCTTCTGCTGTTTGAGTAAACACAGGATGTCAATGTCCTGGTTTCAGCTGGGATGGAGTTAATTTTCCTCTCAGTAGCTGGTGCAGCGCTGTGTTTTGGATCTGGTGGAGAACAACGCTGACAGCACACTGACGGGTTTGGTTGTCGCTGGGTCATGTCTTTACTAAGTCAAAGATTTTTCAGTTTCTCAGGCCCTGCCAGTAAGACAGCTGGAGGGACACGGGGAATCAGGAGGGGACACAGCCAGGACAGCTGACATGAACTAGCTAAAGGGCTACCCCATTCCACATGAAGTCATGCTGAGTATATAAACTGGGG
>JAVJGJ010000001.1:101811682-101872862 GCA_035590215.1 Microhierax caerulescens
GAGCTGCATGTTATCAATGCTAATCAGCCCACTGCCACCATTCCTCTATAGATCACCTATGGCTGAGTTGGGATTTTTCCCCACATGGGACAAGGAAACAGGCAGAGTAGGATGTAGGGAGCAGAACTTGTCATCAGTTGGAAACTATTAGCTCTCCCTGCACAGAAGAAACAGAAAACACCTCCGTACAGTAACTTCCCGGAATTAGAGGCCATCACAAATCTCACTGCTCTGTACTCCAGGTGGAAAACGCATGAATTCATGTCTAGATATAGAACATGCCCTACGAAAGCAAGACACCCACTGTATGCACACGTCAACGGTAAAGCCTGCGTGTCCGCCTTATCACTTACTCTGTGGTGCCACAAAAACCTGCGCGACTCCAGCTCCTTGGAGTTGAGACCAGATTATTAACAGCAGCTTGCTCTCACCCTGGCCAGGCCTATTCTCTTCCTGCCCCCTCCAGTCTTTCATAGTCCTTATCGAGTTGTGTTCTATGTATGGTAATATTACGCGACACTCATCACTATCACTGAGGTCAGCTCACCACTGACAGGTTCCTGAAAGAAAATAAAGAAACAATTTTACCAGATTTTTACCTGTCACCTGTGCAGCTATATAAAGAACGGGATAACACTGCAGAGCTTCATCCTTGGAATTCATCAGTGCAAGCCAAAAGAGACTCCTTACACAGCTGCTTGCTGTTGCAACCTGAAACCCACTAAGGCAAATACAACATTTTCAGGAACCTAACACCTGCTAAATTCATTCCAGACACCTTACAAGATACACAGAAAACACCCCCTGATGCTAACAGCCACTGCTATGACAAGCCACTTGACTCCTCTAAATTCAGTATGCTTCTAAGTGGCTATTAACATCTGTGAATAACGAAGATATTATACCATCAGCAAAAAAATCCATCTCCTACCCCATATATGGGATTGCACTATACATTTCAAAGAATTAGTTTACCATACAGGAGGGTAAATCAACTATAAACAAAGTTGTTTATACAACACAGGCTGGACCGAGAGGAGAGCCCTTGGTTCCAAATCTTTCAATCATAGGCAGGCGAGATCAAAGCAAGGCTCTCCGTGGCCTAGGGGCAGATAGAAGAAACATGCTGTGCTCTATCCTTGCTCTTACACAAACTGCACATTTATAGTAAATAAATAAGTTCAACACACAAAGAATCCCCTTTGATTTTTGCACACCTCCTGAATTCAGTCACCCTAGCTGATGGCCACAGCAGCTGTAGGGTCAGGTTGGTTCTCTCTGCACAGTTTGAGAACCGGCTGGATCGTACATCATTGCAGCCCTTGGCCAAGAAAGCAGTACACACACAGTGTACGAAACGACGGAACGACGACCATCCAGCGCGATTTTACATTGTCATTGCTTCCATTTCTGGTATTCATTTTTGTCCTACAGAGACATTAAGGCAATCTCATTCCAAAACAAAACTATGTGTCTAAGACCAGGGCAGAGGAAAAAATAAAACCCATTCCTCTTAACACTGAGGATCTCCGTACATAGTAACAACTAACGGCAATGCCTGATTGTATTCAAGTTAAATTCTAGCTCAGTCGTCATCACGTTGGGATAGTTTAACTCTGGCTTGCAGTCTTGGATCATCCAGGAAAAGCAAGAAATAAGGTAAGCAAACCATTGTTACGGAAGTCATGCAAAACATCCCAGAGTTGTTCAGTTACATGAGAATCACCTTTACTTGAAAATCCAGGACTACAAGTCCCGATTAATAGAACCAAATACCTTGGATGACTGAGCTAGAATCTAACTGAAACTCATTCACATATTCCTGGTAGCTGTTATTATTATGTAGGCAGAGCTGAGATGTACATAGTGTTTACGAGTGCCAATGAGTAGAGAGCACCATAAAGAAGAGAGAAGGGAATGACTGGATGTGATGTACTTTACCCGAGCTTCATTTGTATTCAGCCGTATCAGCTCTCTGCACACAACAGAGGGAAGTTAGTTTTTAGGAGCAATATGGATGATGAAAGGTGTTGGGTTGGTCTCTAGTGGCTACAAGGGCCCAGAAATTCAAAGGTGTGAACATGACCTTGTCATCAACAGCTATTAAGCAGACAAATGCAGCTAAAGGTTTACCATAACACAGACACTAGCCTACACAGCCCCCCGGCAACAGCAGCTCAACTCTTTTTAAATAACCTTTTATTAAAGATTTAGGAAAACCCGTTAGTACATTACATTTTGCAATGCTTCAGGTAGGGCTTTTGTCTCAAGTGACACCTCTTGCCTTTCCCTTTAGTTGTGAATAGGCTTTACAAGGAAGCACAACCACACTGAAATGTTGTAACTGGGATCAGTGACAGTAATTTTTTTAGGGGACACAGGCAGAAGTCACGTGAGACTGGCTGAAACTGCTGCACTTACACCACTTGCTCCAGTCTGAATTCTTAAAGGCAAGACAAGATCAAAACGTGATCTAAGGCTAAGAAAAGAAAGCAAAGAGAGAAAATGTGGCTTCCACTCTTACGCTACCGCTGGCTGACAACCACGCTGCTACACAGCACATGCCCTAACCAGCCGCATGCAGACCCTGCGGCACACGGCACATGCCCTACCTACATCGGGCTGTTTAAAGCACCCATTAAAACACTGACTGCTGCTCCAGTTACAGGCTCAGTGCCACTGCAGGAGCCAGAGGAGAGACTCTCGTTAAACAGAAAGCAAAAAGAAGCAGCCAAGTTAGAAAGAGAAATGTAGAACAGGACCGGAGACAAGAGAGAGAGCAGAGCCCCAGCCTCACCCTGCAGGTGCAGCACACATGGGCTTCCACCTGTCAGCCAGCATGTTCAAGATCTGCTTCAGGACCAAGACAACAGTGACAGGCTATTCTAGGAAATGCTGAGGATGGCTGCTCTGCAGAAAATCTCTCATTTACTCTTTCTCAATATTTTTTTTCTTAACCCTCTCAACAGTCTTTAATGACCTCAAAATGGGATGACAGGCAAAACAATCTTATTCATCCTGCACGTGAATTATGTCCACTTTCCAGTATATCACTGGCTGTCCATTTTCTAATCTCTCTCTTCATTGAGACATAAGTGGTACCACAATTGCTGGAGTGTATCAGTAGACTTTAATATGAAATCAGTCTAGCTTTCCTTCTGTAATCTCCATGCAGCGGTCTGAACCAGACCCCTGGTAGCTGGGACAAGTCAGCATATAGGCTTCTGTTCAGCAATGGTCACAAGGCAATCTAGCATTAGCAACTGAAACAATTTTCATGTCAGTTCAAAAGAAAGCTTAATCCTGGTATAGTTCTCTGCTTTCCTTCATTCCTCAACACAACATACCGATTTGGTAACGCACATGAACTCAGTGCATATCTGTTACAAAGCAGATGAGTGCACAGTCCCTCTCCCTCTTGCCTCTCCCTTCTGCTTCCATGCAGAAAATTAAAGATTGAGGGTTTCACAGTCTATACTAAAATCACTGACTTAGATGATGAGTGAAACACTTCTTTTGGAGGATTAATATGGAATAGATGGCAAAGGAATGCAATTACATTTGGGGTTCAATGACATTAAGCATGAAGAGTATCCTTAGTTTAGGGAACCCAGCGGTATCAAAAGTCAGCTGATGATAAAGATGATTAAGGGGGAAAAAAAGTTAACATGAAATGACTTTTCCCAGAAATACGCAGTCTGCAGAGAGAACTAAAGGCTGCTGTGATCACCTCAGGAGGCAGCAATGAATGCCATCTCAATCCAGAAATGCTGGTACAGGCAGTTGGAGCAAGATGGCAAGGCTGGGTGGGTTCCTTGAACCAGAAAGCACAGTGGGATACAAGGGGGTTTCAGTCATGAACTCGGAGAAGAGTTGCAAACCCAAAGAAAACAAGCATGAGCCAGGCACCAAGTCTGAACATTAGAGCCCTCTGAGGGAATAGGGGAAGTAAAAGCAAGGGCAGCGAACAGATTCACAGGGAATGGAAGGCCAGCAGGAAACAGTTACTGGAGAAACAAAACCTACGAAGAAAAACATCTGATGGACAGAGAGGAAGTTTAAGTCACCTCAAGAGGCTGAAAATGGCCAGAAGAGGTGAAAGAAGGGGACTGCAAAGGTCTAGGAAGCCTTAAGCATTAGAGCTGGCAAACACGAGCTTTAGGAGAAGCCTTAAACGCCCTAGAGCAAATAGCCAGACCAGCCTAAAGAAGCCCTGGGGCAGCACAGGGTCTGTGGAGCCAGGGAGGTATAAAAGAGCCTGTGGAAGGAAGATAGTGAGGAGGAAAGGAACAGGGAAACAGCACAAATCAATGCAGAGACAGAATTGATTGACATGCAAGAACTGAACTAGAAATGGTGGCCCTTGGGAACAAAGTGCAAATAGCCAAAGGGCATTTGAAAGGCTTGCACAGCATAGAGAAGGACCAGGAAAGAAGGGATGCTAAGTGGTTTGCAAAAAGCACCAAGCAGAAGGACTGCTGTAGCAGTGATGACAAGAAGTTCATCTTACCCCCTGTTTTCCCTCCAACAGCAATCACTGCCAGCTGCTTTCCAGAGCAGGAATTAAAGTTCTTTTAAGCAGTTCTGCTAGGTAATCCATAGCAGCTCATGGAAAGAGAAATATCTTATTGACTCTCAGCTGCTGTTCACCTCCAGATACCCACAAACACTGCCGCAAGGAGACGTTTGCAAGTTTTTAATAGTTAGAGCCAATATTCATGGAAACAAATGGGAGCACAGCATCGCTCTGTCAGATTGACAGGTACTGCATCTTTGTGTCTCTGAGCATGGAGTGCAGCCCAGTCATCGGCAGTGGCCCACATTTCATTTCTCCCCATTAATTTTAAACAAGAAACAAAAGTATATTCTAAAAGAAGCAGCCTTGTTTAAGCTAAGGGCTACCATTTGTAAAGGCACAGTATACTCTTTGCAAACACAAGGCTGACATATCACTAAGATTCAGCTGTGGATTTCTTTCTGACTGAACTCCCCAGCAATACAGACAAGATAATTGACTGTAAGCAAAGATACTGTAACACAAAGTACTCATGGGGTTGTCTCCTAACTTGACAAAAATTTAATTCAGTTTCTCTCTATGCTTCACTGGTAACCTGGAAGAGAAAAAACACTCCCATTTCTCAATGCAAGAATTGTCCCTCTGTTGCGTACTCACACTCCATCTGCCACTATGGGGTCCTGATTCAGCACTGCTGCCCTTACACTATCACCACCCTGTTGACATAAATACTAGTGAAAAAACACAGCATTTAAACTACCTTCACAAGCCAGCAGTCAGGCAAAGGCCACAGATCCCTGTAAAAGGTCAAAAAACCAAAATGAGATTTATTAATTAGTTATGTGACTTCTCTTTGAGTACAACTGTAGGCTTTAATGGACACTGACATACTAATACTCTAGCAGAGTCACTGAGAATTAATTAAAAAAAAAATCAAGCTTAACGGGTTATTCCATCGAATTAGAGGGGTTTCTGCTTCCTTTTGTTCATTCACAAGGGCAGCCTCAGCAGGGCCAAAGTCAACCGCGTAAGTAAACCAGCCAAAAATCTAGCAAAAACACCAGCATACAGAAAAAGTTACATCTTTTTTCGTTAGCACCTGTCTAGAAATACAAGCAACTACTTGTTACTAGAGAGATTTCACAATTTTCAGGTGGAAGGGAGGTTCCATGATGATTGCCCATTTGACAAGAAGGAAGGATGCTCTTCCAGTAGTAGCAGCTCACGGACAGGCAGCGCTCGCAGGTGACTCACACCTCTAAATGAAAGGAGCAAACCCCTTGGAATATTGCTATGAGGTTCTTCTTCCTTTTCCCAGAAGTGGGTCATTAATTGCTTTCCTCCTTAGTGAATCCCAAATGGAGGCACACATACTTCTCGATTGAAGTCTTTACTTTTAGACTTTACCAGCCATGAAACTGCTGTGACTAACACACTCCCTTACTACAGCTTGATGTGTCAGCCCAGTGAAAAAAGATTTGCTTTTCATAGCGGTACAAAACTTCACCATCCCTTTTCCACACAGACTTAGAAGGGAAAGTACCCAGTGAACACGCTTCCTTCTATGCTTTCAGCCCACTCCAAAGGAGGAGAAAAAAAAAAAAAAGAAAAAAAGGCATTTTTAAGCTCTATCGCCTGCCAGTTCTTACTTGGCAAACTATTTGCAGGTATGGCAAAATGTATCTATCACTGCCCTACTGTACCATCACGACTGTTCTTAAGAGACTCTTCCTTCTAACCCAATATATCAGAAAGTGCCCCGCTTCCAAATTCAGTTTGCTATTCCTCACTGACAGACTTACTAGATTTTCTTTCTTCTCTGCATTTAACTCCATTAAATGTGCAGTACTTTGAAATACCATCACTATTATTAAATTTTAAGTATATGGCAACTAGAGATGTATAGAAGATAGCTTTCAAGAATCCTGCCAAGACAAAGCACTACATTTTGTTACGCCATCTGATATGTATCCCAACAATCAAGCATTTAAATTTTTCCTGTAATTTCAGAAAAGCTACATATAAAACCTTATTTACAGCTGTGTCTTTCCCCCTCTTTCTCTTCCCTCACCGAGTCATCCTGGTCTCTTTAGTCCTTAGAAGGGCTGCACGTGAAAGACAGCATTGAAAATATACTGTTAAAAAAATTTATATATATATATATATATAAAAAATATTAACACATAAGCCATAAATCTGGCACTCATTCATATCATGATGCCTACCAGTGAAAAAATAAAGGCACTGAAATGAACTTTTCATACAAATCAATGAATAAGGTATCAGAGTCACATCATTACATAATGCACATTCAGAACAGCGAAGGGGCCTCATCAGGAGCAATTATATCTCAATACTGAACCACATGTAAACTACTAATAACAGTTTGGGTTTTTTTTTATTTTTAAGACTTTCTAATTTACCATGTACTACAGAGACTGCATTCAGCTTACTGCAGCTGGTACATCATTAGAAGCCACATATCCAGCTTGTCAGATTTCAGAGATCACAGACTACTACAACTGATTTAAGTACTGGTGATATATATACACACCCTGTTGTGACCTTCTGAAGTTTAGATGTCCCTGATTTCAACCATCAACAGATAGCCTCAGCATCAGAAGCACAACTTTGTGTCTCAGAACTCAAAAAACAACTTTTCAGGCATGGAATCACAATACACTACCTTTTCTATTTGGCCAAAATGAAGAGAGATCTCTGGAGATCACTGGCCAAACAATCTGGGAATCAAGTGTTGAGGCTTTACTAAGAACATGATCTGCACTTAGATCTTTCTCCTACAAAATGCTTCACAGAACAATGACCCTGAGGAACCCATCCTGGCTTTGTTAATGCTGCGCTGACTGCGTTTGGAGACACTACTCATCATGCACAGTAGCACAGTGTAAAAGTGGTCTGTTGGTTTCAAAGAGGCACCTCCTGTAAATGTCAGTGGTTTTTTAAAGGTTAAGTAAGCATCTTGAGAAAGGCCTCCATGCTCGTGCGCTTCACCTTAGCGCAAGCTGATAAAGGATTATTGGGAAAAAAAAAAACCCAAACCTGCAAACAGAAAAAAAGCTCACAGGTTGATGCCAAACAATTGAAATGTTCTGTTCCAAACATACAATAGTAATTACCAATGGCAAATTTACCATTATTATCAGAGCTAAGTACTAAAGGCTGTTTTCTTTTGCCTAATTACCTCGTCTACAGCAGGATGTTAATTCATATGCACAGTCATTTCTTAAAGCTAGAGAAGGTTCTCTTTGAGTGTCCCTCTGAAACACCTGCCCTTAACAACAGAATCAGTGATAACTGTGAAGACCCAGTACCCTTGTGAAATCAATCCTGGAAACAAGCCCTGAAACCTTACTGGAGCGCAGTGCTGTACCATAAGCTTTATAATTTATTTTATCCGAAGGAAAACAGGCTGGAAAAGCAAGCACCAAGCAAAAGTCCTGCCCAGGAAAGCCAGCCCCAGCGGGACACCTCTTCTGGGTTCACTGCAGGAACACAAACACCTTCGTGCCTCACAATCAGGACTTTGGATCCAGTACCACACACAGCACCCAGGGTGAGAAAGTTGGCTTCAGAGAGTAGGAGGACACACCTCAACACACGGTCTACCTTCCCACCCACCTCACTATTAAAAAACAATAAAATTAGAAAAAACTAAATGGATGCCAGAGCACTACTGCACTGTGAAAATAGGGAGAGGTTTGTTCTCTTCAATAGAGAAGAAAAAAGGAAAACAGAGACGGAGTGAAGAGAACTGATAACTTTGTTTCTTTGTATGTTTGAAGTGTAGCAGAAGGGACTGAGAAGTGAGGAGAGAACCGGGGTGGAACCTGGATGTGAGGGACACCGAGAAATTAAAAGCATAATGAGGAACAAAAGATGAAGAAAAAATAAACTGCAGAGAAGAAAAATCCACTGAGGGAATAGAGAGAAACAAGAGCAAAAGCAGAAGATAATTGAGTGGGGGAGGATGGAACAGGAATCATTAAAACAGCTCGGAAAGCTCAGGGGTCTCATGCAAAAAAAAACCCCAAACAAAACAAAAAAAACCCACCACCAAAACCCAACCCCAAAAAAACAACCAAACCCCCAAACCATAAGTAGAAGGGAAAAGAAGGGTAAAACCATACAAAAAGATTAGAAGTCAATCTGTCCTTTGCCTTTAAAGATTACCCTACAGAAAGCTTGCAAATGCTATAATAGGAACGTAAAACAGGTTACCACCAAAATGTCAATGTGTACTCGAAGATGAGTCACAGTGTGCAGAAGTTCAACCAAAATAATCAGCCCTTCCAGGAGCACAGCACCTTTAGCAGAAAATATTACTCAGTTTGGTCCCAGGCTGATCTAATCATAATACAGAACTACTACATACTGAGTATCACCAGAAAAAAAAATAAAAAAAAATCAACCAGCCAACACCTTTTCCTTGTGAGCTCTTTGATTTCAGTAGTAGATGGTAGTGGAGATGCTCCTAGAGTGAAAAATGGCAAAACATGGTATCGGTGCCTGCTTTGTCTGGCTATAAAGGGGATGAAGTTAAGACTATAACAGGGTTTAAACAGAGCATTGGCAAAACCATTTAACCCATCTGCTCTGGCTTTCTCCTCTTAGCTCTGCAGAAAACATCACCAGATTCTGTCACAGAGACGTTGGGAAGGAAAACAGCAACTCCTCACATGAGGGAACTGCTGACGTGTGTCCCGCTGTGCCTTTCTGGCAACAGCCACGCAGATAAGCGCCTCTGGCACGTACCTGCCAAGCACGCATACTGCAAAGCGGTGCCAGCTCCCACCAAGGCTGGAAGCCCTGCTAAGCTTCGGAAAGAGACAACCTCGCCCCTACATCCCTGCCAGTCCTGTGTGAACCGAGCAGAGGAAGGCACGTAGCAGCAATCACACATCAGCCCACTCATTTCTTGGAGCAGCTCTGCACCCCCTCCGCTGTCAACCGCAAATTCAAGCACAGAGACACAAATTATCCAAAGAACAGTTCATGGAGCTGCTGCTTATTGTAAAATAGGAACGTTAACAGAATAGCTCTGAGTATACAAGTTGTATAGTATGGCAGATGCAGGGAAAGGCAGTTCACGTAACCTGAACTACAGGCAAATAATTTCAAAATCAATGCCAGGTATCAGTGAAGATGTGAAAAACTGCATGTTTTGGGAATTAAAGCATTCTCGTCACCAAAGGCTTGCCAAGTGACTTGGAACAACTTCCCTTCATGCTTTCTCTCCCTTTTGCACCCATCTGAAAGGAAACTGTTCTCATTCACATTGATAATGTGATTTATGTGCAGTTCAGAGTGGACCAGTGTGGCTTATTCTGCAGCTCCTACTTGAGTCCAACTGCTTAGATGTAAGGTGTTTTCAGCCACATAAAGCAGCATTAACATATATTAAAAAAAAAAATAATCTTACTTTTCATTGCAATTATTTCTGAAATACTTCATGGCAATTTTTATCTGCCCTTAAAACCATATCAGAGTAGATGCTGTGGTAGGTTCAGTATGAAGCTAAACAAAAGACAGTATTACTTTTGGATAAATTTGCTCTCTGCAATTTCTGCTGGCTGCTTTCTGCTTCTGCTGGTAAGACAACAATAACAAGACATGATTTTTGAAGAAAAATGCACTAGAATAATCTGAATTAGTAAATTCAAACTGTTCAGATTTTTCAGAGAGGGGTCACATTCTTTGCATTAGTATAATATTTCGCAAATCCTCTAAAGTGCAGCAGCACACAAGGATGTGGTTTGTTTCCCTTTCAAACAGTCATCTGCAAGCAATTTCATTCAGTTAAATATCAGAATTAAATTTTAGCCATAGTAGTGCTTCTGTGCAAAGGAAATTATGTTTTAAATAGGCATGCAGATGTGATCCTGCAGATTGGGGCTTAGAAAAAAGTAAATAACTAAAGGGGAGAGAGGCTGTCTACACAGGCACTTATTCCTGAATTGTTATTCCCAACTAGTTCCCCGAGGACACTATTTTACTCCAAAATGAAAGTTCTTTATATTGAGCTAACTAACCCCACTTCAGAAATGGAACCAAACTATTACGCAGTAAGTTTTTCTTACTCCCAGAAAGAGATGATAAAATCGGTAAGAAATAAAATCAGTAAGAAATACTCCGCTTCAAGTTCAAAGGCTTTTTTTTTTTTAAAAAAAAAAAGGTCCTAATTTCTCTGTTCAGATGAGCCCAGATAAAGTTGCTGTAATATTCTCAGCTACCTCCTCTTTAAGACAGAAACAGCAGATAACACTCTTTCACGGGCATAGTGGCAAGGCTTCCTAAATTTGGGTTCGTACAGACTAACGCAGCTAAGCAGGATTTCACATGAAACCTGTGCTCATCGTCACTAACTACCGCTGGTAGGTGCCCCTCTGGACGGAGCACGCTCAACTCCAGCTCACTGGAATGCACAGGACACGAAAACCATGCCTCATCTCTAGCACAACTTTGTATAAAGACATATCCACCTCAGACCACATGACTCAAATCTAATTTACTTTTTTTTTTTTTTTTTAATCTCTTCCAGGTATGCACAAGAATCATCTCTCTTCCCCATGAAGGGTAAAGTGGGCAATGAGGTTGGAGGCAACCACTTCCCATGTGGAAATTCTGGGACAATTTAGGTACAGAAATGTCCAGAGAAAGACAAGTACTTAACGCCTCCTATAACCACCCCTCAACCCAACAAACACAAAAAGTGACTGTGGTCCAGGATTTAGGAGAAGGTGGTCAGAGTTGGGCAGAAAATTCCACTGACCCTGTGTTATCCAGCTCTTACTCAAATAGCTGGTGTCCAGAGCTCCAACACATTTTGGAGCGGAGGGCTTCTGTACTCTTTTTGTGCTTCTGCAATGGCTATTTGGGGATGTGGAATGATTTCAAAAATCCTATTTCAATAATTTGTTGGGAATAATCTTTCTTTTGTCTTAAGGCAGAACAGTAACATTTTGTTATGTCAGAAAAAACATTTGCAGAAGCACAAAATAATTTCTTCTTCATTTCAGTTCTGTACCTGGCCTGAGGAAGAAGAGCTCTGCTTGTCACAGGGGAATGACTCTGAAGGAAGAAGTCCGTGTGTCCCATACCAAGGCCATGCTAACAGGCATGATCTAGCTTGATTTCACCTGGAAAATGAAAAGTTCTGTGTAGCTCTTCAATATTCTATTATTTAAAAGGGATCATATGCAACTGAGAGCTTTGTTTACAACCTGGCACAGCAAATGGAAAATATCACATGTTGATATTTGCATTTATCACCTCTGTGCATTGGGAAATGGGTAACCACACGCACAGAGACTAAACACTAGCAGCAGCCAACAGTCAGCTAACCACCCCCCTCATATTCAAGCCAGTATCTTTTCAAAACTGTTCAATTCCCAAAATTTAAATGCAACGATACCTTTAAATCAGAAACAAACTCTCTAGTGTTCTGTGAATGAAATACTGCTAAACTATGCGGTAATGCCAAGTAAAGAAATACCTCCCTCTCTATAATAAGCCCACAGGAGACCACAGCCCTTTACATAACTTTGCTACTGTGGGATTATTGCTGAATTATTGCTCAAAAAGAGTCTAATAAAATTTAAGTAAAACCAGAACCATTCCCACTGTTGTTATCAAAAGACTTGCCTGTATCTGCATAATAAACTCTGTTACGGGGATGAAAATAAGAGTATAAAAATCCACTCTGATGAATGTCTTCCTAACAAAAGTATAGTATTTATCACATAACAATTCTTACTTACTGACTTGAAGTAAAATGTTTTGGGGTTAGATGCTTAATGGCTACAGAATTAAAATATGTCTTTTAATAGGAACATTTAAGAGGTTTTATTTAAACTAAGGATCAAGCTAAAACAAGCCTTGTGACAATGAACAGCATTTCTGTGGTCCACTAATTCAAAACACTGCTTGACAGAGCACATCAGTCTGTGCTAAGGGCTAAATAAGTATGCCATGGGTTTATGCTTTTTTTTAATTTATTATTATTGTTTGTATTAAAGCAACATGCGAATTAGCAGTACTATGTATTGCTAAAACAGGAGCGTGAGTGCCCTAGCTGCAGGCAATTTAAAAATCCATGGACAAAACTGCCATTTAATTGTGTGGTACAGTGACAACTTTATAACCTGGAGCCTTCACAGCTTGCCACCAGACAGGTGGAGAGAAAAAAAACCCAGCAGAAAACACCACACAAAAGACTCTAAACCTATGTCACAGAAAACAAACGAAGGCATATAGAGAACAAGTGGCACGTCCCATGTCATATGGCTATGGGGAAAAGAGCCAGGAAAGGAATTTAAGTGTTTGTTGATCCACTCTTAACTCCCAGGTTTCCCAGTCCACGACCATTTCTCATCTTCAAGTCCCTGCCACCCCCCAAATGCATTACTTGCAGCAGTCCTGAATTCCAGTTTATTAATTAAAGCGATGGGCAGAGAGTTAGTAGTAGTCTGGGCTCCTCCACCAACTCAGGGTCTGACCTCTGACGTGGGTGTTCGTCTCAGCGCTCTGAAGTTCTCTGTTAAAGGTGCTCTGAACGATAACGGTTCAATTTTCATAGTCTGTTGAGCACCCACACTTCCCATCAACATCAAAAGCAGCTATGGGTGCTCCACTTCTCTACAAGACAGGCCAGAAGTTCAAAGTATAATGATCACTGCAGAATGGTACCATGCTAAGTGGAGCAGTAGCTGCAAAATGAGAGCTGTTACAGTTGACGAGGTCAATGTAATTTTACTGCTGTGCTGTTACACTGAGAACACTCGCACTCAGATGTCTGCAGTATTTCCTGGGAGTTAAATATGGATTTTACAGTGTTTCATTAAAATAAATAAATAACCTACTTAAGGAGGGAAAAAAACAGTATTACCAAAGGTAAACATACCGAGAGTTTCAACTAATATTGACACAGCACAAAAGTTAAATATTTGTCAGTGAACTTCTAAATACAATTTACAGAACTTTTGTTCAGGTTTTGTTTTGTTTTGTTTTGGTGGGGTTTTTTAATATTTTGACTCCGTCATTATTTATTCCTTTTCCAAGGCAGGCTTTGCTTTTAGCTAAAACTGTTTTGTTTTTTTTTTTAATCTAAACCTTTCTATTCATGTACTAAAATAAAAAAAAAAAGTTTCTGAAAGCATGCTTTTCTGGCATTTAACCACCAGCTTGTCATACAGCTGAGCCCTCTAACCTCAGCACTCCAATAGTAGACTTTTCTTCTAAGTAAGTGGTTGTTGTAGAGGGGAAAAGGGCAGATTTTGGGGCAGCAGAAAGACGGCATTTTTACATTGACAGAAAAATTTATATTTAAATTGTTCAGCAAACTACTACAGTGTAATTACTGAAGTTCAGCTGGCTATCGTGTACTTAAATGCATGGGTATACTCCACTGCAGGTACTTGTAGATAGCTTTGATGGGCAAAATTGCAATAAAAAGTAAGATTACAAGGAAGAACCTGAGGAGTCAAGTTGGCTGGTGTGATGTTTAATTGATTTCAATGCCCTGCCAGCTGTATTGGTTGTGTTAGCTGGCCCCAGGTACAGGACCAGTTTTCACACTTCCACCTAAGCTACTCAGCTCATGTGATGCTCCATGAAGCCTCTTGTAACTTTTCTTAGTGATTTTCAGTCTTAATGTCACACTAACAAACACCAATTAAAATGATCTCATTTTTCTTGGACAAGAAGCCCAAGGAATACCCACATCCCCTATTCTGAAGTTGCATGAGTGTGTTAACAGGGATGGCCATTGTCAAAATCTGCTTTTAGGCTTCTTGAAAGCAGGTGGGAATTTTGAATTTAAGTCAAAATGCCAAACTCATGTCACTCTTAACAGGGTTGGGAATCTTGCCAGATAACGTCCCACACTAGATTGAACAGTTTCTTAGTTCCAGCTCGCACTTTAAATGAAAAAAAAAAATCTCTGACACCAGAAGACATCCTTCCCGTATTCAACATTTGGTGGAAACTGACCTCAAAGCTACACAAAATTCAGAGCATTAACCACCTTTTCTGGAAACTCAGCCCATAATGTTTGGGTTTAGCTGAAGTTTTGGGCCAGAATTCAGCTATTTCAACAAAACTGTCCCATCTGTGCTCAAAGCCAAGGAACAGAAACCACCACCATCCAGCAGAGCTGATTTCTATCAGTCAGATCTGAAACTATGCTGGACAAGTTTTCCACCAAGTCTTAATGCAGCAAACAGAAACACCTTAAATATCTTAACAAAATGCTCCAGCCATAGCAGAGATCTCTGTATGAACAAGTTCAGCTGAAGTTCCCAGGGGGAAGAAAGAAAAAAAAAAACCACCAACAACCTTACGAAGAGAATAGAGTTGTCTGTAACAGCTGACAGAAGTTCAGATACAGCTAGTCAAGTGCAGCCAGTTATGATTCAGTTGTATAATAGCATTTGCACTGACAGACAAGACAATCTTTCTTACAACTGTCTGTAGCTTTTTGGCTTGAAGAATCTTGATGCTCTTATAAATTGCAATTCCCCATCACATACAAAATGTCTATATATTTTTACAGGACACAAGGCATTTGTATGGCATCTGTTACAAAATATATATTCCTACTGCCTAGAAAATGCGTTTCAAGTCTTCATACATTAAGTCTGATTTATTCAAGCTCATGGAAATACTATTTCCAGCAATCTGTCTTGAACACAGGATGCACAAAGAACTGGGGTGCCAGCAACCGGTTTCTGCTTCTCTGCCCTTCAGCAACAGGATAGAGAAATGTTACCTTGACCTGAAATTAATGTAAATTGAAAGTGCCACAACCTAAACTACTCCAAGAATGTAATTCCAATCCCATTTACCTGACATCATTAATCTGTAAAGCACTGATCATCAGTCAGTTACCTCAGAGTTCATTGCAGTTGTCAGAGAGCATCCCTGTTTACAGAGACATTATTCTTTTAAGCACAAAGATTGAGTTTTTACTCAGATCACTCAGAGATACTATTTGCAGATAATCTCCAGCTGACAGAAGACCACCGCAGTGCTGCGGTTCCCAGGGCTGGAGAGTGCATTAACACACCCCGTGTGTTGGTTGTTCACGCGTTTCCCGTGGCAGTTCTTGACCGTGCTGCATTGCTGCCAAACCTATACATTGAGAAACGCACCCCCCAAATCCAGAGACTGTGACAGAACTATCAAAGCCCAGAGGTGCGCTTACCTCCAGGAACCTCTGCAGTTTGATGTTCCTCATATCTCATGGTCTCCAGTGACAACCCAGCGCTCCAGTGACAACCTGGCACTTCCCCACTGGGTCTCAAAGCTCAGTCGAGAGTATCAGTGGATGGAGCCAGATCAGCACAAGTCAGCAGTGGTGGGTAACAGCTAGGCAGAGAAATCCAAGCATGACAAGGACATAGCAAAGACAAGACACAAAGCCACAGCACTGCACTAGGTGTCTTCCCTAAACTCCCTCTCCTAAGCACAGCCTCACTAGGTGACTACAGAGTCCTGGAGGTGGCATACACGCTGCGCCCAAGCAACAATTGCTTCTACCTCCCCTTTGCATCCCTTGCCCAGATGCTTTATAAATCCCTTACAAACACCCAGGAGCCACAGATCAGAACTTTCACATCTGTGTTGAGAGATTTAATGCTTACTTATAGATTACCATTATTATTAATACAGATCCACATACAGCTTCCCACTTTGGTTTATGTTCGTTTATTCTCTCTGCACCATACTTGTGACCCCTCCTTCCAGAGCACTGAGGAAAATTCAAATCCACAAAACCCACACTCAAATCGTGGGACAGAGGATGCCCTGCTGTAGGACCACAGACTGCTACCTCATGTGCCTTCATTCAACAAGCTTACGCTGCTGGATGTTCGATCCAGCATGCAGAAAATCATTCAGGCACATACACAGTGTCCCCACTTTACTCAATACAGCAGCAGGAAAAGGCAAACAACAACCTCCGCACTTTAAATGAGAGAAAAAAACTTCACCATGACACCAGTTTGGAAGAGATTCACAAGGCTGTCTCAGTAGCAGCTCTTTACAGGAGAGGGAAAAGAACCGGCAGAGGCTGTCTTTTGTTCACAGCTCAAGCGAGCAGGCACTCCAGGGTAAGCACAGAATAATGCAAAAAGAGAAAGTGCCTGTTAACATAGCAGAATGAAGCAAATATTCAGTCCTGGTTCAACCACTATCTTTACCGCAGCGTGCACAGGCAGAAATCGCACTGCAGATATATAGCTTCTTCATAGCATGTATCAGGAACAAAAAAGCCCGAGCAGGAGCACCCCTTCCAGCACACAGGATACCCCTGAGGCTCACGGCTCGAGCGGACTTCGCCAGACACACAGCTCTTTGCCTGTTACTGTCCCAATAAACTGATTTAATCTAGAAACCATAGTTCGGGCTTTCCTCCTCAGAAACCACAGTTGGGGCTTTTCTCCTCAGAAACCACAGCCCACACTCATTTGGCTTTTAAATAGAAAACACCAGTCCATGGAAGTATGAATTGCAGTCATTTTAATTCACCCTTATAAATTTGTGGCAGAGCTCATAAAGTGTATCTGGAGAATGTCAGCAAGTCAGCCAAACCATGCGGGGAGCCTGCATGGGGAGAGTGACCCACTCCAATGGATAACTTGCCGAGATGACACATTTTACAGAAGGAAATGGAATGTGCTTTACGTTATCAATAACATTTAACCGAGACTACATCTCAGAGAAAAAACATTCCGTAAAATCTCTCTGGGGTTTGGACTTAAAACACACTGCAACCTGCCTCCAACAGATTTCAGTATAACAATATTCTTTTTACAATACAGTGGAGTAAAAGCTGGAAATCATATCAGCTCACCACAACGTGCAAACTGCAAGTCTCATTACAAGAGCAAGCCCCCAGTCTGGTTTTGGCAAAGCAGTTTTAGATTTAATGATGCAGAGCCAAGCTGATCAGTGAAAAGAAAACAAACCTCTGCTCTGAGATTCATTCTGTAGCACTGACGGGTGCACAATTTCAGCCATCAGCTTCAGCAGGGAAACCAAGATGGCCTCTGCCAGACAGCTACACCAGAAGTCTTTGCCCCTTTCAAATTCAATTGCATTTTATTAATAAATCATTTTTCCGAGTTGGAATACTCCTTTCAAAACGTATCAACAACAAGCACATATCCATTCTTAAAAATCCTCAATACAACACGAGCATGTGCTTAAGTGCATTACTTGGGCTTGACTTTCATTTTGAGTAACAAATACAAATTAGTAATACATTTAAAAAACCACCAAAACCCACCATCACAGTGTGGATTTAAGTGGTCACTGGATCAAACATTCAGGTCATTCATCTGTGAGGTGATACCACCTTCCACAAAACCTCTGTTTGGGAGGTGACAAAACTAGTCATACTAATATAACAAGGGTTTTTTTCTCCAAATCAGATCTCAAAGATACTACAAAGTGCAACCTTGCATAACAATCACCCTTAGAAACCAAAGGGGCTCTTCTAAGACAGACCACAAGACATAAACAAAAGTATTAATAATCAGTCTCCAAGGAACAGTATCTATGTCAAACCAGTGCAATTATTCCTCCCTTAAAATATTAATAAAGACTGCATAGATCTGTGGCACTATCCTTGGATTGTACACACTTTCCAGTGCACAGATTAGGATAGGAAAATTAAGTGTTTACCTGCAGAAACATGCCCAGTGCAGTTCCTTCCTAGAGCTTTTAAACTGAGACACACCAGCTGCTCCAGTCAAACTAAAGCTGTGCACTGAAGTAATTTCTCCAGCTGTGTGTGGACACTGGAAACACTTGCTTGAACTCCAAAGCAAAGCCTAGGTGAGATTTCCCTTCTTTGCCAGAGGATGATTTTTGTTAATGCAAATACCTCTGAAAAGATGTAGCTGCTTCCTGCTCAGCACCACTTGTTGTCACAATGGGAAATGTGGGTGCTGCTGAGAGCCAGGGAAAAAGTTCAGAGAACAGAATGCAGCTTCTATGTTGCATTTTAATGGCATTAACTGGCAAACCTGATGTCACTTTTGGTCTGCATACATGAATTATTACACAGCTGCGAGAGACAGAAGAAACAATCACCATGTTACAATATGGAAACATTTTATGATATAAAGAGCACAGCCAAACCCTCCTTCATTAAAATAAATAAATCACAAGCTTTTATTAGAATTCCAGGAGCTGTTTTGACTAATTCAGGTAAGTTTCAAGCCCTGGACTGCCATTACATGTTTATCTAGTTACAAGTACAGAACTGAAAGATGAGATTAATTTCTTATACTGAAACATTCCACGCAACTCCTTCACAAGAGGAAGAGCAAAAGTACATAGCACAGAGGGTGGCTGTGACCATATGATAACCTTTTGCTGGACAAGTGCTTATGAAAAGCCTCAAAGCCATAACAAGAGGCTTCTCTGAGGTCTGATGCTTTTCAACTCAGCCAGTTACTAAGAGAGATCTTGATAAAACAATACAGTACACGTTTTCTTAACCTGGTGCGGCCATAAGCACTCTGTTCTGTTCACAACCTATAAAGGAAACTGAAATGAGTAATGCATTTTGACTGACACAACTGTAACACCAGACATGTAATCAGCCCCAAGTCTGCTCCAGACAGTCCCAAAGCCTGAACAAACCTTGGCCAAGCAAGTGTATCAGGCTGGCACAGTGTGTCACTGGTCCAAACACAAACCCAGCCCTTTGTAACTGCCCACTAAGGAAATTACTTCTTCAGCTCAGCTCTTCAAGGGCTGTGTTGTAGGTCCAAAGATCAAATGCTGCTGACAACCCACCAGAGAATTTTTTATCCAAGCAAAATCAGATGCAACCACCATTGCTTTGAAGGATACACACAGAGCAATGCTGGAAGATAGAGCTGATACATTGCAAAGACTCGAACCTTGTTGTGGATGCTTTCCCTGCCACCCCAGCTATGTGTAAAAAGAGCAAAGAGAACACCTAGCAAAGAACAGGGGCTTTGCGCACAATTCTGATGCTTTAAAAAAGGCGAGAGGGAGAGGGAGCAAGAGAACAAACATTTAATTCGCTTGTAAAACAGATGACTGCATTGTAATTTACTAGCAGCTGCTGGCAACAAACACCACACTCTCATATTCCTATTAACCAAGCTGCTGCTGATTTATTAAAGGCTCAGATACATCAAAACAAATGACTGTAACATCATTTATATTACTATTTACAGCTCTTTAATAGGGTTACACGAAGGGGCAATGCAGCACAAACTGGAATCTGGTTACAAGTCTGTCAAGCAGCAGCACAGTATCTCTGTATTGCACCAGGCTGTAGCACTGAGCTCCTCCGCATCATTTCCAACAATTACCCACGTGCCTGCGAGGCACAGGTGTGCAGGAAATCAGTGGTGGCAAGGCAAACAAGTCTTCCCAAATTGCAAAAAACCTTAGCAGTTTGCTGCTAGTCAATATAATGCTGATTTACAAAAAACAAACAAACAAAAAACCCACACACACAAAACCCCAAACCACAAAAAAAAAAAAAACTCAACATACCAAAAAAACAGACAAACCAAAACCAAACCAAAACACAACAGAAAAAACCCCAACCCTCTGCCAAGTGGTGGGACTCGATCAAATATTGTTGCACCAGTAACAAATCAATGTTATCGCTCCACTGCAGAGCATGCTGCTCCTACAGCAGCTGCTGAAGCCAAAGGCGTCACAATTGCAAACAGGCTGTGTCAAAAGCCAGGGATCAGTATCATCCCTGGGACTGAAGTCTGCCAGTTTTCAGAGCTCACTCTCTCCTAGGCTGCCTGATGAGTCCCTTAAGCCAGGGATTCCCAAACTGTTTGCTCAGGTGTCCCCGTGACAGCGAGGGAATGATGTGCCCATTACAGAAAGGCACTCGCAGGGCCAGCAGCAGGTCTGGGCTCTGGGCAGGACTGGGCACGGGCACAGCGGTGCCAGGCAGCCTGGCCCTCTCCTCTCAGAAGAATGGATGCAGGCATGAGCAAATTCTCTACTAAGCAGAAAATGAAAAAAAATTATTCCCCCCCACTGGGCTTCTTATTCCTTTTTCTCACGCTCTTTTGAGTTGCCACACTTAAGGTTGGTGGCATTGCTGCCACAGTCTGGGAATTTCAGGCCCAAGTCACTAACGTTAAATCCAAAACTACCAGAACTGGAAAAAAAGTGCATTGGGAATTGGCCCCCGAGTGGCAGGCAGGAACCATTCACGCCACTACACATCCTAATGTAAGTGATCTACAGGATGCTCTCCGCACAGATGGGTTTCCCTCTCAAAATCACCCAGATTCTCCCATGCACTCATGTATTAGGTGCTTCCATGAGACAACTCCAGCTGAAACAAGAGGCAGTGCTGGTGACCCCCAGTCTCTCCCGCCAAGTACTTTGAGGGCAGCTCCCCTGAAACCCCAGGCTCTGCTGACACCACACGCTTCATCTCCCCCCACCCCTTGAAGAAATAACACAACTTCATCGCAAGCCATGGATCGCTCTATCTACCAAGATAATATTCTAAGCAGTGACAGACTATCTCATCTAAAGACTCTTTTCTAGCTGACACGACATACTTAAAAGGATTTTTAAATTAAAAGGGAGCTCTGTATTAAGAACATAAACCCTTTATCAGAGGTGTCGATGAAGGCAAATAGAGGATTCCTTTGCTGTATAAATTTCACAAGGAATTCCCAGCCTACCCTCAAATTTTGAACCAATGTGTTCAAGCCTCTGGTTTTCTCTAACCCATAAAAGCTCCAGATAGTCAAATATTATGCTTCTGCTTTTTAAATATTTCCATTTAAATGTAGATTTTGACCTTCCTGCCAATGAAATATTAATAAGAGAATAAAATATATATTACTCTTCTTCTGAGGGAGAGGTCTCTCTAACTCTCTGTCATGTTCCCCATCATTTTTTGAAGAGGATTTCTTCAAACCATGGTGAATTTATTCCTTGTTCCTGTTTTTTAGGCCATGGCAGTTGAAACCAGAAAGGTGATCCTTTTATTTTTAACATCCCAGGAGAAGAAAGGTGGGAAAAATTCTATTCCTCTAGATCAATGAAAAGAAAACAAGGACACCAAAGAAGCCATATTATTTCCCTCAAGATGCAAAAGGCTAATTTAATTTGAAGTAACTGTGTTCCTAAAGAAGGAGGCAGTACAGAAATTAACTGAGACCTCCATTTCTTTATATAACTGCAGCCCATTAAGTGGGATAGGGAATAAAAATCACGAATTGCCCTGCTTATCCATCTTTATATTCATCATTGTTCAAAGACGCTTACCTCCTCCCCTCCCCACAGCATTATCCTTCTTGCTCCTCCTTTGTCATTAACAAAAGGGAAAACAACAAAATACATCATGGTGCTGCAGCACAAATGCAGGACTGTTTAAAGGGGATCAGTTCTGCTCCTGCTGATTTAAATGAGTGCCAGGCTGGACCCCAAGGATGCTCTACAGTCCTAATTACAGCTGCATCAGGAGAGGTGTTATTATGTGTCGATGAAACATCATCTATTAAAGACCATGGAAGGATGCACTCTAAAAACATAGATGGTAAATACTACTGGTATTCAACACAGCATCCTCGTGTCCCTGTTGTTGTTCTGCGTATTTTCACTTAGAGTCCTGTCTTAGGTAACACTTCAAAGCTACCGCAACAGTGGTGGGGAAGGGGACAGAATCATCTAGTAAACTATGGAAAGATACACGACAGCTGAAAAATCTAAACCAGGATGGACTGAGACCTTGGGAACCTGGCACCACCAGATAAGAAATATCTCGTGTGATGAAGGAGACCCTGGAAGGGTCCTCAATCACTGCTGAGTGCTGCCCTGCGCTGAATGCTTTCTGGAGAGAGCCATAAAACAGAGATTCACAATTCCTCAAACTTTACTTACCAGCTTTTGCTGTTAATTCTCATGCTAGTGCCTCTCTAATCTAACTCATGGAAAGTATCAATCCTGACTTTTCAAATATATTGCTCTTATCATTTGGCTAAATTACAGCCCTATGCCATCAGACCAAGTACTCTCACCACCTCCAGCACAGGGTATAATTTATAGGGGGTGGGATTCTGAAAGGCAGCTATGAGAGTTAAATGCCCAGCTCCAGCTAAATTTCAGCAAGTACTGGGCACCTAATTCCATTAGGCTCTTCAAGTTCTATTGTGCCTTTTTTTTTTCTTCCCCCCTTTTCAAGATGCATGCAAGGAAAGGTCAACCTAATTTGTCATAGCAGCAAGTGAAGGCAAAAGATCAGCACATACTGACAGGCTGTCTGAGAGGTTTCATTATAGAGCTGTTTACAGCATTTATTTCTCCTGTTGTTGCTGCTGTTTTCAGGGTCAAGGAACAGAGATCCCATTTCAGCAGCAGAGATCACTGGCCAGGGAGCAAAATACTTGATTTTTACTCCCCTCTCACAGGGTAGTTGACTCATATGCCACCAACTGCTGAGATTTTTCTGAATGACCACATCTCTGTTCAAGTTTATACTAACCTATGTAACAATGATAAGCCTAAATACTACTACCAACATCACCAATTTGCAGTAATACAACTGGAAATTTTAAATGGAGTGTAACAACAGTCTTAATTCACAATAGCTTATCATGCAATCAAGTCAAGTCAATTCGTTTGAAGCTTGTTTCCTTTGGAACACAATACTCTTGTTGTAAAGGAGCAAGGCATTAATTTATGATAATTTCTGAAGCAGTCTTTCTTCACAGCTTTTTATATTCTACAGTTCATAGAGAAATGGCCTTAACAATCCACACCATCGCTCACACAAACAGCTAAGTAAGGAAACACCAATGAATACATACAACTGCCATTAGGGTTCTCACCAGCTTCTACCTCCACATGAAGGCAGGGTGCAGGGTCTGGCAAGCTCATGCAAGAGAAAGGACACTTAGGGCTCTCCCCAAGTCAAGAGATGTAGGCACCCACTGACCTGAGCACCCACAAATGGGCACAACAGGCCCCAGCAAAGAACTGCCCCGGCAAATGCTCTTTGGCTGTTCTACAGTCTTGACTATAGAACAAGAAATAGAGAAGCAGCTTCTGTGAGGTTGCTGCTAAATTTCTCACAATTCAAAGAAGACAACTGGCAGTCAAAGTAAGCAAACTGAGTGCAATTGCATGGCCAAGAGCCAAGCCTCAGAGATAAAGAGAGTAATGGAAGACCTTCGGCCACAGGCAAAAGTTCAGCTGGCAATTGGATTCCTCTTCCAGTAGCAGGAAAAGAAGAACCTTCAGGTCACGTAAACCACATCTCCTGACGGTGCCTCAAAAGACTGCTAAAAAGGTCACAGGATTTTGTATCTCCCAGCTATGTGATGAAAGACTGTGCCACAGTCTTTTAAATACCCATTTATTTCATATTGCTTTTGTCAGGTGATGGCAATATTCACGTGTGATGAATAGATCTGCAGGCAATAGAATCTCACATTCGCATCTCACATGTCCACATCATCTTGCCTGTGCACTGAAGGCAAACATAGCAGTATTTTGACTTTGTCTGTTTAGGTGAGGAAGAGCTAGAAAGGGAGAGGAAAACTCCTCACCTCTGAAGGAAATTAAGGGTGAAAATTACTCCAGAAGAGCACTGTGGAAGTTATGTGACCATTTATGATGCATCTACATATTCTTTTGCTTGGACACCACAAATGAGATTTTAGATAGTCTAAAGGCTTTTGCTGGCCCTCTGCAGGGCCAAAATCTCTTGCTGCCTCAATCAGTATTTGTGTTATCAAAAGTAAAAAAAAAAAAACAACAAAAAACCCCCACCAAACACAATACAAACAACTGCAATGTCTGGGTTTTTTTAATCTCCCCTTTTTAAAAGCTTTCAGGATAAGCAGAGAAACGTAACTTCCAAGAAGCCATACACAACCTCTCCCCAGTCAGAAGGCAGAGGCACACTTTTTCATGAGTCATTACTTATGCCCATCCACAAGGACACAATGCTATTGCTCCAACACACTGCCTTAGAGGCACTCTGGACCAGTACAAAGATACAAAACAGAAGAGATTCAGTGACAAAGAATAAGCCTTTTCTTCCCACTCTGCACTCAGCAGCTGTGATCCCAGAGAATCCATCTTCAGGTAAGAGTCTACAGAGGCTCTACTGGGTTTCCATTCTGGATTTCTTTCTCCATTCAAACGGCCAACAAGAGAAGAAAACTCCCAACCCAATTTATCTAAGTGTCTTCAGCAATATCCTTTACAGAATTTCAAAGAGTTGTTGGCACTTGTTAAGCTGGTGCTGTTTAACTTGGACATCTGTCCACCCAGGCTGAGATGACCAACTCGCTTTACATCACCGGCTAGCAATCAAATAATAATTACTTTGGGTTACTACAGACTGGAGCTGGATTTGAGTGAATGATTTCAGAGTACTGGAATCCATTACCAATAACCCAAACCATCTGGGTTCTCGTCTCTGTTACAAAGAAAGCAGCAACAATTCCAAACATTAATTCAGACACTAAGTACTAGCTGGATCACCAGTCCATGGGAGCAGCGTCATGTATTTTGATATAATTACCTCAAGATGGAAGCTAGATGGACATCCTATGGAGAGCGGTTCAGAGTTTACATTCAGTGCCATATTCAACTCTCTGGAGTTAAATGGAAAAGGTTTGTATTAAATAAAAAGCTCCATTTAACATTATTTCCTTTGCAAAGGCAAGCTGGATAACACTGGTGGAAAGCAAGGATTTTGCAAATGTAGCATGCAGCCTCCCAGCAAAAGGGAAGCCAGCTGATGAGCAGTAACTGTGATTTCTGTAACGAGTAAGTTAGACTGTGCAACAAATTGGTACATCCAAATAAACAAATCCCTGAATCCCCTCCGTTTGCCTTTATGAAACAAATGAGTCAGTGCTGACTAATCGTATTATAATACTGGGAAGCTTGTAATAGGCTTACAAACCATGTGTTTACAGGCTCATTATTGTTCAGGGCTTGCTGAGATAATAAGGAAGCTATGGGAGAAACACTTTGGAATCAAAATCTTATCAGATATGTTTTGCAGACTGAAATCAGTTTGCAATTCAGACCAAGACTGGGTATAAGGGAGTGGGACTGAAGTGACTGAAAAAGAACAATATTTCCCCATTTGGGACCAAAGATCCCTTCTTCAAAGCTACATCTAACCAAGGGAGCCCAAAGACAACACCAAAGCATAGATTCTCCCAGTTCCTACTGGAGAAAGTAAGACTGAGTGCTCTCACGAACCACCCACCTCTCTGAGAAACCAATTCCTCTGAAGGCCCAATTTTACTCCAATTTCACTGAGAAAAGGAGAAGGAGCAAGGCATTTCTTCACCACACCCTGAAAAGGACTGACGTACATTACACCTTGGTTTTCTTTTTCACTTCCTATTTAAAATGACAACTTTCTTCAAAAATCTGGCAGACTCACACAAATAATCACTTAACATGTGAACCAGCATATGGAGCGGAGCAGGCAGTTACACTCACCTCCATAAAAGAATTTGTAAAAACAAGATAATGATTCTCATTTTCTACAGGTTTTTATTGTAAAAATCAGCAGAATTCTGCAAGTTTTATTTCTCCTAAAAGCTACGAACCTGTTTTATTAGGGCTGCACGTCCATTTCATTCTGAAAAATACTTCACCAGCAAAAAAAGATGCCTCTCTCCTCTCTTCTGACTGCTTATAACAAATTAGAGATGCTATTCCCCTAAACACATTCAGGTGCAAACCCTGAGAGCCATCATTCTTGCTGTGACAAGAGAGCTGACATGCAATAGTGTTACAAATACCTTGGTATTCTCTCCTGACTGCAGCAGCCTCTGTATGAATTCAATAGTCCAAAGCACTCATGGGGAGCGGGGGGAGACGAGACTCAGGTGGTTTTCCCAAATACACAGGACAATGTGCCATGCTCTTAGCTTCAAGAAACCAGGTTCCTCCATCTGCAGCAAGTTGTGAACCATACTTACCTTGAGATTATTAAATTAATAGGTTCACAAACACCTTCCAAGTTGCAGTAGGAGAAGAACTATTTGGTACCCACCCTCCTTTTGCTCCAGGGAAAGGGACAGTTGGGATAGGTGGCAGGCTACAGGGAATTCCAGAAATCCTAAAACAGTTTTTGTGTCAAAATTTTCTAAGGGACAGTGCACAGTGGGCAGCAAAATGCCATAAAAAATATCTTAAAAGCCCAGTTTCATGTCCTTGAGGATCAGTTATTGCCTTTGTATTTATATGTGTTTAATACATCAACCCTGTAGTGGGGTAGGATCTTTATTGCTGCGGCCAGTTCAGCCTTGCTGGTCTGTTAATGGGACGGGTCAGCATGATGCCAACATTGTGAAGGACAAAGAAAGACTGAGGATAAATCCTTTCTGACCCTGCTGTCACTTAGGTCACACTAAAGGCTAGTATTATGTTTATCCAGCACCATTAACCTCAGCTTCTCCTGTACACAACCCAAATCCAACTGAAGCAAGGCCAGCTCAACCAAAACCAGTTAGGGACAGGCACAAGGCACCTCCTAGCAGGAGCTGTAGTGGTGCGTTTGTCTCACCCCAGTGATATGTTGAACGGCAACAACCAAGCTCAGCACACACAGTCATAAATTCCTGCTATGCAACATCAGCACAACGTGGTACTGCACAAGCACGCTGTGGGTAACACATCTAGAGTAGCATAACACTGGTGATAGACAGGACACCCGTGTTCTCCTCCCAGATCCACCAGGGCAGAGGTCCTTGACCCCAATGCAGGGGAAGCTCTATCCTTGGAGATTTTGGGGTCTTGGCCAGACAAGGCTGTGAGCAACCTGCTGAACTAGCCCTGTTCATGGGACCAGATGACTTCCAGGTCTGCTCCAATTGAAAACATTGTGATTCTATGAACTTACTGTCCCTTGTTTTCAAGAGGGTGGCACCTCCTGCTTCAGGTTTCCACGCACGCCAGCAGCCTTTCCTCTCACATGAGGACTTTACAACAAGCCAGTATAAAGGGGGACCGGTGAGCAGCCCCTGCCTTTCTCAACAGCCTTCCAGGGGGTTGCACCTCTGCTCCCTAGATGCTGCCATGCCCCACAGCGCCACTGCTGTAGCAGCCGTTACGTGTTTTGCTCTGTTAGCAGTTGCTACTTCAACCCTCTGTGGCAGCCCCAACCCTGGCAGGAGCACCCTTGGCTGTCTAAACAAATCCACAGGACTGCACAAAGCTGGTAATCTTCCCATTTCTGCAGCATGATTGAGGCAAAACTTTGCCTAAAGCAGCAGATGCAATGTCTTGAAACCTTCTGATTACACAGCCGGGGAAGCCCTCTCCCTCCGAAATTATCAAATGACAAAGAGAGAGTGAGAGAATAAGAGAAAGAACAGGGGTGGGGTGGAACAAAGAGGGAATATCTATGGCCTTCTGCACCCAATTCTGTCACTCTGACATTTCTTTCAAATACAATTATTTAAAGCCTCCTGATGGCAAAGCTGAGGAAATGGACTAATAGTAGCTTGTATGGTACCTCTCCATCAGGCAGTTCAATAAATCCTGGCAGTGCTGTGATTTGTGTTAGGAGAATGAGCTTTTCAAGAGCAGAACTATCACTTTACACCGTCAATAATCTCACTGTCAAAACCCCCCCGAGTAACCTGACCGACACTTCAGAAGCTTAATTTATAGATGCGCTATTTGCCTTCAAGGTATTTTATGCAGCTAAATAATGGAAGTGGATATTATCCGAAACTACTCTGCAGCTTTCACAAGTGGGAGCTGAAGAACATGCAGGAGGACAAATTTTCTGTTAGCTTAGGGCTAAATTCTTCCCTCTGTGATACCTGTTTGATACCATCAGTGGTAACTAGTGGAGTTACTTCCAAATTATACTCTGGGAAATAAAAGCAGAATGAAGCTCTTGCACTTCCAAAGGAGGATTAGCATTTAAAGAGCAAAGCAGCACGTGGAGAAATGCCACGGGGTCTTCGCTTTGCCACGGACCACTTGTACACAGACTTGCAGAAGGGAGCTCTAACCGCTACTTCTCTCACCCCAGACACCTATGAGCAGCAGTGGGATTCCAGCTGATACAGAAGCATCTGCCCAGAGTTTCTGGACTGGGATACTCATGACTAAGCAGAAGTTGCAGGGATCACATTGATAAATAAATGGATTGTCTAGAAATGTCTGGTCTCTACTGCTGATTTCCAGGTTTAGGGATGTAGCCATAGAATCACTCCACCAGTCTGGAAAAGCAGGCACTTTTGTTCCCTGATGCAATAGGGGATGGGCTTCTTTCTCTCCACCACAACCCACAACACTTTAATGGAAGAGACTGGATTTCATTTATTCCTGGCTCTTAACGCTGATCGAGCAAGAATTAATTCCTTTAATGGGAATGTATTTGTGCAACTGTAACAAAGAATACCAGGGAGACACCCTAGGCAGGCAACAAACATGACTGTGTCATTGTACCCTACGCATCCCAACACTCCAAGTTGTTTCAACCAAGAACAATAAAAATTAGCTTGCTCCAGAGCAGGGTGAGCCCTTTACATAATAAGCTAGCAGCAAAAAGTGTAGAAGTCACAAACATTTGCACATGGTTTTGGTTCAAACAAGTCAGAGAGACTTGTTTGAACTCAAGGCAATAATAACCCCAACCTAAGGAACCGCTCACATCTGCACCCAAATTCTGTAGCTTAGATTTAAATGTATTTTTTTTTAGTGACACATGCACATTCCAGACTGCCAAATAGCCCTGCTACATTTCTTAGACTACTCCCTTTTCCTGGTTCACAACTGAGCCACTGTAACAGGTTTTGCCTTTAAAGCTAGGCTCGTGCTTTTCCTCTGACAGAGGAGAACTGAACTGCCCTTCATTTGTGTTATTCATCAGCTTGGTTTAAACAACACTTTCTTGACTAATAAATCACACACCAACAAATCAACATAATTATCCAAAGGTCAATACATTAACAACATCCCTTTTTGCATATTCCCGTGACTCAGAAGCTGGCTATCTGCACAGCCAGCCTCTGACACCCTTCTGAAAAGGATGGCAAAGTCAGCTAAAAGCTAAAGAGTATCTGCAGCTCCCCATCTCTGTAGCAAAAAAGCCCCTTCCACTGCCTACATACACACAGAAGGCAGAATTGTGTTCCCACTTACAAACTGGAATAAGACCCCAAATACCAAATGAAGTGAGAAGGGTTTTAAACAACTCCAAATCCCTTTTGTATTTTCAGACCAAAGTAAGCTTGGCATCTGATGCTCTCCCCCATAATTCTCTATAACCAATTCAGTTTACTAGAGCCTGCCAAAGCCACAGAATAAATTAATCTCATCTTGCTAACCATGCGAGCACATGTAACCTCTCCTGGATGGAACTGGAGCAGCTTAGCTACGTAACATAGATCCTATGCCCACTGCTAGCAGCTAATAAAACACAAGTCAATTGGTACAATCCCTTCCCCCCTCCCCTTTTCTTTTAATAACATAAAACTCAGGATCATTTCTACACAGTTCCAAAAGCAGCCTAGCAACAACAGTGAAAAGCGCAGCTGCCTTGTTTTCCCTACAGGGGAACATGGCGATCAAGATTTAAATTCCCTATCCCCACCCAGTTCAAACCCATCAAACAGTCCAATTCACCCACCCAGTAACTCCAATTTAGCAGCTCCGCACTGCTGGCTCCCCTAACGAAAGCCATTTGATGACTGAACTTAGCAGTGCAGAGGCTGACTTCTGACACTAGGAATAAGCAAGCACACAGCCCACTTGACTGGCCAGAGAACAGTGAGGGTTGTTTTTTTTTCTGCTGTCTTTGATTATGCCAGTGGTAAAAATTAAGATTAGTCTTGGCCCAGCTCCATCCTACGTAAGGCAGAATGATCACCTGGTATTTACCTCAAAATCTCCTTCCCTTTTTAATACACAATCTGCTGTAGATTAAAGTCAGTGTCATGCAGCAAGGAAAGCTCTTCACTAAGCCTCAGCTGCACAAAGATCTCTATAAGAATATTGACAAGATTGACTTCTTCTGCATGTTTAAACCAAGTGTCAAAAAATGTTTATGCAAGTTTTTTCCCACCTTTTCTGTCCTCACTCCTTAATCCTGGTACAGTTGGAAAAGCAGCTCGCGACAAGTCTACAAGCAACGTGGTCCAGGGGAAATATTTACACTCTGCTCAGGTTCAGATATCCCCAAGGCTGGGAAAGGGCTCCTGGCACAGGCAGCTTCAGTCTCTTTGCCCTGCCAGTGCTTCTTCACCAGGCTCCGTGGGAGCACGGCAGGGAAACGCTTGGCTCCCCTCTGCTCCATTCCAGCTTGGTTCTTTGATCTCTGCTTTACCATCCATCCCACAGCAAAGTAGGTCTGAGTGATTGCACACTGCAGTATGTTGTATTTAACATTAAATTTGAAGGCCAAGGTTTTTATTCCCTTTATACCAGGAATGGGTGTCTCTAAAGGCAGGGGTTGATTTTCAGTTGTTCATTCAAGGACCAAATTCTGCCTACACTCACAGCTCAACCACAGGCTAAAGTACAAACAGGTGACCTTGTCTGCAGGGGGTGTGGAGTCTCTCTGGCACGTAAGCTAACTGATGGAAAAACCCATGAATATGTCTGACTGCTTGACACATCAGTGCTAAAAAGTCTCTGAAATGAGTGAGGGATGGCATACAGTTGGGTTTACATGTAAAAATGCCTGGGCGAGGCAGCCCCGAAAGGAAGTCTCCCTTTCTTCCTTAGGGCAGCTCAGATGAAAGGCACAGGAGGAATCCCTGGAATAGAGAAGAAAAACCTCACCGGCATGCATCCTTTACCCTAGCCAAGCCACAGCCCCTTCCAGACACAGAGATGTCTTAACTTATTGCTTTTTGTCTCTTATTCTTTTATCACTTCACTTTCTATTACTGCTCCTCATCTTTTTTCCCATTGCAGTGGATATTGCTTTGTCTTGCTACAAACAGGAGCACTCTCGTATCCAGAAAATAGTTACGCACACAAAAAAATATACACGTAACTGAGTTTACACACCATTTGCATACTACAGCAATATATTTTACTTACAAATCCTACCATAATATTTACCCCTCCTGCTGCTTCTCCCACCCATGACTCGTTTAAACTCGCTTTAAGGCGTAAGTACATTGTCTCCCAAAATGGGAGGCTGTTTGTTCTCATGGGAGTCCTTCAACCAGCAGAGGCAACCTATGAAATAATCCCACAGTATTACCTTTTGGTAGCCAGAGACCTTAAATCGGTCACTTTGACTTTCTGGATTTTTGATAATAAGGAAACAAGAGCATCTGTTACACAAAGAGCATGTTACTAGAGCAACCGAGTGTCCTGCACTTGCACTCTCTAACCGCTATCGTCTCAGCAATGCCAGCAGACAGCAGCTAGTTGAGGGGGGTAAAGCTGAGCATCCACGATTCATCAAGTGAGTGACGAGACAGTCACATGTCTACATAATGCCAAACACTTCGCTGCTGAAATCCCAGACTCCCCAGAGGAATGAAAACAGAGGTTTTGACACAAATCTGTACCTGAGCAGTAAATGGTAAGCTGCCTTCCCCAGACAATGTGCGATGAAGCAAATGAAAGTGAACAAAGCCGATGAATGACACATGAGAGGAAGAAACCTTGTGTTCTCCTCCTGTGAGATAAAGGAGTTCAGCAAACTTGCACAGTGAGGCTTCTCACACCTAATGGACTTGAATAAAATACAACTGATTGCACCACCACCCCAAAAAAGGGACCTATGGAAACTAAGATCTCAACCCTCTGAAGTTATCTCGCAAAAATCTTAGCAAATTAGTCCAAGAATACCATTAGAACACCTCAATTTTATTTAAAATAAATACCACTTGGAAGTAAAGATTTTGTTTGATATATCCACTTGAATCCCAGAATATAAAATTGAAATTAAGTTGATCCTGCTCTTGTTAATTAGCTCTTTGAATCGTTTGTTTCCAGAGCAAGTGGATTCAAATGTGTAAATCCAGTTTGGATAGATGCAAGTTCAACTCATTATCATACAACATTATTTACATTTTATCTATTTGACTGAAAGTTATGTTTTGGCCCAGGTGCACGTACTCTTCAGTTAGATCTGTAATTTCATTCAGATCCTATGAAGTCTTAAATCTGGAGAGCCAACATCAAGGCTTTGACAACTAACATTTTACTGAAATTAAATTCAGACTAGATCTTGAAATGGTTATGGTTAATACTTGATCTTATAAGAATAAGGCTGAGGTCATCCTAGAACTGACATTAGGTTTAATGATGCTTGGTAACCAACAAATATAAAGAAACAGGGAGCACCCAATGTTATACAAGATGAGTTAAGTGGTGCAGTCTCAAGTTTGTTTAGTTGGTTTTTTTAAGGAAGTAATTAAGTGCATGTATTGCTGCTGCTGCTATATCACAAATGAAGCATTTTCAAAATTTTCATTCTTTGAGCAGCACTTTTCATGGCCAACTTTGTGTATGAGTTAAGATTCAGGAAATTAATTTAGTCAAAAAGCATCACCAAGATGCATCTTCATTTACAAAGTGCCACAGGCCAAACCAAGGGCCTTCGGATTATAGAGAAAAATGAGGTGCAATTTCTTTTCTTCTTGGAGCTTTTACCTGTGAAGACGTCATCTGTGGCTACCAAACACTTTTAAATCATGTTTTTGCAGCACAATGAGCGTAGCAGGGCGGGGGTGCCTGTAACATGCCCACACATCCCCCTCCCATCACCAACCTGCGCTGTGCCGCAGCATTACGTTTCGTTTGGACTGGTCCTTTGGCTGAAGAAACCAAAGCTTCCTGACTGGCAATAATGGAGTACTCGTTTAATATGCTGTTCAGAGTGATGAATGTTGTAGTTGTTAGATTCTGGTATTTTTAGGAAGAGGTAATCCTGGAGATTTGCATCTGATTTCCCAGAATGCCCTATGGCTTTTCCAGCAGTTGGAATCTTACAGGATAAGCATCTTCCCCTGATTGTAATTGCATTATTAAATATGATTGCTCTCCTCTTCCTTGATTTTTTTTTTTTTTTAAAGCAACAACAAAGAACACTGCAAAAAAAAGCATCCTGTTGACAGCATGGAGGAGAATGGCACAGAGACAGACAAGAGTACTTCACCTTTAACTTCCAGATGCAGAAAAGACTTTTCTAAGCCAGGGAGTCCCACACAACTGCAACTGTAAGAATCCTTCAGCTATCAAAATTGAGGCCACCACAAATAACTGTCTCCATTATGAAACATATTGCAATAGCTCCAAGAAATCCCATCAAAGATGGAGGTTCTGTTACTGTAAAGCCTATAGACACAAGTAACCATAATCATACAAAAGTCACACAGGGTATCTGCAAGAAGTGAAAGAGGAGGTTATGAAGGAGACTAACGTGATCCTGACCGACATGAATGTACTGCTCAGTTTTAAAGTTACACTAAACAGCTTCTTATACTGAACACGCAGCAATTAATTCAGACCTTGCACACTCCAGTGATTTGGCTGTTAAATTCTTTTTCCTATAGGAAGTTCCTCTTCTCTACAATGCCTCACTGCACCTTGTACAGCCAAGGCCCCCACTCTCCCCTACCTTGTTGAAAACCGTGGGAACAGAATGAAGAATGCTGAGTACTCTCAGCAATAACTGCTACTATTCCAGCCTTCCTGCATTTAAAAAAAAAATAAATCAAAAGACAATTAAACAGTAAAGCAATGTGCGTGCACGCAACTCCTATTAATTTAAAAAATATTAATGCATATAAATTTTGCTAACAGTTACACAACCATAACAAAGTATCCAAAAATCAAGGTATGAATGCATTTCTGCCTTACTTGCATAATTTTGGAAAACCCAAACAGACTTTCTGATGGGAAAATGTGTGATGGCGTAAACATTTTCAGCACTTAAAAAGAAGGAAAACAGCTCCTCCTGTAGTTCACGGGACTTCTCCAGGAACAGAGAAGAGCTCAGTTCATGGATACTTTTAGTCTTGTAGAGGCTAATCTCTTTTGCAACACTTTGCAAATACTACACTACATATTTAAATTGATATTTTGTGAATATTTACACTTACACACACACATATACACACAAACCATACACTTTTGGAACATATTATACACAAAATCTTGTGCTTGGACATGCATGTGTCTTTCTATATAGCGTTAAGATAATTCCCCACAGAAAACCAGCTGGGTTGGGGGTAGGTGAAGAAGAACGTGCCATAGCAAACTGCACACTCTAAGTAGCAGTTAAACTGCTTGAGACCACTTTTCTGCTTTCAAGAGCCTCAGCTCAAGTGTTTTCAACTAGGCTTTCCATGTCTAACAGCTTCATGGCATGGGAATCAGTAATGCTTCTTCAGTGTACTCCTAAAAAAAAAAAAAGTTAAACATCCATAAAGCAAGGCCTACTATATAACAGATGGTCTAACCTCTTGAATGTCAAAATCCTTCTGTGTCAGGCAACCCAATTAAAGTGACATTTTTAGCAGCATGCCTCTCTCCACTGTGCCCTTCCTCCCACTTTAGCCTGAACGTTCCCAAGGGGTAATTGCTCACCACACAATTACAAACACCAGTTTACTTCAGTTCTTTCTCCCCAATCTCTAATCGGGAGAAACTACGATGATGGTTAATCTAACTTCTGGGTCTCGATGAAGAAAACTGTTTGAAAAGAGAAGACGTTGGAGAAAACATGAAAATCTTCAGCTAACTATCATAGCTCCTGATCTCCTGATTTAGGATCATTTCGGTTTAGCCTCTTCAGCTGCAGCAGGTCTTTGGCACTCTCCTCATTTTTCCAAAATACTACAAAGCAGATATGGCTAATAAATAAGGGGGAGGGAAAGAATAAAAAAAAAAACAGAGGAAAAAAACACTAGAAACCATTGTATTCTAGTGGTGTGCTGTCATCTAAGTAGGATGTGCTTCAGCACAAAAGAGATGCCTTGGATTCTTCTAACCTATAAAACAAGGCAGTCCTCATGAAATGCATCAGCAGCGCCATTTCACAAGACCAGCAGCAGCCACAGGCAGCCTGTGATGTGAGCAGCAGGTGACCAACAAACTCCCACGCCTGAGGCAGGCCTGCCAGGGCTCAGTGCTGGCACTGGAGCTGCCAGGTCATCCCAGGCAGGTGCAGGGGACATGGGCCAGCCAGAGCAGCTGAGACTGACAGCAGCAGGCCAGCCCACAGGCTTTTGTGCAGCCCTGGCCTGCCCCAGCCCTCCCTGAGGAGCCAGGGCCATCTCCTCCTCACAGACTGCTCGCGAGGCTCTCCACACCGCATGGTACATGTACGGTCACTCCAGCCATACAAAGTCTTTTGACACGTGGTCTGTGGAGCCAGAAAGGCTGGTCAACCCTGTTTCACAGCTTGCTGAATGTCTCCAATTCCTCTTCCAGCCTACAGGAACTGATGATGTGGAGATACTTCTATTCCTGATTTCCAGAGGGGAAAGGGGAGACAGTTTAAAAGATCTGCTCAGGAACCTTGCAGTAAGTACTACAGACTTGAACTCAGAGTCTTGATGCCCTCCTAAGTGAGAACACCCACATAACCTCAGTTCTGGGTCTCTGTTTCTGTCAGCGGAGGTTGACAGCGTTAACACTACCATGACATAAGATGGTCAGGCTGATTCTGAACAGACTTGAGATACAAACCAACACAGCTTCTTCCCGTCCACCATGTGACAGCCCCACAAACTACAGCTTTTGCAAGGAGCCGTGGCTTTAATGGGAGCTATGCCTGAGAAAGGATTGCTGAAAAAGGCAATCAGATACTAATAAAAACATAATCCTGTTCATCCCCAAGTGCGTGTTTCTCAGATGATTTACTGTATTATGATAAAGTGAATTTTGCATTCAGAGACTGCAGGCTGGAAGACAGGGCATTACACACACGAAAGCTCTTTTGATGCTGCTTCAGAACGAAGAGACTTTTCTCCCTGCTATTTAGAGGAAACGTTGGCAGCACAGGCAGATTCTTAAGACATTGTCTCGTTCTGCAGGATGTAGCAATGCAACATTTAAAACAGATAATAAAAATGGCTGATTATCTTAAACTGGCTGCAACCTATACTCGAGCAAGGAAACTGATGAAAGAGCTTCCTCCTACAAGTTTTGTTGCTGGGGCTTTCTACTTGCTACTGACACAAAACCAGTGAAACCTTGTGGGTGGAGGGGCAGTAATGCTGGGAGACTAGATAGGATAAAAGGCTGCACTCCTCATGAAACTAGTTTTGATCCCAGCTCAAAATCAATTTATTCCACTATATATAAAAAAAACCCCTCATCGAAAGTACAATTTATGACTACAGGCTTTACTGTATCAGTCTTTAGGTTTCCACGTATGCAAAATTACTGTTAAATACACTGTGGCAGTTAGCTGTGAGCACTTTGGAAACCACACGCTCCATTTAAGTGCAAAGTTGTTCTCATTATTACTCACTATCAAAGTTGAAGCATTCATTTAATGTGTGGGATATGCTAAAAAGGAGTGACAGGTGATTGCTGCTTATCAGAAAGATTAAAGGAAAAGGATAACATTTTCCTGATCAGAGGGAATAAGTACACTATAACACCATGCCAGATATTAGCTATTTTTTGGCCACTTATGGAGCAGGGAATCTTACTGTGTGTCTATAAACCCTGCATCGTGGAAAGCCTTTCTCAATCACCATTATATTCTCCAGTTTTACTTCAACATCTCCTAAAAAGCTGGTAAAAGCAGGTTTAAAACAAGGCTTTGAAAACACGCAGAAGTCAACCTACTTGCACACTCATCTTGCTCTTTTTGACCATGTTGATGGTATTTAACATCCCAGTCCTGAGCCTGTGAGAAAGCTGTACAACTGGAACTTAGTTCTGTGGCTTCAGTCTCCTCTGAAAGCATTCACACTGCATGAAGCTTTTAATAATTTCTAAAACCTTCAACTTACACAGGAGGATCAAAAGACAGACAGAAAGAGAATCTAGTCTCCACTACCTGCCTTCCTTTCCTCTAGACAGATCAGCTCCACCCAACACATCTTTTATGAGGGAAGCAAGAAAAAGAAGTAGGCTATATTTTCATCAGTGGGGGTGCATGAAAAAGTTTTCAGGAGGTGCATTTCTGACAGCTTTCTCAACTTCCATCTGCTTTTCTGAACAGAAGCAGCCTCCCTGAAATCTGCAAAACTGAGCCATAAACCTCATGAGAAGAAATTTCCCTTGGGATATCTACCACCTCCAGCTACGCTCTGAGCCAGAGACACCGCAAGAACAATTCCCCGTGGGACTGAACACTTCTTCCCTGCTGGAAAGCACAAGTGCATTTGTACAGAAAGGAGTGGGAGGTAGGGAGAGGGTGGGGGGACAGAGCCCAAACTTTTTCAGCCTTGAAGAAAGACTCACGTTTCTGTGTTTCAAAGGGGTAGTGGGAGAAGGTGGGAAGGAGTCTAATTGCATCCAGATTGTTTTGTCCTTCCCCACTTGCTTCGTCTCACTGGCAGGTTTGACTGTCAGTACCAGCCGCATTTCTGAGCCCAGCGCAAGCTAATTGTGGTCCTTATATACATACCCCCAGATCTAACTTGACACAATGCTGTATAATTGGCAGCTCAAGAGAACGGGGAGAGACGGGCATTGAATGCGAATTACCTCTCACACCTAACAGAAAGAAGATCCTCTGAGACAGAGGCTGAAGCCACTGGAAGGGAGCTTGCCCTGTGTCCGTAGACACAGTGGCAGGTTTGCAGATAAACTGACGACTTAATTTTCCAGTGCTGCCAGTCTTAAAGGTCCTAAAACCAAATATTCTCTGACAGGGAAAGGAAGGACAAACAGGGCAGTAGGCTTGGCGAGGGAAATGGGGGAAGGGCACTGGAAATACATGCTTGATAGTGGAGTTTAGGCTGGAAGGTAAAAAAGAATCACAAAATTCTCACTCTGCCTCCTTGAAGGAGCTCACAGTATGTCTTGTGCATTTCTGTTGGTTGTCAGATGGAAAAAAATGTAAGTGGGACATTTTTCTCTTGAATCAATTCGATAAGGTCAGTGCTACCTGAACAGGCTTCAGCCTCAAGTGTAGGAAGAGCCTCTGTAGAGCTGCACACAAACAACGGCAAGATATCTGCATCCTCTCCACACTTCCCAGCCCTCCTCAGCTTTTACTGCAGAAACATGACAGAGCCCTGCAGGCTGAGGCTGCCAGCTATCCATCACTGCTGCTTACACTACAGTTACGTGCATGAGCACTACTATCTTCCTGCATAGTTCAGGTAAAGGGTTAGGAAGGGCTCACTGCATACTACTTAGCTAATTGCTGCAACAGACTGTCTTGCACAAGACTGCAGTTTCATGTTTACTCAGAAATATTTACTTTAAGTGCAAGATTAATCAGCACAGTCCAGAGCATGACAGCTTTATGTTTTGTCTCCAGCCTCCACACCTTCATATTAACATCTGGCTCCATCTACTACTCCTTCTCCTTTCATGCCCTTAAAGAAACCAGACCTTTTTTAATGATCAGATGCAGTGCGTGAACCATAAAGATAACAAAAACCTTGAAAACAGCTTAAGACAAGATATACAATTTAAACAAATTCAAGAAAGAAAGCTCAAACCACCCATTCTCCCTAGGGAGACTGCAGTGGTAACACACAGCTCTGAACGCTACAGCATCCATGGACCCACTTAAGAGGTACCTGGTTATTAAGCATTTTGGTGCTGCTTTAAGACACTTGCCTCTAAGGCAGAGACAAAGCTGTTCTCCAGGCTGGATCATGCAGGACTGACTGGAATTAGACTAACTGGAATTATTCGTTTTGCAGACAAAATGGGGAAGGGTTTGGGAGGCATGTCCTCAGGGTAAGACTGGCAGGGAAGCAGCAGAGGACAGGAGTTCTAGGACAGAAGTTCTAGGACAGAAAGCAAAGCAAAACACAAAAGGGAACAGGAGATGCAGTAAACAAGAAAAAGATCAGAACTGGTACTGGTCAAACAAGGAGCAAATATGACAATATAGCTATGAATAAATAATAAGAACATAGTTACTACACAAAGGCCATGATCCCCATGCAAACCTCCTGCTGTCATCAGTAAGAGGTCTGTTACAGACTGTATTTCAGAAGCACTGAATTTTATGTCCTGGCCTACAAGCATGAATTTTGTAGATTTTGGTTGTTTCCCTCAATCTCTGGTTTTGACACTTTATCCAAATTGGCAGTCATTCCCTCTATCCTTGTGGAAAGTTCCTTATTCTAAAATGCTGCTGCCAGTAATTCCCTGAAAACCAATGGCAATCACTTGCTTTCAAAGAAACAGATGAGATTTTTATGTTCCAAAAGCATAAAGCTTCAGAGAAAGCCAGCAAGAGACGGTCAGTCAATAGGAGAGAGCCTATCATTCATTTTCAAATGTGATCCTGAAATTTTCATATTCAGATGTCAATATTGGGAAGTCTGTGGAATTTTGATTATTAAAGGCCAGACTCCATGAAGAAAACGTAACCTGGGCACATTTGTGAGTTTAAGCAGTGGTCTTCAGTTACACACTTGTCATATCCACATTGAAATCCTTAGAGATGGTTTGAAGCAATGACTAGAAGCAAGGCTGTTGCCAAAAGAAAGGCTTTAACACAGGTTGCCCTTCACTGTGATACCAAAGTTGTTTTCTATCCTTTGTTACTCCGGTGCTTTTTGGGAGAAAGGTTCTTTCAGAGCAGACACCTGACTTGGCCCAATGATGAAATATGAATCTCCAGCTCTAGCAAGGGGGAAAAATGACAACTAACGACAGTGTAGTACACTACTTCTGCCCCATTGGTGCTAATATTTATTTAGTGACGCTACCTCAAGCCACTATTTGCTTACAACCAGTGCTACCTGACTTCTAAGAACTCATGCAAATTCCATAAAATGCAAGAGCAATTAACCTTGTTGGGTAGGAAAATAAGTTTAATGTCAAGTTGCTTTGCTGATAGATGTGGCTCCCATATGTCCCAGAGGCAGATTCATGACTGATATAACGAAGCTCACCAGAAAGTCCTGGTACTGAGTGACATTTCCGATTATGCACCAGTTACCAAGCACATCCTGAACTGGACAGCCTGTAAATGACACTATGAGCACACACTGGCCTGGATGGACTCAACTGTTTGTTTTAGTAATAATTAATCAAGCAAGATACAACATGATGAAGCCTTTGGTATTTACCTGATGAACATTTAAAGAAAAGGAATTAAAGAAGAGACAAAAATCTCTTCCCTGCTTTTAACCACAACTTTTCATAACTATTTTGGGTTGGGTTTTTTTTCCTCAATTCTGACTGTTAGAAAAGTCCTTCTCCTCTTTATACATGTAAATGAAAAACATTCAGTCCCCAATGAGATTTTACAGTCATTTGCAGTTTCCTTAGAATCCAAGGATACATGAACCCGTATGTTGCAGTTCAGCAGTTTGCAGGGTACACATAAATGCTCCAGCCACACCAACGAGTCTTCCATCAGTCTTAAAAAAGCAAAACTCCTGAGAGCTCAGTCCCTGCTTTCTGACACACAAAATAAAGCTAAAAAATAGGCAAATAGAAGCATCACTGCACATCTCCCAGCGGCTCAGTGCAGCTGTTTTCATGCCCTTTTCTCATGCAATTTCAGCAGCTACTGGACAGTGGAGAAGACTTTGCTTTGGCAGGGAACAGACCCATGAGAGGCCACACCAAGAAGATGGTGCCTAAACCCTCTCAGCTGCACAAACAGGAGTTTTTATGTTGTTAAACCATTACCTTAAGTAGAGATGCTCAGTCACAAGAAGAGAAAGGTATCGAAAGCCACCTCTATCACAAGAAAGGCAGTATCTGCTTCACTACCATCCCATGCTCAGGTACTCGGTGGTGAGGTGGTGGTAAAGTATGCCACAGGTTATCAAACACTCCACCACAATATACCACGTGTTCACAACCCAAGCTTCACAGAGCTTTTGTGGAGTAGGTAAGTGTTATGCTGTTTTAGATGGAGAACTAGTACAGTGAGACTGAACGATTTCCCTGCCATCACACAGAACGCCTGTGGCGAAGGAGGGAGCTGAGCACATCTGGCTAACATCAGCTCGAGAGCTCAGGATGGGGAAGGTAATGAGATGCCTCCACAGCAGAAGCTCAGTTTTACAAAGCAAACATCACACAAGTTAGAAAAATCACTGCAGTGAATCACACTTACTCAATATTCAGAGACACGCTCACATTACAACCACAAGCACTTATTTAATTAGAAAAATGATCTAATTGAGAAGCATCCAAAATTGCCTCCAATACAACATAAGCAATAACATACGTAGGTAAGAAAATATGTTGGTAATGAAGGTGTGTGCGTTTGTGCGCATGAAGAAAAGAATGAGGGTAAGTTGTCAGACTTGCTCTCCACCAAGCTCAGAAATAACGCTGAATACATTTATTAAACCCAATCAAATTTTATAAGGCACTGAAGTGATAACTCTGTAGTAGTGGAAAGTGCAAGCAGCAATAAATATCTTGTAAACACAGAGGTCACAGGCCCAGGTGCTTACGAGCATGGGAAGGGTGGGTTACTGTAAGTGGTATGCTCCACTGCCTCAGCAGTTATTTTTTCATCTCTTTTCTTGGAGGAGGGGTGAAACAAGACAGAATGGATTATTATTTAATTTATTGCAATAAATCATGAGTCAAAGCAATTCAAAGGAATTTTTAGCTTATCGCTATGCAAAGAAAAATCAAACCTCTATCAATTCAGATCTAAATACAATTACAGGAACAAAATAGCTTTATGTTTAAACCATCTAACTGAGCCTGACAGATGGATACTGTTTATATCCATTTGTATTTATTGAACATAGTAAAAGATTGCAGCTGTTCTGTCAACACCTAGGTGCTTCCAGGGTGCTTGGAGCTGTATATAAATATAGTTGAATTTTATGGATAAATGTATTCCATGGAATAAACATGTTGGAGATATTGTGATATAACACGTATTTACATTAACAACCATAATACCTTGAACTGGTTTCTATTGATCTTTAAGCACTTCACAAAAGTATGGATAAAGCATCTGCACTCCCACCCTACAGACACAGAATTAAAGCTCAGAGATTAAGTGCTGCCGAAGGATTTTACAACAACTCAGTATGAGCGATGGGATTAGAAGCCAGGCCTATTGCTGCAGGCTTTGTCTTCAGCGCTTTAAATCACACTTCCCCCATGCATATCTACCTCTCCGAGTCTTTGTGCACAACACCCAGGAGCCTGTTTCATTGTAAACTTGCATATATTCGCTGCCTAATTTTAATCTCACACAGCGTTGGGTCAATCAAAGCCAAAGCCAACAAGCTGCGTACTATTACGGCTCGCTGCAGCTTTCCCCGGTCAGAGGGCTGTACGCAATCTGTCCATCAGCTGAACCCCCCGAACCTGCGCCGCAGCAGCACATCGCCACTGACGGCGTATTCCTGCGCTTAGAAATTCAAGGCAGAGACTCTCACTCGACAGCGATCTAACCCTCACCAAATCTCCTCTGACTGGCCAGAGGATCAGAAAGAACATTGTAATTAACGGAAATATAATCCCACGCTCCTCATCAGTGAGGTTTTGCATATACATAAGGAACGATCAGTGGCGAAGAATGATGACTGCTCCTTATGTAAATCACATGCTCTACAAGGAAAAGCTTTCAAGCATGGCATGTGGGAGATGAACACACACAGACCTTTGGGTTTTCTTGGGGGTTTTCTCCTGTGTTCAGCTTTCAAGCACTGCACCCAGAGGGAAATCCAACCAAGCACTTATTTTGTCTGCCTACTGCATGGGTTTTGAAATAAAAGCACCACTGCAAATGGTTAACCTTCAGATCTATTTTTTTTTTTTTTTTTAATTCACAAATAATTGTAGACTACGCTCCATCACAGTGTGTGTTTCCAGTACTGGATTCCAGCAGGACTGAAAAGGAAGAAAATGCATTGGCTGGGAAAGATGAAAGTGTTACGTTGGAGGTTGCATAAAGCTGGGAGGTAAAATAAGCTGAGGATAAAACAGGACTTCTGTGGGAGCCCTCTATAGGCAGCTGTTCTAGGTTGCTGCAGCTCCTAAGAAGAATTTCATTGTAGGAGATGGAGAATTTTTCCTGCTAAAAATTACTCCCTCACCTTCATAGCTCCTGTACCATAGGCTGTCAAAGTGCTGGGTTACCTGCTTTAACACTTTTCAGAAGACACATTTGGGGAAACAAATTTTATTGAGCTCTCTGGAAAGGAGGAGTGGAAAGACACTACGGGAGAGAAGAGCTGTTAACCTGATAACGGGAAAGGTACTGGACCACACTAGAAAACAGATCAGGAATAAAGATTTATCTGAAAACAAGCAGACAGATAGAAATAGGGAGAAGGAGGAAAAGAGGCATTTCCCAGGGGTGTGAGGGGTAGAAATCAAACTTCCTTTCTGACTAAACAGTTAAGCTCTCAGCCATTTCTAAGCAGTGAGGATCATAGTGCACGTTTTAAAACTATCCGTCAATTGACAGGCAAAATCTTTTTTATTAAAAAGGGATATTCCCAGCTCCACTCTCTACCTATGGAAGACACAGGACAGGGAGAGAGAAATGGAAGAAAAAGGAGAGCTGACCTGCTAATACCATATGGCAAACACAGGAATTGAGCGCAGGCTCCCTGATTCCCAGACAAGAGCCATATCCCCACCGGGCCACCATCATTTTTCATCTGCAAATATGCGTGTGTGCGCGCATACGCACAGACACACAGGCAACAGCAGCATAATCATCTCTATACTGCCCTGCCACTAAGCCCTGAACTCTGAAATGAGAGCCATCATCTCAACAACTGAAAGGGCATATTAATAGTGTTGCCAGTTAAGCTCTCCAGAGAGGAGCCGTCTCCTGCATGTTTATACAGAGCCAAGCACAACGGGCCGACAGTTGCCGTTAGTTCCACAGAAAGGGTCATTATCCTGGTTCTTCCTTGGCTGTGGTCGCCCAACTGCGGCTTTGATAATTACCATATAGAAACTCAAAGCTGCTACACCAGCATCTTGAACACAAAGTCATACTCTTATTACCATTTTTCCCAGAAACATTTTTATAGAAGACAGAAGTTTCTACTTAGGCAGCAGACAGACCAGAAAATACTGCTTGAAACGCGTTTGAAGTGGAGATGGGACCATAACACCAGATTCCTACCCCTCCCTCTAGTGAGTGCAGATGTGGATGTAGTTCTGGTCCAGAGCTCCAGAAGTTGGCCCTTTCTAAACACCTTGAGTACTTCCAGTAAGGGCTGAGCAGCTGGGGTTGCTTCTAACATGAGAATGGGGGGTGGGGGGTGTTTAGGTGCTTCTTTGTCCTCAACCAAGGACTTAACAGAAGACTAATGTGCCTGCTCTGAGAACTTCAGCAAAACGTCAACAGAGCACCGACTGTGCTAGCAGCCTGCAGAGGGGAGAACTGCTTTACAGCTAAAGTATGACATCAGAATTTACCTAGATGAGCAGTGCCAATGTGCACTAGCACATGACCGATGCAAGCAGTGAGTGTCGGGAGAGAAAGGAGGAATAACAAGTCTTAGAGCACCTTTGGAAACTAAAATGAAACATAACAAAACAACAAAGATCCTTGAAATTATTTGCTTCTGCTTTAAGTTCTGCAAATAACAAACAAGGTGTCTGTACAGACATTCCTGCCATTAACATACATAAATCTTATGTTCAAAGGAAGCCTCCAGCAGTCAGTTTTTCTATCTTAATTTGATTCTTTTGACTTTTCCATCCTGTCTGTTTTCATCTTTCCTCATTAAAAGGATGTTTTACGAAAAGAAATTTTTTTAAAAAGCCAAACATAGCTAATTATTTTAATGAGCTACCACAAAAATATAGTTGCTTTCTACTCTGAATATAAGCAAATGTCAATGTTGCATGGGGAGCAGAGGTAGCACAGCATCTTAATACTATACCGTCAGCTCTTATATTTGATTAATGAAGACTCACAGGACTAATTTTACACTGCTTCATTAAAAGCCTGGGGCAATTAGCATAAAGGTTAGACTACTACATTATTAAAATGTTATTATTTAAAAAAACCCAACAAATAATTTGCTTTTCCTTTGGAAAAAAAAGTCACACTGGATAGACAAAATGAGCTACTGTCCTTTTCAACTCCATATATAGAGAAACATGAATTGCTAGATGTCTCATCAAGGACACAGCAAAGCAGCTGCCCAGTATCTACAAAAGGGCAAAGGCAATGCTCTCTTGTAAAGCTAACACACAAAGGAAATAGCGTTTCCGCTCAGAGGACATGGAATGGTGATAAAATTCAGCCAGCAACTAGAGGGAGGGGAAGAAATTGCTCATTCCAAACAGTTCATCCATTTCTTACAGAACTAAGCCTGTCTCACAAACTTCTCCAAATGATGATCAAAGGTAAAGCACGTATATGCAACATCGCAAGAGCTGAAGTGTACATAATAAAAAGCACAGGCAACTCCTATTCTTTGAGGCTTTATTGAGAGAACAGAGAAAGAACTGTTTTTGAACTTGCAGGTGAGCAATTCTTTAACAGCACATCACACTGGCAGCCTTGTGTGCTGTTGATTCAGCATCATGATGGACAACACAACAGAGCAAGGTTCAAACTACCTAGCCATTTCCCTGCTCTGTTTTCCCTCTCCTTCCACATACTAAAGTAAGCGGCTCTCAGAAAACACACTTCCTCCCAAGCCTCCACCTCCTCCACTGCTACAGCCTCAGGAATGGAATAAAAACATAAAAAAGCAGCAGCAGCCCTAAGGAACAGACTTGATGAAAAAGAAAAGCTAACTGCCAGACAACGTTTCAGTCTACTTCAGAGCTGGTTTACACGTGGGAGTACTTGCCAAGACTCGCACAAGGCACCACTCTGCCTCGCAGCGCATGCTGGCACTCAAGGGGTTAAAGCAATATAAGCCAGGCTTGCTGGAGAAGCACTATAGCAGGAAGAAAGAGTTACAAATGATTTTTCTTGGCAAAAGCAGCTCATTGGAATAGTAAGAGGATTGTGCTTACTCCTTATATATAAATGCCAAAATGAGGCTTGCTGACACTTTCCTGGCATGTCACAGCCCTTCCAGTGGCCCCAGACTTCAACCAAACTTTTGGAGGGACAGAAGGACACACAAACTGTTTCTTCCTCAATCAACCAGACCCTCCCCTAACATGGCATTATCCAGTATCTATGGAAAGTGCCCATCCACCAGCACCACCGCTGACTCGGCTCAGTCTCTCCCTTTCCACATCAATGCCTGATTTTTGTGGCCAGCATTTGGGGCTGGGGGTTGTGTGAAGCTACAAGCATGCACAAATTCTGGGTGCATATTGATAGGGAGATGGGGGATTAACGAAGGCCCACAAGACTAATTTTAGGCAAGGTGAAGTCTGCTGAAACATCAAAATTTTGCAACTTGCTTAACCAACAGCCCAAGTTTTCCCTTACCCTGTACTCCACACCTGATAGTTACCTACACAAAGAACTGGAAGGGAGTTTAAGGTGACCCTTTCCCTGGTCCTCCCTCTCAGGTTCCAGAGACCAGCAATTTATGGACCTTGAGAGCTGGAAGCTGCATCCAGATCATCATGTTCAATAGACACTAATCTTCCTAAAGGTCTAATCCCTTTGTACTGCTTCTTTAGACTTACACTTTTGGCTTCCACAAAATCCTTTCACATGAGTTCTGTAATTTCATTTTGCCCGGCTAAAAGAATAAAAAAGAGAAGAAGAAAGAAGAAAAGAAAGGCTTATCAATCCCTACTCCTATCAGACTTATCCAAACTTATGATTTAATTATTCAGTGTTTCATCATATGGAAAGCGGCTCCACAGCCATTCAAGAGGTTCACTTTAAGAAGATGAAGGTCAAATGGCTATTTTGGGAGTGATTAACTTCTTCAAAGGCGCAAGGCACCACATGTGATGTAACTCTGGCTTTTGCCTAGGGGCTGCTCTAGTGCTGTGCAGAGTGATGGCTGAACTGCCTTTGCAGCTCAGTAAAGAAGTTGATCACTTCCAGTAACTTCTTCATGCCAAATCACTGAGGTTTTGTCGTAGGTGACTGGTTTTATCACCTTCTATCATCTCTCTCAATACGCAGTTGCTCTCAGACATATCTAACAGCACCCACTACCTTGTTTTTTGTTTTTACTTTAATCTCTCCTGTTTCCACTTGTAGAGATGGTTTGGGGTTTTTTAGTTCCAAACAACCTACAACCCAAACCAGTCATTTTCTCTCTTGCTCTCCAACAGTAATGAAAATACAAACCCAGAACAACAACAAAAAAGGAGGACTCCACACCAAAAAACCCACAACAAAAAAAAAAAAGACCCTCCCCTTGTCCAAATGTCATTGTAGATGCTCAGCTGATTATTCTTACAAAGGCAACTGAGAACAACTTATTGCCAGTGGATTTATATCAGGCTTGTCACCTCCACTGGGAAAAATTTGTGTGTTTGAAAACCAAAAGAGAAGAATCAGCTTTCTACTGATTTTTATGTCATCTACTGCAGCCCTTAACCAAGAGAAGCAGCTCTCTCCCAGTTAGCTTGCTGCTTCTAAAGCCTACATGATGCCAAACATGAAATCCCAAAAACTGACTGCTTTCCACATGCCTTTAAGAAAATAAGATGGGCTAAAGCACGTTAGATGGACACTGTGATAAATTTTAGCAGTAAACCCAGGAAATCTTTACTGGTTTAACTTTTTCCACCAGACTTTGATTGATTTCTGTATTGGGATTATTATGACCAACTCCTGTTAGTTGTGATTTCTCTCTCCACATTCACATCAGAAACCCGTACCACCTTCAGTGATGTCTACTCAGGCTGGAAGGGTTTATCGTGAAAAGATCATCTCACCTACTCATCCCACATGAAGTCTCATTAGTGTGATCCACTATACCATGACTACATGAGGAATTTCAATGAAAAAGTTTGTAAGGTGGTTAACAACTTCTGTAAATATACACATACAGTACGAGGATGCCAGGATTGTCAGAGTGCTTTACAAAATAAAGAGAATAAAGAGACATTTTCCCCTGTTTACAGTCTGAGGAGGTGGAGAGCCACATTCTCAAAACAGCACAAGGCAAGATACTGTGCAGCAAGTAATAATTCAGCTTGGACCTGCTATCTCCAAGATCAGAATCACATTAGAAGAACCTAGGGGAGGGGAAGAAAAAAAAAAACCCAAAAAACTGAAGAAGGTTCACTGCAGTGCTGTTGCAGAAAAGAAATCCAATCCTATCCTAGGTTGTTAGGAGAAGGTGGTATGCTGGCAAAAAAACAGAGAAAACTGATGGCAGAGAAATTACCAGCACTGATGGAAACGTCATCCTCACCAATGAGGAACACCCCAAACTGTCCTGATCCAATGTGGTCCTTTTTTAACTCCTTTCCCGGGGCTGGAGGCTCAGTAATCAGTCTTGTCAATTTTCAGTTTTCAAATCTAGGCAGGAGGTTTGTTTTTCTTGAGCAACGTGCCAATGCTATTTCATGCTGTACAGCTTCCAGTATTTTCTTAAATGCCTTGAGAGGCCTGGCATGAAGGGCACTATGGAAATGTAGTTTTAACTGATAGCTTCCAACTTGTGCCTTGTAACCTACCGTCAAAATGAGGAATTTCAGCAGAAACAGAGGTGCTCCTTTCCTTGCATGCAACGAGAACTGTACTTGCTGCAGCGTTCACAGACAGTGAAACATCTTTCAAACTGAATGTGCGGTGCTAGGCGAGCACATTCCTGTCAGGATGGTGACCAGCATCTCCATTAATCTATCTACAAATGGCACAGATTTAAAATAAACCCCTCACCCTTCTCTATGGTCATATTACAAGACATGCCAGATATTTCTCTGCCAGCCAGCCGACTCCGAGGACTGACTTACAACATCCCTCCCCATCACAGAAATACTGTACAACCACGTGGGGAAGAACTATTCCAGCTACCCACAGAGGTCAGCCACAATCGCAACTTCAAATTCATTAAGAAGTGAATGTACCAGAGCTCACTGAAATGGGTTAAGCTAATCGGAGGTGGTGTGGGAAGACTAATTCATGACTAGCCACGGCCAGGCAAACTCCTTCTCTACTTGCAAACCTAAATGCGCTATCCCCAGCTGCCATCCTGACCTGCAGGTCAGTTCCACAGCATCAGCAGAGCAAGGAGCAGGAATAAAAGGAAAACAATATAATGCTTTCCCCCATTAACACTTGACTTCAGGCACAGAACATCACATTGTTCTTTGTCTACCATTTTTCAAGATTTTTGAAGTAACATCCTAATTAATCTACAGGGGAATTCAGGCAAGATTCCTTTAAGTATTTTTAGCTTAAAAATGCAGTGTCGTCAAGTATTTTCCCCTTTCCTATTTCACAATGTTCTCATGTGTTTAAGGCTATTATAGAAAGGCATAAAGCATCTATAATCCCCAAGATTATACAACAGCATTAAAATACACAATATTTTGGGGTTCCACAGGATTATTTTTTAAATGATGGTAATTTTCCTGCCTTTCATCCAGAAGGATCCCCCAAAATAACAGTTTTTCCAAAATAGAAGTGCAGCTGCCTGTCAGACAGGACAAGGCAAAAACCTTAGCAGTGACTCATCAGGGCAGAGGAGGAAAAAGACTACTTTTATTCACAGAAGAAACTACTGAAGCTCTGCTAAGTGGAATGAATCAGGAATTCACCTGAAAAGAAAGTGTCTGAGAATTTTTGCTTATCAAAGTTTTGCTGCTGATCCACAGACATGAAGCTAGTAATAATAATCACAACAAGCATTCTGGGAATATTTGCCTTGTCATTTCTAATGTACCTGGATTGCTGCATCTCAGTGCTATAGCCCTAACCCGTTCCAGAGCAACTTCCATCCAACTGTGTCAATAGGTCTTATAAACATTAATGAATTAAGCCACAGGACAGTTTTGAATGGTAAGATAACAAATATTCTCCTTTCACGTCCTGATTCAAAGTCTGTTGAGCCGTAAAATAATCTGGATCAATTCTTCATTGCTCAAAAAAACCCAACCACAAAGAACAAAAAAAGCAAAAAAAAAACTAGTCAAAGCCATACAAGGTAGTCTACGAAAGACTTGACTCTTGGTCAAGTTTCAGCTAAGAAACCAGATTAGTCTCTTGTTTAGGAGAAAAATACAAGCGGCTTCTGCTATAACACAGCCACAACACGCTTCCCAGAAGGAATACCAGCTACACAGCAGCATGCTGAAGGGGTGGCTGAGGGATGTGGAGCTCACAGTTGTGCACACACTTAGGAGAGCAAACCAAAGCAGGTATATTGCCCTCTGTTTGATGAAGGAACAAAAAAGCCTGTCAAGAAATGGCACTTAAATTTCCACACATAAATACGCCCACATGCAGTCAAGAAAGGGAAGGTCTTCTCCCTGTTCCTCTCCTTTTGCTTACTTTCCTATTAGTCACAACACAAATCAAACTGCCAAGCTGACAAGGCCTCCAAACAAGTCAGCAATTCTGTGGGTGTACAGACGAGCTCCCTGGCAACACCAGCTGAACCAGGCCTTCGGGATGCCATCCCCTCTCCTGCACGCAGACCCCTGAACCACAGTTCTTCCCTGCCAGAAGTGGCTCCTGCAGCAACAACCAGGCTCCTCAAACGGGGGATGGCACCCAAGCACACCAAGAGAACTGTCTTCAACACTACCAACATGCCTGCTGGCTTGGATTCACAGAAAGGATCAACCCAGCAGTTTTATAATACACAACCAAAATCTGAAAAAGTCAAAAAATTACTAGGCGCAGTAAGAAGTGGGGTTTTGACATTAAATATGTGATTTTCTACAACACTGAAAGCATAAAGCTATACAGAAGTTAACATTTTACTCGTCCAGATTGGGGTATTGCCTTGGATGCGGTACAGCACTGCTGATATTTGCTTTAGGGTTTATTTAACAGTCAGATAGGAATAATTAGGCCTTCAAAGAGCTCGACTTTCCCCTTTGAGAAAACTACTGAAGATGCATCTCAGTACTACTTCCTTGAATCCAGAAGAAGAGGAGGATTCGGTTTCATAAGACATAAAATCGGTTTCATAAGACATAAAATCAAGAGACTTCCAAGAATTTGGGCTTTAGTCACATCTTATGCTGGAATTAATTTTATCACATACAGAGACGTAGATCTCCCACTCCCTATTAACTCCCAAGGGGCAAAAGATAATCTTGAAACTACTACTGAGGAAAGAGTCACCTTAACATCAGGTTTTATCTCCATAGATAAGGAGCTCAGAAGCTGTGCTAAATCATGTGGTACTTAATGCATTTCATTTTAAGGGAAATTAATTACTTCCTAAACAAAATTATATTCAGATGAGTCTGTAGAATATGCTTAGAAAAGGCCAGGGGGAATGTTGTATATACCATATATAGTTGTTTGGAGTTTGCATCTAGGCACTTGCATTTTTCAGCTGCTCCTTTAACACCAGAACCCCAAGTTTCCCCAGATCCTACCCATATACATCTCCACAACTACCCAGCAGATTCTGCTGCACATATTTAGTTAAATCTTATGAAAGCAAGTCTCTTACCAGAGAGGGGGGTCACTTATCAAGCAGACAATTATCTGAAGTCCATATGCATTTAGGCATTAAAAACATGCAATTTGGGATGGGGGCACTAATACTTTAATTTACCAAAAAGAGACTTAAAAGCTACCATGATCATGGTGTGCCACTAATCATCTAAAATGGAAAAAGATGCCAGACTGCAAAACAAAACCCAGTGGGATTTCAAGTTAGATTGTTCATTGTTTTATTTTTTAACCACTCTTTTCCAAAATGAAACTGTGAGGTGTAATCAAATGCCAGAACCATGCATTAGGAAACATAACCTTATACTTAATTGTAAAATACAGTCTCGTGTTTTACTGAATGTAAAACATTAATACGCTGTCTAGCATAATCCAGTAATGGCGGGAAGAGAAGAATCACATGCATGCCAGGTATACACAAAAGTCATGTTGTGGACCAAAGATATAAAGTACATGTAGAGAACTCGCACTGCTTTTATATGTTTTCTGTTTCTGTTATGGTGAAGAAATCATTAGGCCTGCTCAACAAAGAAATGGAAGACAACTGATTATACTGTCAACTTCTTTTGACATGCTGGCCCATTTCTAGTGCTTAGAAACATTTTGTCCTCCCAAAATTCAATGTAGAAAACTACTTTAAACACATCCTAAAATAAATCTTACTTGATAAGTTACTGCACACACATATGTAATCATGCACACAGGTAATACAAAACTACCTTAAATCAGATTAAAAATACCAGTGATCTCAGATAAACTCACCTTTGCTAACAAGTGTTTTTCTCAGCAGTAGATCTGCTCATTTCGTTTTGAAGTAATAGCAATTCTACCATTGGCCACTGAAGAATAACCCACACACAGCAAGATCCAAAGTTTTTCACCCTTATTAGTTAAAAGCCACTGGATATTACTACAATTTTAACTATTCCCTCATCTCAAGAAGGGAGGAGAAGCAACTAGGGCAGTGCTTTCTGTAAAGCACCTCCCTATCATATCAATGCTTCAGCTTAGTGTTACATTGTCACATAATTTATTTAACTTCAGAACTAGGTGCAAATGAGCTTTTGGATGCCAGCCACAGAGGAGTCTCCAACACAGAAACTATGAAGTCTTTTCCTTTATTAATTACCCTCAAATCAATGTCACAAGCAATGATACCCAGGGATGTGTGGGATTGGGGTCAAGGAAGGATTTCTTATACTCTGCCCACTTTTTCCTTAACATTTTCAGCTTTGCACACTGCATCTTTTAGGATTTTACTTTTCTTACTCAAAAAATAATGTCATTAAACAGTAACAAATCAAATTCTGAGACCTTACGAAAATATGTACCTGTCTTGCTGATCATCTTTCCATTTCTGAAACAGTGGCTTCAGTACATAAAACCACCTCAATGCAAACTCACTGAAAGACTTTTCCTAAGCTGATCAGATTTATTCAAACCCAATCCAAACCACTAATCCAATGGAAGTTCACTCAGACTCACCTCACCCGAGTACTCTGTGTTTTTGGAAACAAAGTAGTATTTAAGGGAGGCTTTACAACTCTGGTGGAGAGAGCATGGGCTTGGGAGACTCCTACTCTCCGCTTTCCAGAGCCAGGCCACTAAACTCTGAAATTTCATTTCAGTCTGTAACTCAGTTTCCCCAAATATACAACATAAGCTAATAATCATGTCCTCTGAACCACTGAGACCTACCAGTGAGAGTGTCACAGGAAAGAGAAAAATTACTAAAAGGACAGTTAGACTGAACTACCCTTGAATATAATTTTTTATTTGAAAATACAAATTATTTTTTTCACAGATCTGACATTTAGAAGAATGAAAGCTCTTTCCACTTCACAGCTACACCAAGAGTCATAGCAGTTTAAGTAAGATTTTATGCAGACAGTAAAATTTTACTGATGTGATAGGACTGATTGAAAGAAGTATTTCATTGAATTGGTACAGTTCCCTCACGTACAAAGTATTATTTTGAAATATCATACATCAATTTAGTGTAAGTCAGTAATACATCTACTTAAGACTTACGTAAATCACTGTGGTTTTCTTGTCTAGGAAAGAGTGTAAAGGAGTACAATTGAAAATATCATCGGGAAGAAACAGAAGAATCTAACAAGACCTATGAAATCTAGGAATTATTGTCAGTTAGTAACTCTGTTAAAACAGCAAAACGTCCAAGTAGTGTATCTACACGTGAATAGTCCCAGTCTGCAGGAAAGCATGTGACTGAGGCAGGAGAGTAAAGCACAGAAGAGATCAGGTATACCAAGGTAGTGTTGATGTTGATACATGTAGTTTTTATATAGCATACACAGGGAAAGTAGTTCCTCTCTCCAGGCTGCCTGATCCAAGTGCATTAATTCTGTCATGTTTCTGGCCAAGGAGCTTTCTCTTTGAGGAGGAAATCTGCACATGATACTTACATGGAGTCTGGGCCAGCTCCATCAGAGAAGGCTTTTAGGGAACCTGGGAAAACAACACTAAAAGCCTCCTTCCCTGTGCCATTCTTAACCATTATGACAGCTCTCCAAAAATTTAAATTTAATTCTGTAAGACAGACACAAAAAAAGGCAAAAGGAACATGAATGAAGATGAGTGGATGGGCACACAGGTAAGGTAGTCCAGCCACAGACCAAAACAAGTCTGTGAGAGCTGGTAAAATCTGAGCTCTTCCTACACTTGTTGCTGTAACTGTGTCATATTAAGCCAGACTGGGTAGGCAGTCCAGTTTACTACTAGAGCCTAAAGAAATTACCATTAGAATAGTCAAATCCCAGAGGAAGACTCAATAAGAAGGGAAGTCTGGAGGAAGTCTTGCTTTCTGCTTACGTCTCCCTGGGAAGGTATTATAAGCCTTAACAAAATAGCTAAATCTGTTTCATTTGGCCACAGACTTTCTTCTGCTGATACTTCTGCATGTGTATACAGACCATGGGCATCCTGATAGCATTTAAAATTACATAACGAGCTCCAGAGACAAGAATTTCATTTGGCTACAGAAATCTGAATGCTTCCAAGAAAGCAGATTTCCTTCTTAGACTAGTCTCCAAGAGATTCACCCATTGGTAAACCTTGCATAAGCTGTTGAATTGAGTGGGGATGTAGCCTATGCTAACACTGAGAACACTCTTATAATAAGCTCGAGTCCCTTTCTACTATCTTTCATCTGGTTTAGCTCAGTGTTGCTTGTGTATGAAATTTAAAGAGCTCTGAAAAAGATGTTAACGAGCCCTAAAGAGGAGAGTGCTCTTGTGTTAGTCATTCCCAGGAACACCTGTGAACTATTGAGTTTAATTAGTCTACAGCTGGCACCGAGTGTGTGTGGAAAGACAGGGGATTTATTATCGGATTGCTAGTCCTTAGATTGTCTCTTCCAGCACATTTTTTCCTGTTTGTTTGTTTTGTGATAAAGGACACACAGAGAGCGAGTGCAATTGTTTAACTAACAGGGAAATCCCTTCTTGGAAAGGGTGCCAGACAGGGTAGTACTTGGACCATGCTGTTGTGGGGGAAGTGCATGCGGCAGCATCCGAGCGCACCTCGGCACTGAGTAGAGGCAGGCAGAGCGAGCCGATGGTGAGCTGTGCATCCCAGGCCTACTACCTACCACGTGGCACATTTTACTACCGAATCCATACCCTACAGCTACAAAACAGCCAAAACCCCAAATTTTCATTTCAGTAACGCATTGTATTTCTTTGTTACTCCTCAGGACTCCGATCAACTCTACAAGCATCCTAAAACAGAGCTAAGAGGTGGGAACAGCCTCTGATGCCACTTTATTGTGCTATCTACAACACCCAGTGACTTTCAACACAGCTAGCTGTTTTACCACCGATTAATTCACCAATATCACATATAGACACATTTATTTTCATTAGTGAGAGTGAATTACACTTGTTCATCCTCAAATACCTCCACCCACCTCCCTAAATTAACGGCTGCACTCCCATGGGTTACTGGTTTTCTCCTCTGCTCCATCATTTGCCCTCTACTCACTACACAGAGTTTTTAAGAAAGAAATCAAAATGTACCTCCCACATTATGCAGAAGCCAAGCAGAGCCACAACTCAGATGACCTGAGGCCTCAACTACACCCACCTCAGCCAACACACAGTCCCCTGGGCAGCCAGGTGCCCTGCTGCTCAGCAGCAGGCTCACAGTCTGGGTGTGGAACTCCACGCGTTCTCACAGAGAGCAGCCACGATTTGGAGACTTTTATCCTGGAACGAGTATTCCCCTACTTTATGCTAAATTCAAATTACCTCAACAGAAACACTGGCCTACTTAAACCACAATGTGCAAAATAATTACCATCCTGACATCATCTTTACTGACAACAGCTCATCTCTGCAGCCAGAGTATGAGATGCTTCCCAAGTTGATCGGACTTCATTCTGCCATCACCTTGACATTGCCAAGTCAGTCATGCTGACATTTCTTCTAGTTGATATTGGAAAGCCTTCAGTAAATCTGTACTGACAGTTTAAATTCTTTTTTTTTTTCTCCCTCATACTTTCCTCCTGTCATGTCATCTCCATAAAACTGCCCTGCCCTTGTTTCACTTCATTTTGACATCCTATTGTTATCTTCACGGATCCTCTTTAGCACGCCGTGCTCCTGTCACAAAGGCACAACACCTCCAAAGACCTGACACCACAGCACCTGGAGAAGCGCGCTGGGAGCCTCATTAAAATGAATTAAATGGCTCTGCTACTAACTCTACCTCTTCCCAGCAAGTTACTTCTCCAGCTACAGCCTTGCACTGCAGCACTGATAAAGTGCTGGAGGACGTATGCCATTTGCAGGCCCCGATGGCTGCCAGAGCCGTATTTGTTCCAGTTTGAACTCCTGGGGAGCCCACATAGGTCTTGCAGGGGGAAGGGCAGGCACTAGACAAAAAAAAACAGTCCCGTAGCTCTCCAAAGCCAAGGTTTAGTAACAAAAACTTCATGCAACATAAATCTGGAAAAGATGACAAACTAGGCACTGCAGCAAGCCCCTCACTGAGGCCAGGCCAGCCAAGGCCACACTCTGGCCTCCACCAGAAATTATACAGGATTTAGATAAAAACAAACACAAAATTATTTCATCAGCACTTGCTACTCACCTGCTCAGCTTCAGGGCAGGATTTGAGTACCTTTCCAAACCCCAATTGCAACAGAGTGGCTCTAACGAAAAGCTTCTTTTTGCATCATCAGGACAGCAGGTATGATTGATTATAATCTCATAATCTCACAGGCCCACATCCCTCAGGGATCCAACCCTTCCCCCAGAGGAACTTTCTTCTTCCCTTTCACAGACTTTATGCTAAAGAGGATTAAGAGCCAGCCCTGAAGAGCAGGCACCAGAGAGTAGCGCCGGCTGCCTCACAGTGCTCCCTGCTCCAGCCCCGGCACAGGCAGCGGGTCCCACAGGCTGGGGGCCCCCACACCACACTGGGGGTCACAGTCCACACTGGGGAGGCCCCTGACCCCGATGCCAGCTGAAATACCTGGGCACCTCCATACTCCCGGTCCCCACGCTGAGCAGGCCTTGCAGAGCCCGGCAGCACCACCATGACAGGAAAGGGCTGGGAGTCCGCCCTCCTACAGGCCCGGCCCAGCAGCACCTTCATTAGCCCAGCTGCCTTCATTAGCCCAGCTGCCCTCATTAGCAGGACCTGTTATCCTCATTAGCAGGACCCATCCCCTCGTTAGCAGAGCAGGGAGTCCTGCACCTGGTCCCAGTGGCCAAGGAGAGGCCCTCACCCCTGGGCAGCTGTGGTCCCGCCAGCAGCCTCTGGCAAAGGGGATGTGCAGCCAGGGACCCATTTCACACTGTATAATTAACAGGCATTAAAACCCACTTTATGAGGGTACCACAGTCCTTGTGATCACTTCATGAGACAGCAACTAGACATATTTATGCTTGGCAGGGTGGGGAAAGCAGGGGAATAGCCCAGTGAAGCTGAAAGGGAGCTAAAACCTATGTATACTTTCACGGTGTCCCAGATTTTATGCTAATTTATATGGAATTTAAGATTTAGCTATATACATGGACTCTTGCCGGCAATCCAGTTATATATTTTGAGATGTAAATAGATACATGCTCTAAAACTGTAATTAAGCTGTCCATGTAATTAAAAAGCATGTTTTATTTGTGTGTGACTCCACACAGCTTTTTCTTTATGGGTAGACAATGAAATACAATGCTTTCTGACACCAGATATTTTGTCTTTGTTTATAGATCCATATTTCTCTGAGCTGTAAAAATCACTTGCAACTCAGGAAAGCCACAAGGGCCAGACCAAGAGCCTGCGCCAGTCCCGTGAGTTCAGACACCGATGTGGATTTCATGTATGTCAAAATCCAGACCAAGAAAATTAAGTCTATGTACTCCTAACTCAAGAAAACCGGGGGTGGGGGGAAGAACGACACAACACCCCCTCCAGCTATTCCCTGAATCCTAAGTCTGTGGTATACAGTTCCCTCAAAAATAAGCCAAGCTAGAAGGAAACAAAAAAAAACCAAAAAAAACCCCAACCAACCAACGCTGCTGAAACTAAGAAGCAATTGATCTGGACATTTTATGTTAAGAGATATCTATTAATCAAGTTCTGCTACATGTATTTTATGCATGTATCATGCACCTACAAACTCCTCCAAAAGTACATCTGTAAGAAATGCATCACTGATATTATTTTTCTTTTAAAAGCACACATAACCTATTCCTTCCTCTTGCCTAGTGTGTCTGCTCTCCCTGCACTCCCCTGCTCCCACAAATGCTATGGACTCTGCCTCACAGGTCTGAAATGGATTCAGCTAGTTTAAAAATGTTGAAGTTAAAAAAAAAAAAAAAAAAAAAATCAGTGAAACCTGCTCACGTGGATACATTTACCCCAGGACAAGTGAGCTCCCATCAGTCAGGGTTGGTCCCATATACTCGTGGAAATAAACTACAACAAGCCATATAGCATAAACATCTATACGCAGCTGAAAATCATTAGATTCTGCATAGATAAGGTCTAATTGAGTATGTCTGTTCAGGTGAAACAATTAACCCGCATGTGTGCTGTGTTGTGAGCAGCCCTAGAAGACTCTACACGTTTCAGCTCAGGGCACCTCTTCATTTGACCTCATGTATCTGCTGTGTTTGGCTGCAAGGCCTTAGAGAGATGCTGACTGAGAACGGATGACTGCACATTCAATAACCAAGGAAATCTTTGATGCAACTATATTAGGGATGCCATTACTACACATTTTTTGATCAACAATACATCAGCAGAACATTTTGCTGCTGTTGCTAACTCTCTGCTGTTGTTCAGAAACAAATGCTTCAGGACATGTACTACTACACTCCTACTGTGTGTACAAGAGATATGCTACTCTATCCTCTATGGAGTATGACTGTCAGCAATTAAAATGATTATTGAAAAGATGGAACACAGTTTGCAATGCATTTTCCTGGCTTTTATGAAACATTTGTTCACCAGATTTTCTAACTCTTAATATGCAAGCATGGATGAGAGGTCTGCTAATCCAGGGAATTAGCAAGGTATTGCTTCAACTGCAAGACAACAGTGCTCTGTTTCATACAAATGGGCTTTAGCCAAGCAATTGGTACAATCTATGAACAACTCACCCATTCTTCCCAAGATCTAGAAAAATATCAGGTGATCAAAAAAAAAAAAAAAAAGGTTTATGCGTGCAACCTTTTGAAACAAAGGCTTCTGCATTGGCATTTTTTCCTCTCCCCCTTCTGAACTCTGATAGCCTACGAAGACATAACCTTACAGTGCAAGAAAATAAGATTTAAACACACCTTAAATAAAAGAGCCCAATTGCTATCGCATTGTGATTATCAGCACTGTTGCCAGTAACCCACACTGGAGCCAGAGTCTCTTTGAACACCATAAATTCCCAGCTGCCTTAAAGAACACGTGCCTTCATCTCTTTCTGAAGCCCTGCAAGGTCAGTGGAAGACTGACTTTGCTGAGTATCCAAAACAAAAAGCGTTCAGTAGAAATAAATAAAAAAATAGCAATATACTCAGATTTTCTGAATAATTCAAGTCCCACTCCTGATGGTGACAGGAATACAGCAGAGATTGCTGAGATGACCCAGTAGTGGTGACAGAGGGTTTATGATCTATATGAATTTGTACGAGGTGAGGTCCAGTTGATGAATGGCTCTTTTCCAGGCAGAGCTATTTGAGGTGCAGTTGTTTACAACAGAATTTTCACTCCATACAAAGCATCACCACTACATTTTTCATATCCCTTAACAGATGTATTAATACAATACACACTTCTACTACGTGTCCTTTCCTGTAAAAAAATTACTATAAGGCAAAATACTCAGCAGCTTTACATACTTACATGTGGACAGATGCACAGCTTGTACACATGTTCATTTGTGGGCACACACATAAATATGAGGAATTAATTTCCAAATGTGCACACACATGCAACGTACACATTTTTAAAGTGAGGTGTCAATTAGTACCACAGAAAAGAAAGTATAGATAACTAATAGCAGGAGGCCTTTTTCTGCAGTAGAGAACAGAGTATGGATTAGGAACATCTATAACCCCTCCACTTGCAATTCCCAATATTGACAATACAGTCACACTGACCCAGCAATTGAGTCAACGAAGTAGCCTCGTGAGACTACAGCATTTAAGACAGATTATCTTACTTCATATGGACAATTTACCAAATGGTGCACCAGAAACCATTAAAAAAAACCCAAACAACAAGAGAAAACAACCCTCCAGTCATGAAAACCTGATGCAACAGAATATAATTCTAAATACGGTCTAAACGACCACATGCCCCTGTGTTACAGCACCAATATCACAGCACTCTCCAAACTATCAAGCTACAACAAGGTCTTTTACCATCTCATACCAGCATACTCTTCATACAATCCCTCTGCTACCTTCTCATCTCATCCAGGGCCCACTCTCTCTTCTCTTGCTTCTTCCTCAGCTGCTCTCTCTTCACTGGCTCTCAACCACTTAACCAGCCACAGCTGCACC
>JAVJGJ010000001.1:101873002-101904847 GCA_035590215.1 Microhierax caerulescens
CTCTCTTCTCTTGCTTCTTCCTCAGCTGCTCTCTCTTCACTGGCTCTCAACCACTTAACCAGCCACAGCTGCACCTTATCTACATCGGCCAACCCAACACCCCTGAAGCCAGCCCACAGCTGTATATTATCAATGCTAATTAACCCAGCTTCATTCCTCTACACACCGACATCTCCAAAGCTCTTCTCTTATAGCCAACTTCTGCCAGGACTTGCTTAGTACTTGGCACATCCCCCTGCGTCTCTAGTGGTCTTTCCTACCCAAACCTCCTGAATCCTCATTTTATCGCCTAACTAGGTGGGGAAACAGCTAGTCACAAATCCCTCCTTCTAAGCTCAGCTGAGTACTGCCATTAACTAATATGAAAGCAGGGGTGGAAAGGACTCCTTTAACTGTTCGCATGAGGCTCATCTTTTCTGAAAGAGCACCAAAAATAAACCACTCAAAAATTCTATCCCTCATATTCTCAAAGCTTATACCTCTACTCAGCTTCAGTAAGCCAGCAACAATATTGCATGCCCAGACTCTGGATCTCTGGGATCACTGGGGCTTGAGTCAAGCACAAATTTAGCCAGCACCTATTTAATTCCAAAGTCACTTAATATCTCCATACCCCCTCAACAAATAAGCCTTACAACATTACAAGTTAATCAAGCCAGGCACTAGTGAAATATTTTTTAAAAACCCTTAAATCTAATAGAAGATTACTGCACCCAACCGTAGAAACAATTTTAAGCCTAAATTTGGCAAGTCACATTAGTTTCATATTGAGCTAATTACTTCCAAGTGTCCAGGAAATACAATTCAGTAATTACAGCTGTATTAGCTGGATGCAAACTAAGCAAGAGGCAGAGCTTATTTACCACCGAGCGGGTGAGTCACTGTGGCCATCCTGTACACCCCAGCCCTGCTGCACAAACAGACTTTGCTCAAGACCGAGCCAAATTCAAGAACCAACGATGCTTGACACAATCCTGGTTGACGTGAAGGATCTGAAGGCTTGTGAGTACTGATGTACGGGCACATTTGCAAGGCCTCAACACCAAGGTGGAGGCCAGGTGTTTGCAGGAACTCGAGTCTCCCTTTCCAGCCCTAACATACAGGTTTGATTTTCCAACACTCAGTCCCCAGCACCTGTGATGCTTCTGGCCGCGCCACCCTAGGAGCATTGCACTGGGTGAAGGTACAGGGCTCCAAACTCTTCTCCATTCCCCGAGGGGAAAACACCTCCCACCAGTCACAGTGGGCATCTCTTTGCTCAAACACCTCACCTTTAGAAAGCACCATGCTTGAACTTCACATCAGTGTTATGAAGCCCAGTTCAGAGAGACGCAGGGAGGTGAAATGACGTGAGAAAGCTGGCTCGGCGAGCTAGCCAAAAAGCCCACAGAGAAGGGGCTGAGCCAGCAAGCGCAGCTCCAGTCCCTAAGAGCTTCCAGACCATCTCCGCGCCATGCCATCTCACAGCATGTGGTCAAGGCACAATTTTTATGCAACGCTTTCCTACTGGCTGAAAACAAGAGCTCACACTGAACTAAATGAAGTTAAATCCTATCATCTGTATATGCCACAGAAAAGAGACTCCATCGTCACTGTCAAGAGAAAACCTGTAAGCCCAGCAGCAGGCAAAATAACTTCTGCTCCCCATCATGCTGCTCTAAAAGCATTTTGCTCAGCTTACAGCAGAAATGGATTTGATAACGCAGCAAGGGGAAAAATACGTCATGGGACAACATTTCCAGTTCAGCATTCTCCACCCCCACATTTTTCACAATAATTAATAACCAAAGCTGTTAATGTTTAAATGATCCACGTTCTCTTCTGCAGCCAGCAACGCCTCAAGAGGCTTTCCACTGGGGCTAACAGTATTAACTGTGTGGATGCCTGAGGATACGTACTGCTTAACGGATGAAAGGACACTTTTGCACAGTTTCCAAACATTTAGGTACTCTCTTTTAAATCTGAAACGGCTTAATAGAGCATTTAAGGTACCCAAAGTTTGCATAAATATCCATGTTTTACTCAGGGGTTAAAGGAATAAAATGTTTTTCCAGGCTCTCAAATGCTAATAGATACTATCTACTACCCTTCCCCATTCCAACAGTTGCCTTCAAGGCCAGAAAGCCCAGCCTACTTCCAGTCTTCCCAGCAAACAGTTATCCAAGGAGAGCAGGCAGGGATCAGCTGGCCCTGGGGAAGCTGAACAACTGGCATGGGGAAGCTTTCTCTCATTTCAGGCAGTGCTAGAAACTAAATCACTCCCAAACGTGGCTCCAGCACTCCATTTTTTGTTTATTTGCTTAAGTCCTTGGGAACCTTTGCAGTTACCAACACACTTGTGAGCACTTCAGGCAAGACAGAATATTTTAGCATGGAATTATAATCATGATAATCACCAGTTTTTCCTGCCCTGCCTTCTCCAACGCCTTCCTACCCACTCCTCCATCCTAGGATTAATACAGATGAAGGAAGCTTTTAAGACCAAAGCAATTTCTCAGTTGCTTGCTTTTTTTTTTTTTTTTTTTTTTTTTTAAAAGCCTAATTTTCAAAGACCAAGGGGTACAGAAGGTCACCCTGCCTGTGTGTATTTGCCTATCTGTCCCTTTTCTAGTAACTTTTGAAACCCACTAATTTCAAGCAAATTTGACAGCAGGGCAGAGGTCTCAACAACACCAAGTTCCCATAAGTTCAGCGAGGAGACCGCAGGCATGTAGCGAAGAGGCGCCTGGCTTCTCTCACCTCCCACCGCGGGGAAGGCTGGCATGTTAGCTCACACCTCATTAGACAGCACAAACCCACAGAGGAAATCAATTACAAGATAAAAGTCCATCGGAAACCAGCCTTCAATCATCCTGCTGCTCATGCAACTACTTGATTCTTAATTCTTCTGACAGCCTGATAACAAGGGCTGCCGTGGCCCCTCCTTGGGCAGCAGAAGAGCACATACATCAAGACTCACAAAAGACATCCTTGTCTCCCGCACCCCTGCACGCTCGACCGTGGCCTTACACTGACAGGGAGTAAGAGCAAAGCATCATTAAAATGGTCACCAGGTACCAACAAGAACACATGGACTTGAATGATTTGTTTTGTAACTGGATGGATTTAGAGCCACACGCTCAATTGTAAGCACGAACACCCCCTCCCCCAGGCAAAATTCAACCCATTCCAACCAATACTTTGGAAACACCAAAGATTTCCTGGATGTTCTAGTCTCTCTCTTTTTCTTTATTGCTTCACATGCCACAGACATACTTAAGGTCAATCCTTATGTTTGCACTCCTAGGCTTTGCAGCAGTAGACAGGGACACTGCAGCGTGACCGCTGCACACCCAGGCGCAGACTGAGTGCCAGGCTTCCCTGACCTTGCCACACATGAGGCGAGCTCCCACTCAGACATGACAGATTTCTCTAAGCAACTCGACAACCAGTAGTATCAGCTACACTTACCGGAAGGGTTTAAAACAAAACAAAAACCAACAAAAAGCAAAATAACCTTAAGTGCCTTACTAACAGCTGGGCTCTTTTTCCACTTAAGAGACTAGTTTCTTTAAAACAGAGGTTTCATTCTTCAACACAAGACTTCAAATACATGGAAAATCCGAACCAGACCTATCACGCCAGGCTACAGTTTCCAGCAGGATGGTTTAATGGGATCTTTGAAGGCATTCTTCAAATGTTTCATTCCTACCATTCCTTTCTCTTCATGGTTCTTCTTTATGGACAGATGCGTGGGAAATGGGGTAAAATTTGGTCCACAAGGATCAGTCAAATATGTCTGATATGTCATGCATTCTGTGGGTTATCTGCAAGACTGCAGATTGATTTCTTTCTGTCTGTCCCAATAGACATTGCACTTGCCGTTCAAACAGACAAACCCAGACTGTCATGCTCCACCACCGAGCAGTGCAGCTGGGACTAACTGGGCTCTTCCCAAGGCTGTCTGGCCAGACTGGAAATGTGGGCTGCGCAGCTCCACACCTTATCGGGAAGTTGGGTCTGTCTATACAAGCTGTGGAGACAACAGTGACTGTCGTTACAACTTTCTATGGAGCAATGAGGAATGGGAGGCAAAATCTGGCAAATGGCTTCTCTAATAAAGGAGGCAGGTAAGTTCTCTGGTCAGGAAGCAATATTTGCCTCCACTCCCACCAGCTTCTCCAGGATCAGTGTATCGTTCTTTTCTCTTTCAGGCTGCATACCTGAAACCATCCCTGTCCCAACTTTCCACTAAAATTTTTGAGCACAGTAGGAAACAACCAAGTTTCAGGCAGATGAATGTCTAGTTTGTGAATCTCAGGATACCAGCAGCCTGAGTCTCAAGTCTTGAGCATCTCCTCCCAGATTTACAGTTCACAGCTCTCCTGCGGTGTAATCATCAGAGAATGTCTCCTGAGTAAGCACTACTACAGTGGAAAAGTCTCCTTTATACGCATTACCTAGAAGTAGTTCTGATTTGTGTGCAACCATTACTAACTATGAACTCAATTCTTCAGCACAGTGAAGGCATCAGAATTGGGCCATCAGTTTTATCAGAGAAGTTCAAGGAGTTGCTACATGCTTAAGTGGTGGAGATTCAATAGCAGGGGTGATTCTGCTTTCCTGAAGGCAAACTGCACATCCTCAGCACAGAAAGATGAGGTCTGGATTAAGAAATGACTGTGGCACTACGCATACTCTGCCTTAGTAAATCAAAGTCAGATTCTTAATCTTACAATGTCATTTTTCTGTGGTTCAATATGTATTCACACCAAAGAGCATGCTCAAGTGTCTGGGGCACTAGGTGGGGGGACTGAGAAGGAGAGTAATGCAATTCAGGTTAGGAGGACCAGGAGATGAACACTGCAATACAGGTGGAATATCTGAAACTGAAATACATTACAGTCTTGAGAAATCATCTCATATAACTGGTAGTACAAATTGGCTTTAAGAGACATCTCAGCTGGCACATGTATTCCCCGCTGAACAGTGATACCTATTCAAATGATCAAAACCTGTCAGTTCTTAAATTCAGGATAAATCCCAGACCTCAGAAACAGGCAAATGGAAAAAAAAAAAAAAAAAAAAAAAAAAAGAAAAGAAAAAAAGTAAAAAAAAGTTCAAAAGCAGAAAGGCAGCAAATGCTACTCTCAGGACCAATCTCTCTGATATGCCTCAAGCTTGCTAACAGCATTCTAATGCCACAGGCATGTTACTTTCCTTTGCCCTCATATTTTATTTCAGCAAAGCCCTGTCCTAATAACTGATTACAAAATACAAAACAAGCTGTAGTGTTATCTTGCTAGCTGGTGAAATATCTAAGTCCGTTTAACTGCCATGCAAAAATGAGTTTGACTATATGGGCTATAGCAGGCAGAAATAGGAATTTTGCATACAGAGACAGGAATATCCCATTGAGACTCATTCCTCACTCCCAGAAAGTGGGAATGCCCTCTTGCCAAATCAATGCAAAACAGCGTGCCGTTGTGATAGGATAAAATGCCTCCTTCACATTTAATGTGGAAATTACCATTGCTCCACGGCTACATTTGCAGCAAAAGAGGAAGTTAAGTGCCAGCTCCTATCCTCTGGCCAGGCTCACTTTAAGAACTGCTCACCTATATAAAAACGAGTGCTCTGCAGAGGATGACATGTCTGTGAAGCGAAGCCTCAGTAAGGCAGCGCGCAGCAATTCTGCACGCTTCCCTGGCTGTGGCCACTTCGCTTGCCGCGCTTCAAGGGGCTGAAGTAGGCAGAGGACACTGCACCCACTGGAGAGGGCTGCTGGCTGGCAGCACCCTTCCGTGCCTGCACACTCAGCACATGCTGCAGGACACAGGAGTGCTCAGCACAGCTTTTGCACCAGCAGCAGCCAGAAATGAAGGGCTCTTTTCAGCAACTGCTAAGGGCACCGATACATCCCGAGGTCAATGCTGGTTTCTGGCAGCCCATGCCTGGACAGAAGAACTTGACTGCCCTAAGGACACGCCAACCACCTTGCTGCGGTGGGATGAGCGATGCACATACACCCTCAGAAATCACTGTCCTGCACTGGGGCAGAAAAAGCAAGCACTGGAACCTCAGTAGTAGGGAAAAAAAAAAGCACCCCAGAAAAGAGGCATCTGCTATTTTGTATATCTCAATGGAAACAAACAGCCTACAATACACACCAGTAATGTCCTCCTTTCCAACCCATGCAGTTAGATTTTTCAGGAACATACAAACTGGTTTTAAAAATTGCTCAATGATTTCTGTGAGACCACTGTCCACCTCAAAAACCCCAATCCACATTTTCAGATCACTAACATACACAAACTGGCTTCAGCATTCCTTATGGGCATTCAGAGAAGCAGAAACCAATGTTCAGAAGAGAGACCAAAGACTCGAGCAGCAACATCAGCAGTGTATCTGACTCAGTCCAGAGCTTCATGTTCCTCCGCTGCTCCCCACTGTGTGCTCAAGCACCTAAGGATATAATGGGGAGGGGGGAACAACGCACCAAGACAATTTTCAAAACACAGAAGCAAACCAAACTTCTTCCCCACCCAAAGGAGAAGAACAATGTAACTGCAAATCTGGCTCTAAATCATTGCTTGCTTCCAGATTGCAAAATATTGTCCAGGTCTGGCAAGAAGGATCGAAAATACTCTTCAAACACCAGTTCTTGAAAGATTTCCAGTCCAGCTGCTCAGGGTCTGGATAAGCATCTGAATGTCTAAGTCATGCTCCAAATCAAATACAAGTGTCAAAGCAGAGTGCGACACACCTATGAGAGTGCCTTTTGCAAAGTGCGATGAAGTGCATGTGTGCAAAATTTCAGTGTTTGCAGCAGCTGCACAACTGAAATTACCACCAATTCACAGGCTACTGTCCTTTCAGCAAAGTCCTCTACACGCTTTCGTGTGAGATAGACAGTTAAGCTTGACTTTATTTGCATCATGCTTGCCAAGACCTGTGAATTGGGAATTAATCGCTCCCAGTGCTACCACACTGCAGCCAATTTTACTGCGTCTGCTCCAGCTAGTTTCAATGCATAGAGGTCAGATGCAATTTTAATGAGCACCTCTACTCTTCTATTTATTTTAATACCTTTATTGCCCCATCAAATTTACAATAATTAAGCATATTATAATTATAGCGAATTAAGCAGAGGCTCCCTAAATGTATCCCCCATTATTTTATAATCAATTAATAATAATAAAATTGATTGTAAAATCTAATATCTGATGGACATTAATGTCTGTTCTCATCATTAGACAAAGCTCTACTTAGGTCACAGCCAACTACAAAGATTTCTATACTATTGGAAGGTCTATAGTAATACATTTTCTTTACCGATCTTCTGGTACAGAGATCCCTTCCACAGAGCACCATTAATGAATGCCTTGATTTGCCAGGCTTCTTCCAGAGCCAGCAGCAGGCCTGGCTGCAGAGGGCTGTAAAAGGAGTTGACATGTGGCACCAGGTATGGGCAAATCCACACTTCTGTCTGACAGCAGCTCTCAGCTGTAGACAAGCGCTGTCTGCTCTAACTGGGCAGAAAATGGGGAGAGATGGAATCTATCCCAGCTGCTCGCTTTGGTACACGGTGCTGTGTTTTCATTTCCAGTCTAGATTCCCCGTTTGCTAGCAGAGAGGAGTAGTTTCTAAGAAATGCAGCACCTTCCCAACTGAATCAGTTTCAGGTTGTCCTGCACTCTCTTACCCGCCTCACTTTCCATCACCTACAGATCCTGTGTTTTCACAACTGCACAGCCATCTCCGCTTATGTCTTGGCAGGTCTGCTGCCTTACAGCCTGGATGTTTCCTTATCAATTATTATCCCTTCAGTTGCTAAAAGCATCAGCAAATAACTGCAAAAGACCTCCTTTCTCCACAAGAGCAAAGAGGAGCTGGTGGAATCACAAAGGTAATAAAAATTTCGGGGCAAGTACATCATCTCACGTAAGTTCTTGCCACAGGCCCCACCAGGGCAAACAGGTGGACAGCCACTATTTTCAGTGAATGACAAAGAACAGTACTTCTAGCTGTAAGAACCAGGCTGAACGACACAGGATAAACTCATTGTGCTGGTTTTGCCTGGGGTACAGTTAATTTTCTTCACAGTAGCCAGTACAGGGGCTGTGTCTGGGATTTGTGCTGGCAGTAGTGTTGAGACAATGTGAGACATCAAGGTCTCAAAGAAAATGAAGAGGCACTCTATAAAACATCACCAAAAGCCTCTGAATTTCTGAAAAACTTCAAGATGAAGCTAACAAGAACTCTGTTCCCACTGAATTGCCCTGGGAGGAACTTTGTTTAATTACATATACCAAAGCTGACTTGCTAAACTCCGTGCCCAAGTGGACGCAGAGCTAGGCAATACTGCACTAATTCTGCTGTTGTCACCCTGCACATGCAGTTTGGTTTCTCTATGCTTCACCTTCCTTCACTATTTTTTTGTTTGGGGGGTGGTGGAGGTGGTTTGGCCACTGAATTCCACCAGCCAGGCGGAGGAGAAGCCTTTCAGCCTGCATTTCCACAGCACCTGCAGCTCCCCAGACCCCGATTTAACTTGGTCAACTCAGGTCTAACTTCATTGCTGCAAAATACAACGTGATTAGGGGCTCCTCTAAACCACCTGGTTTTCTAAGCATTTGAGGCCACTGGAGCGAAAGCTTTGATGTGTCTGGTATTACTTCCTAATTTGCATCACCAGTTAATGGCAGCCACTTTAATTATGACACTATGCAGATTGCAGGCCCTTTTAGCACTTGTCAGGCTGCCTTGCTCTGAGCCTCTGCACCGCTTCTCTTACTGACATCGCTCTCCACTGAAATGTTCTTTTCTCTGTCAGCTTTGGGGCGCGATTTGAGCTGCTACCCATCACAATCAATGAGTGTGAACTTTCCCCGTGCCACGGGGCCTCGCCACAAGTGCTTCAGCGTGGGAGGTGGCACTTGTCGGCACTGTCAGCTCCGCTGCAGCCAGCAATCAGCTCAACTACACTCCTCCCCGAGACGCCTTGCTTCATGGCAAGTCATTTCTCTGGCTGAATCCCTGCTCCCCGCAGGAGGAGAAAAAAAAAAAATAAATAAAAATTACATCACCACAATCTCACAGGGAAGGCAGGCGATCTGCTTACTCAGAGCAAGCTTTTTATTTTTAGACTCGTTGGAGGAGGCAGTAGCTATATAAATAAATAGGCTGCTCTGAGTCTGAGTAAGCACAGTGCCTGCATCGCTTGGGTCACCACGATGACTGAACAACTGAACAATTCTTTACCCGAAGGACGGAGTGGGAGTCCACAGCAAATGCTCTTTGTGTGTAGTACAGAGGTGTGGGAATTTCACTGGAAATGATCTGGCTTCAGAGCCAGACACAAACACGAGCAAAGCACATGGGTAGAGACTCACCTCCTGCACAGTGCCAGTGCCCAGGGTCTCAGCACTTTCAAGGAGAGAAATCAAACCACCACAGCTCTACACATCAGGATTCTAGAAGCACCTTCATGACCCAGGTGTTTTCTCTTGCAAAACACATGTTCATGGAGCCTTTAGCACTCTGCAGCAGTAAACTCATCCTTCTAGCAGGTATCTACACTGTCTCCTCATACAGTCCCCTCCAACAGTAAGTTCAGAGACAACCTCCTTTGGGGAAAGCCTGAATACTGCTGGTGGACTCTAAGCTGCTGAGAGGAGGGCAAGGTTTTTATCTGGAGGGGTCTAAAACTGACAGCTTAACTTGGGTCTGATACCCTAAGCAAATCTCCAGGGTAACTTCTGTTTGCTTGTGGATCTATCTTCTTGCTTCAGGAGGTATAGCTGTTCTTCAGCACTTTTTCTATCAGTTGTGGAGTAGTAACTGGCTTTGGGAAGAATGCGCTGGATTCTAACTAAACAGTCGCAATTTCATCTACCCTCCAAAAGAACAAATACATAAAGTCATCCCTGACTGCAGTTACATGCAATTTGCCCTGCTGTTAATCCTCAGCACACACAAACACCAACATTTCCCATTTATGGGCTCAGACCTCTTTTCTCTCTCCCTGAGCTATTCCTCACTCTCCCTGCAACAACTCCATCTTTCCAAGCAGCTCTCCCAGCTGAACAGGACTTGAAACAGCACATCTCTGCCTTCCATCCAAACAGGGATGGTTCATTGTTTAAAGCAGTACAGTTCTTCTGAGCCTAATAATATTTGAAAGCAATAAATAAATTCATTGTTTTCAAAATGAGTAGGCTCAGGAGAACTTGTGATGCTATGTAGGACCCCCATCAGGCAGGGACATCACAGTGCTTTACACGTCCTGCCACTGCACCTCACAGCTGAGCTGGTGCTCTCGGCCATCCTGCTCCTTGCACAGAGACTTCAAGCCCTGCAGACTTCTGCCATGGCTCTTGCAAAGTTACTCAGTAACTCTTTCCAACATGACAGGGTTTTTTTAGTGGATTTTTATGATGCTGGCCAATCCTACTGGCTGTGTTTAATTAATCTGAAAACAAGAAAAGGCAAAGATTGGGTCTTGCTGCATGTCCAGTAGTCTGCATGGTATGTGCAGTTCATACAGCCAGAGACAATTCTCTGTAATAGTCCGTGCAGTTCTTCATTCGGCATTAATGGGTGTTAGGAGCCCTCATACATGTACTTAATGTGTACCCTAACACATGCTTCAAATCTAACCACAGTCCTCTTACGCAAAGTCTCTCTGACAGGAAGGCTCCAGTTGGGAACTCTTTCAAGAGAATCATTAAGTACACACATAAATCTTTTTAAGAGTCAAGCCTACATTTTGAATTCAAGTCACTGATGGTTCAAATCCAAATTTACAGCACTTCCAAGCTTCCATAAAAGGCAAAAAAAAAAAACCTGCAATAAAATTAATGATCACTTGTGTTTACATTTCTGTTGGTGCGTTTCAGCAAGTAAGATTATATTCACATATTCAGAAGTTGGAGACGCATTATTCATAATGCTATCAGCTCAGAGCTGCCTTCCATGCTGCACTTACTGGCTCAGTACTGCACTTCTGTTTGTAAAATGTTTATAGTGTGCACCCCTTGTGTGGAGACACACTAACAACAACTGCAGAGGACAGACTGATGAGCAGTGCCAGACCCAAAGCCACCATGAGATGTGTCACCATCACCTCGAGGTGCCCATCCAGCGACGCCAACCTCGGCTGCGCACGTTTCATGGCAGAGCAAGAGAAGGCAGCTGCTCCTACGCCACCAGGTCATCTAACCAGAGCTACTCTGAAATAAAGCCGTGTTCCAAAAGCATGTAATTATCCACACAACTCTTCCTGCTCTACTATCTCCTGACATTATAAAAGAAGGTGGTGTTCAAACAGCCTCTGTCCATCTGGGAATACACTTCATGATTGTAATAAGATTACATCTTCTGTTTATCCCACAAGTATTTATCCAGCACCAGGACGAGGTTCTGCTTGTACAGACTGCTAACAGATCTGTGTGCCAGAGAAATCAGTGTCCCCTTTTTCTTGTTTCTTGTCCTCCTTCTAAACTCTCATGAAAACCTGCCAGTACGAGTCCCCCAGCACAAAGGCCCCAGACAAGCTCTCTGCCTCTCAGCTGCACATGCCCCTGTCAAAATGCAGGGGTGCCCATGGTACTTTGCATACTAACAAGCTTGCTCTCATTAGTGACATTTTAGACTGCAGGCAAGCTCCTCGACTTCAACTTGGGGAGCTCCAATATACACTCAATGGCCACAAGTTTTGTAGTGTCTGAGCTAGGTGTCCCCCAGAGCAAGGGAGAAGGAGAAGGAAGGATTAATGACTGCTTACATGAATTATTCAGCACTCTTTGCCATTCCAGAAGGAAAGGCGTCGGGCAGTTGAGACCAAGAAAGAATATAAATATTCCCTTATTTATGCACAGACTATTTGTTCATTCCTCCAACAGTAAAGTACATGAGAAAGAGCAAAGCATTCTATACCTGACATAAATCATTTCTATTTCTTAAAGCACCTCTGTTCCTTTCCCTGCAAATACTAAGGCAAATACACTAATAGAAGTTAAATCTATTATCATAAACTTTGTTAGAAAGAGGTCCTGACCTCTTGGGATGGGATACAGACCCTATTAAATATAGTTGAAAATATATGCCGGTTTGGCAGAAATTCATTTTTCACTTCTTACCAACCAGAATCAGAACTAAATTTATGCCTCTGTTAGTTCAAACATTGGACAGAGAATGAGGCAGAGCTGTATGACGAAGATAAAATCCTGGCTTTGCTGAAGCTAATGGCAACACGCCCGTTGGCTTCCAGGGAGCTCAACAGCTCCTTGAATTGCAGCAAAAACTGAAGAGCTCCTGACTGGGGATGCTGTGTTGTGTGCTAGGAGCACCCTGGCGCTCGGCGCTCATTCACCACAAAGTGTTCACGACACACGAGGAGAAAGGAGAGGCTTTAACAGAAGACGAGAAATATTTTCTTGGTCATGGCGTTACATTCCCATTCAGGAAAGACATGCTCCCTGCCCGTCGCAAACTCCCTGTGTAAACCTGGGAAGCTCACTTAACTTAATGCCTTCTTCCCTGCGCTTGTACTTGTGAAGTGCTCACGACAGAAAGTTGTCCTCATGCACAGCAGCGCCGTGGTGGTGAGTCATCAAAGTATGACAACCAGCAGAATGAGACTAAATCAGGATGGGGACTAGACATTACTGGTGGAATTTAATTCACTTAAGTCTAGCCACGTAAGCCAGATTCCATTGCCAACGGAGAGAGGGGTCTTTGGGAAGTGTTCGGCTCCCCCTCATCACCAGGCGGGAGAAATCACCCTCCGCAAGTGCTTAGTGGACCTCAGCCTTTCAACAGCTAAAGTTAGGTAAGATAAATCCCACCTTAAATAACCAGGAGCAAAAGAAGAGCTTTCTGGTCTCCAACCTACCAAATACAAGCAGATGTGTTCAAAGCCACCAAAACTGCCCACGTGGCTGTTGGCTCAGGTTGCAGCACCGAGCTCCTCGAAGCAAGTCACAAACTTGGTGTGGAAACAAGATGAGGCCACATCATAAAACTAAGGTCGTGACCCATGTGCAAGCAGCTCTAGTTGAAGAGGAAACCACAGCTTCCCCCTCCTCGCTCTGGAGGGCCTGGCTTTGCATCCTCAGTATTCTTGAAAATAGAAAAGGTGTCTTTATTTTTGTTTCCCTGAGAGAATTATTTTTAACCTCACACTTTTAGCATGTGAAAGTTTTTAGTGGCATGACCTTTGTTATTAATAGGAACAGAATGCAAAACGTCCTAAAGCAAACCTTCTAAATAGCCATGTTTATCTATTCAAAGAACCAATTAGACAGGCTCCGGGTTGTAAAACCACTGAACTACTATTTCCAGTTAAATGCAAGGACATTCATTACAACTGTCATTATCTCAAGGAGGACTGTAGCTAATATCGTTGAACTTATAAACCTGTTTGGAGCATATTACAGAAGTCACCTCTCAGCCCAGCATATCCCAGAGAGCGGCGAGTCCTTGGCCCCCCTCCATCGCCTCCCCAAAACGGCGAACACCCAGGTGTCTCTGTGCCATCAGAAGAAAATTCACTAAACTTCCCTGTTTATAATTTTATCTCCCACCTAATTACAGCTGAAATAATATAATAAGATTTGTGCTCCCTGTTTGAGTCTGATATATTTAATAGATTTTTCAATATTGGTTTATCCAGCTATGTCAAAATGACAGCCCCACTTAATGTTAATCAGAGGTTGCGTGTGAGCATCAACGTTAAGCTCTGCACAGCTCAATAGAATTATCAGAGTTGCGAGACATCGTCGATATGTTTTGATCTCTGTGTCAAATGAATTTGGTTACTTGTTAATTTTTCCCCTTTATGTTTCACTGCTGTTTAATTGTTTTGTCATCTGTGTGTATGCTGCTCTACCTAATTGCAATATTGGATGTTTAGGCAAATCAGAGGACACGGTGTGACATTCATTGTCACTGAAGATCAAGTATTTTCTCCTTACCTACGTTCCAGCAGCACACAGCATGTATACATCTGGAAAGCCCAGCTCCAGCTCCCAAGGAGCTGTTAAAAACCATTCTGATGGTTCTCCAACATCATTCAGCTACCAAAAAATGTGATTAAACAACCCACAGGGCTTTGGCATTATACAGTGCGAATTATCTGAACTTCAACCATAATTTAGTCAGCCTGTGAACTCCACTATCTGCACAAGTCAGGGGCAAAGGGAAGGAGACCTTCAGCCCTTGTACAGAGCTCAGCAAGCCCATCCTTCAGTGTTCAAAATGCATCATCAAACACTGGGGCTGGAGGGAATCTTCCCCCTTGCCCAGCTCCACACAACTGCCAGAAGCACGTATTAGGCAGAGCACTGAGTGAAGTGATGGTGTCCCCCCAAACAAGCCTTCTAAGTACATTGGTCCTAGAAATAAGGGAAGACCAGCATGAAAAATCCTCTGACCCACTCCTGGAAGTCATGAAGTGTTAATTTAGGGGTCTATTCTAATTGCATCAAACCAACTCCAGTTCTCTGTGGACTTTAATTACAGCACAACCGTTTCCCACATGAACCCGAACCACATGCAGCGTAAATCCCGAGAGCAGTGTGATGGGGTGACAATATTTCTCCCATCTCCAAGTTAAAACTCTACAGTGGGCTGACTCTATTTTAAATGACACTGATTTCTTCTATTGACATGTCGCTTATTAATGTCACCATGACAAAGCTAAATCAGGCCTGTGTTCCCATCCCTATTCTATCAAAATTCAAGATGTGGGAACAGAGTCAGAGCTGTTAGCACAAGGGATCCAGTCACCCAGCGCTCAGCAACTGGTGTCTGGATGCAAATCTAATCACCATTTTGAACCCGATACTCCAAATCGGGCCCATCACACAAAAAATTATAATTTAAGTTAAACAAACTGGCAAAAGGAAGTTGAAGACAAAGCAGCTGAAAAACAGTCCTGTTTGATACACGTCACTGTCAGCATCTTTGAGAAGTGTCAGACAAGCCAACACATGGTCTATCCATCACAAGACTCTCTTTGGGTTGACTGACAGATCGTATGAAGCACTTGCAGTTAACTTGGGCTTAAAATATCATCAGTGGCTTCTTAAAACTTACCTACCATGGTCTGTTTTGTTTAGGCTGGCTGATAGTTTTACAGAAAATAGACACTTGCCCCTATCACCAAATGAAATCATAATTTGGCTGCAGTATCTGAATGTACCTGAAAAGCCAAAGCAGAGAGCGTCAATTATCAGAAACACAATAATTTTTATAATTAATGATTTTATTTACTGCTGTAGGTCTGGAATGTAGGGTACCTGCTGGGGTAAAAGAGCCAAGAAATCAGTCAGATGGATTTGGGGGCTGCACATTTTCTTCTCTAATTCCAATAATCAGCACATCCATTGCCCTGACATCTGGTTTTCAAATGTTCACTGAACACACAAATTAATTTTCCCACATGCTGCAACCCAAACAGCACTTTCTCTAACAGCCCACTCCAGCAAAAATCTGTGAGTCCAGCAAAAATGGAGCAAAAGCATCGCATTCAGAAAGCTAACTAGGAGCTGCTGGTTTGTTCCTGCAGATGCCCAGGCTTTCCAACAACTTGGTTTCAGAGGGAATTTAGAGTATCAGGGAATGCCACAAGGCTATTTCTGGGAATAACACCAACAACATGAACAAACAGGACCAGATCTCAGATGAGAAAAAGTAACTTACATTTTAATGGTGTAGCCTCTGTCATGATTTTCCAAAATCGTGGCGAGAGGAGGGGAGCTCAATTTGAATCACCTTTAAAAAGACTCAATTCTTGGAAAACGTTGAGCACCAACATTGTGAGATTTGAGTTCAACTGCCAGTGCTCATACTGGACAGTTCAAAACGGAGATACTTCTAAAAACACCAGCCCTGAGGCTTTACTCTGTCAGCTTTATTCTTATGCACTGCTCAGTCAAAGCCAAATCCCAAACTGTTATCAGCAACTCTCACAAGGTTTTGCCAGTTTTACTAAATCGCCCTTTAGACTCTCCCTCTACACCATCAAGCGGTATCTCAGAGCCACATTTCGGGATCAGCTCTGCACCACATGCTGCAGCAATACCACCAGAGCGCCTGGACGCCAAACAAAAAGAAACCCACTGGCTCGCCCAGCTACTGTTGCACATAACTTTGAAGAAACATGAGATACTGTGACTCTGTCATGGTTATCAACTATTTGCTGAATGACGATAATGTGGTTTGTGCTCTGCAAGAGGCAGAGCTCTATACGCTTGCACGCCTGAGCACAGTTGTGGCTGATTTTGCAAGGATTGCTGCAATGCACATGAACAGAAAGGCTGCTTCAGCGCCAGCACATCTTAACCCTTCCCTGCCTCCACTAACAACAAGCACGTTTGCCTCAGACAAATACGTATTTTTCTCTCCCTGGCGAACACCCCCCCTGCCTCACACTCTTAACAAAGCTGGAGGCAGCTCCTCTGATGGGAACGCAATTTGGCTGACTGCTAAAGTGGAATCCACTCAGTGGCACGTTGCACGGAGGGAGCGGTCTCCTTGGGAATAAACCCACTACCTATGTGCCAGTCTCTGAATTAAAGTGCACACCAAGTACTTCTAAAACTTTCCCCAGATGCAGGTGTAACCCTGTGTATAGCAAATTTGTGCCAAGTCGTAACCCCTCTCTTGTCTCCTTCTCTCCACAGGAATTCCTGTGGCTGGAAACTGTCACCCACACTTGACCCATCCTGCGACAACCACCCAGAGCCACCACACAGGATCCCACTGCACCCCGGGGCCCCTCATCACCCCATCGCACAAGCCAACGCTCCTGCACTCGCCAGCATCGCGGGCGATGGCTGCCTGGCCTCCCAGGCCAGCAGAACTGCTGGCGCAGGCAGCACTGTGCAGCCACGGCGGGTTCTGCAGTGACATTTGCACCCATAAGCACCTGCCGACAGGGGCGAGGACACGGGGTCTCCTCTCAAGTCCAACAAAGTCAATAGGATGCTTTTGCTTTGCACTAATAGGTTTGGGGTCAGCTGTTAGACAAACAGATCAATAATAATGTCAGTAATTACAGGTGCCAACCAAACGTGGACCTGTGCTGTCAGAGGTATCGAAGAGCACGGCAACCCTGTACTCCCTGGGAGTCCATGCGGCACCCACGATATCCCAGCAGATCTTATTTTACTGGGCTTCAGAAGGCCAGAAAGATTAAATCAAGTTGCCCAAGGTGACTGAGTAAGTGACCAGCAGCGTCAGGCAAATTCAGCAGTGCCCCTTCCTTCATTTGCCTGAGAACCTCGGGATGCACCCATTCCCATCACCGGAGCAAGCCCAGGGTTAAACACGCCTGTGTGCTTCCTCCGGATCAAAAGGCAGCGAGAACTCCTCTCTTGTTGCTTCGCCTTGTTTTACCCAGTGCCCTTTGTAGTATTTCTCAAAAGATTTAAAGCAAAAAAATGTTCACTGAACTTCCTTTCTCCATTGGCTCTTCTGCATTTAATGAACAAGGGTTTACCTATTTGTATTTCAAATGGAATTTGAAATGAACACGGCTGTATTTAATTCCTTGTTATTACACTGGCAACATCAAGGGACTGCAGTGCAGCTGTTAGAGTCGGTTTGCTACCAAGTCAGAGAGCACGGGCTCGTGCCGCTCGTGAAGCTTACACAAGCCATTCGGGGTTCCTGCTCATCACAAGACAAGGATGTGGGGATGGGGATGCTGGGAGGAGGGAAGGGAGATGGGTCACACAGAGCTGTGATTTTTTCCCAAGCAGCTTCTTAATCTTTTCCAGTTGTTCAAAATGGTACCTTAAACTCACCACCATTCCCTTGGTTTCCTAACCAAGAAGCATCCCACAGGGCCATATACCCCCTGTGCTGTCTGTGTATGTGTGCTGTCGTCCCTCCATATCCACACGAGCTAAGCTGTCCCCCTTCCTCCCAGGGGACACATCCTGGCTTCCCAATGAGCACCAAGACTCGGCTTTTTCAAAAAAATGTTTCTCCCTTGGTGGAGGAAAGAATCGAATCCGATGTTTAAGCAAACAAGGAGCCCACATCCAGCCATCACTTAGGACGAAATACTGCCAGGCTCCAACAGCAGGACCAGCCTGGCTAAGAGGCAATTCCTGAAGCTTAACTAATTATTTTTATTTGTTCTCCTACCACATTCCTCACCACATCCAACCTGCAATAGGCAGTGGTCAGCTGCCCATGCCAATGCCACTGGCAAATACTCATCAGAGCCCCAGTTACTGCCAGTGGTGAAAAGGGCTGTCCCATCTAATACTGGCAAAAGCTGGGGCACGTAAAGCCAAGCTTTAGCATACTCCTGAACGCCCTGGATGGGAATTTTGTCTTTCTTTATACATGGGGTTATGGCAGCGTGTGCATCAGCTAGTGACAGCGTGGATTCCTTCCTGCTCAATCATTAACAGGTTTTAAAGAGCACTTGCACCACCCAAGGTGACCAAAGAGGCCAGGTGGCTTCCCCTGAAACACATCCACCACACGGCACCACTAAGGGCCACAGCGCAGGCAGCAGGACACGGCCATCTCCCTCCGCTCCTCTCCACATGAGTTTAGAAGAGCAAAGGAAGATCTCCTGAGAGATAAAAACCAGGCCCAAGAGTCATCTCAGCAACAGAAAGGTTTCCTGGGTATTTTAATTTCCACGTGCTTACAGTGTTTGGAAGTTTATAATGTGGTCTTGTAAGCTGGTGAGGCTGCCACGTTCATCTGGCAGAAGAGCTGCATATATTTTACATAAGCCAATGCACGCATATAGGTATCCTTCTTCATTTACACACATAAATAAAACATCTCAGAAACCGAACAGCAAAATATATATGTTGCCTCTTCCCTGCAGAGTTTATTTTTTAATCTAAGAGTCCTTTTGCTTTCTTAACACTAGAATACAGAACCACATCTAAGAGCTACAGGGTTAGAGGAAGCACTAAAAAAAAGCAACCAGTAATAAACCCACATCCATAAAAAATGGATGTTCGCATGCTCAGATGCTGAGTTAGTAACAAAGCGTTACTGTTGACCAAGGTTCCCCACTCCCACCTTCCCCCGAGCACATCGTACGCGGCGCACACAGGCAGTGGCTACTCACAGACCGGCGATATCCTTCCCCCTCCGCTGAGCGGAGTACACAACACCCACCGAGGACCACTGCGCGCTCTGAAGCCGTTTGGGTTAACGGGCAATGCAAACACCACGCGTCACCCTTCGCTCGCACCGACTCCAGTAAACTTTGCAAACCGCCCCCAGGGATTCAAATGGATCTGATGATCGGCACCCGCTTGCAGTAATTGGGGAGAACACTGGCACCTTCCAAAAATTTTTGCAGATCACAATCTGTGAACTGAGAAACACAGTCAAAAAGAGAAATCGTGATGTGGTTTGAAAATAAACCCTAGATTAACTGAGTCCCTTCACCAGAAACCTTTCTGTTTCCCTCCAGCTTGACTAAAGGCTCTTCACACCTTGAAAGATTGTGATGGAAGTGAGAAAAATAGGCTCTTTACCCAAAGAAATCTGTTAGACGGCAACGTGTGATCTACAAGCAGGCAGGACTTTTGTCTTCAAGGCAGCTTCATGCCTTCTGGCCCACGCTCCCTTTGCAAGCATCAGGGAGCTGCTGCAAACCCAACCTGCGCCCACAGGCAGGTCACGAGCAACCCGTGGGGCAACACCGCACCGCGCCACAGCACCGGCGTGTCTGCCGAGCCCGGCGGTCAGCCCCAGCCCCCACCGCTGAGCCACGCTCCACCTGTCCCTACAGCACCGAACCACCCCGGCGGTACCGACGACCCCCGGCAGGAGGGAGCACCCGGGGAGACCAGTGGATGTCAGGACAAGGACGTGCCTTGGTTCCTCTTCTGTGCGCCATTAAATAGCGACAGGCGTATTAAAGGCTAATCCTGGACGGACAGACAAGGAGCCGTGATGCTCTCATTTCACTGTCAAACCTGGGCAAGTCAGTGTCAGAGGGGCAGCACAGGGGGCTGCAGCTGGAAGGCTGCCCCTGCGACCCTGGCACAGGACCTTTCCTTCTCCAGGCCTAGAAACCTACTTCAGAAGCTACCTTGCCATCTGCAATGCCAAAATTTTCTTAAAAGGGCCAAGTGCTCTTTCTGTGTTGATTTAATCCCTGCAGCTGGGCCGTGGAGCCAAGCGCAGCCCGTGACTGAAGCCTGAGCCAGAAGCGCCTGCAGACCCCTTGCAGACGTCGCAGCACACGCGTGGCTGCATCCCAAGCAGGACCCGCAGCAAAACCTACAATACTATAGTTTCAGAAAACAAACAAACAAACAAAAAAAAAAACAACCAGAAAGAAGAACAACATGCATCCTTCACACCCCCACCTCAACCCACAACGTGATGCCCAGTAACAGGTAACTGTGGCCCGGGCATGGTTAGCTACCAAGGAGCACCGAGCTTGAGGAGCACCGAGCTCGTTAGGCAAAACAAACGTAACTTCAGAGGTCACACTGAAAGACAGACTTGACCAGGAGACCGAGTTTAACCCGCTCCTGCCGTGACACACACCTGCAGGACCGCATCTGGTTCCCAAAGGAGGACAAGGAAGATTGTCGTGTCAAGCAAAAGAAGAGAGCGAGGGAAAGAGGCTCCAGTGACTACATAAATCAAACTGAAATCAAAATTTCAGGCTAACCTGCTAGGAAGAAACCCACAAACTAGGGCAATTAGAAGAAGCAATTATTACTGGATATAAATAAGAGAGATAATTTCATTTCTCATTGAAGCTATAAGGGCTTTGGGACCTCAGTGACAGCGCCAGAGAAGTTTCCAGTAACACAGGGGGTGGCTACTGCTCCTCCTCTACAGTAATGGCATGTGTCTTATTCCCACAAGCCAAGACAAACCAGCCCATCTGTTTTCATCGTGGGGCAAAGTTTTACCCTTCTGGCCCTGAAAAGCCCAGTCAAGATGCTGAGCATATACTGCTGCTCCATGCCCCATGAGCAGCAGGAAAGAGCAGCCCCCCTTTTTGGCACCATCTAACATTCAGGGAAATGGACTGGATGGGGAATTTAAGATGACTGAAGGTTTCATGCAGTCCCTTGTGAGAAATTATGACCTATTTCCTTCCTTTGATTGTATATCCTTCCTGAACTGACTTTTGGATCACTCAATATTAAAAATGCATCGCCCTATAAACAGGCAGGGTAAAGACACATCCCTTGCACTTTAAATCACTCTGCTCGAGATTACACTCAAGCCTCATTACTCAGAAGAGACCTGGGATCCTCTTTCAAATGACTGAATTGGGGCAGACATTTTTCTGACAAGATCCTAAAAGTATTCAAGTCCATCCAGGCAGCAACGTCTGGCTTTTGTTTGAAAGAAGAGATTTCTTGTTCTGAGCAATGCTACAAAAGCAATGTCATGTCATGTTTACTACTTCCCCTCTATTGACTTCTGCAGCTGGTGAATTTTTTATGACAGAAATTACAAATATTTAGCCTGCTGATGGCAGGATGAGCCAAGTATTCCCAAGGCTCATGCACACCAGCTTCCTTTGTTTCCTGGTTTCAGCTGCCCATGTTAGATCTGCTTACATCCCTGCATCTGCTGGCACAAAGACAGGAGGACTGCACATCAGCCATCCATCCTGGGGAACGTGTAGCTACACCACAGCTAACCTGCAGAAGCGGGGTTTCGTCCCCTCTTTGCACGCTCTGCAGCACACCCCGTAGTGACACCGTGGCCCCGCGCCAGCCCCCGCACACGCTGCCAGGGCAGGGAGGGCTTGTGCCAAATAGGAGGCCACAAGTGCCAACCAAGCTGCACCCGGAGCCTGCAGGGACCCAGAACGGGGGCTGGCTGGGGACTGCCGCCGAGCTGAACGCAGGTCTGGTGGTGAAGCAGTGGAAATCCTCGCGTGGAAGATGCTACAAAGTGTGTAAGGGCACCAGCTGTACGGTGTGAATAGCTGCTGCCTGTTACGTGTCTTCTCACTGGACCTCTCCATCGTCCAGAGCCCCAGCGCCAGGGCTCGGTTTCAGTTGGAGTAAACATCACACAATAAAAATTCTTAGAATTTTATTAGGAATGTTTTCTTGTTGCCCCAAATAATTTCTGCATGATGCACCACAACATGTGAGTTGAGCAACTTTTTTTTTTTTTTTTTAATTCCTCCACGACAGCTGTTGTTTATTACTAGAAACGTTTTTTGTCTAGATGCAAATACCTGTGATTTGCGTTGCGGGGAGAGCGTCGCCCACGCTGGCACAAAGGCCACATCTCTATCACGCTCTGGAAATGTGATGACAATGTGAATTAACATATCTGAAGTGGCTTTAATCAGAAGCAGAAGGTAGCAGAGGCCATGGCAATGCAGCCGAGAGCCCAGCGAGGGCACACGTTGCCGTGTACCTGAGCAGCCACCCAGACTGAAGCTTGTGCCCATGCATCATCACCACTGGCACCCAATTTAGACAGAACGATGTCAGATGGATATTCCAGCTGCAACCCCTGGGGCTGGAGCACGTGATGGAGGAGAGTCTGAGCGAGACATGTTTGTTCGAGAGGAGGCAGGGGGGACCTTCTTGCTGACTTCAACCACCTCACGGCAGGTTGTGGAGCAGATGGAGCCAGGCTCTCGAGGAGCAGACCGCAAGGACAAGAAGGTGGTGGCAGCATGAGACACTGCAACGTCAGAGAACTATTTTCACCGCGACAGTGATCCAACACTGGGAGGCTGAGCAACCGGCACCCTCGGATGGATTCCAAACTCAGCAGAGCATGACTGAGCACCCTGATCTAAACTTGAGGATGGCCTTCTCTGAGGAGGGGACCGGAGGAAAGACCCTCCAGCAGGCCCTTCCGACCTCCGCGACTCAGCCGTTCAAATGATTCTTCAGCTCAACCTCAGACAGCTCAAAAATATCAACATTTATTCTTTGGTAATGAAACACTTTGAAGTAGGAAAGCAGGGGTTTCAAACTACACTAAATAGCAGCTGCTCTTAATGATTCAAAAAATAATCATGTGTATCTAAATACAGCTATTTTATAAATGTAAAGAAATGCATTAGCTACACACCAAACCACACCATATTATGCTAGCTCAGTAATATGATAACTCAATGTACTATGAAATGCAAAAAAAATGATCGAAGAAAGGCACACATATAGAACCATCCTCCAAAATTTCCCAGTTAAATTCTGATGTTTTCTAGATCTACATCTTTTTTATTTCCAAAATGTTTCTCCATGGAAATTACATTGAAATTAACGCATTTTTCTAAACACCTCCATTTATTAAAAAACGTTTTGTTTTCTTTTAATCAAAAAGGCTCTGGCAAAACATTTTTCCATGTAATACCTTCCCTGATCCTATGACCAACAGAGAAAGGGAAATGCTCTGCACTTTGATAGCTGCCAGTTTGCCACTGCAAGAGAAATACTTGGGGCGTGCTTGTCCCACGTACAGAGGACAACTCCAGGCTGAACAATCGCTACCCCAGTAGCAGGAGACCTTCAGGGACGCCGTTGCATGTACCAGCCGTGATGCTCCTGCCTCCCCCCACCTTGGCAGGCACCAGAGTATGGCCAGAGCCACCCTGGCTCCTGGGAAGCTCCCCAGAGGGCTGAGCACAGCCCAGGGACACTGGATTCACTCATAAAAGATTTATCTACTCCGTTTCCCTGCCAACAGTTAGTCTATATTATTGTATAAGCTGTACTGCATTATAACACAATAGTGGAAAACACACCGTGTCAGACCTGAAGGTGGTATAAATCTGTAAGTTTCCCTGGAAGCCAAACCGCAACGTCGCTTTATACTAATGAGGCATTTAGCCTGTATTTCTAATCCTAATATCTCACTATTTTCCAAATCACCTGAGCAACAGAAGCTCCCAGTTATAGATACAGTAACCTACAGGTTGCAAATTGGAAAACAGCGACACATCAGCAAAGACCTCCTCTTCCAGCACTTTTGCCATATATAATCCTTTCACCTGTTTCCAGTTTGTTTGGCTTTTCTAAGACTGAGTGACTGAGAAAAATCACAGTGTTTAAATCACTGCATGCAAATAAATCACTGGGCTGTCTTCTCTTTCCCAGCTCATTATATACAAATGTAATTTTTTTTAGAGAAAATCTCATCAGCCCGAGGATTCAGTGAATTAGAAACCAATTACAATTTGAAATAGTAAGAACTGACCCAATGTTTATTTCTTCCAAAGCCAGCACCTGGCAGGCCAGCACGAGAGCATCCCTGCTCTCTGGGCCCACGTGACATCTCATTCTCTTCTGAGGTGGAGATTCAGCACTGGATGTAACTCCAGCAAAGACCAGGGAGATGTGTTGTGTTACCCAGGCTTGGCCAGCACCCCCGGCAAAACTTCCCGGCTCTGGGCTGGAACCGCAACGTCTCACCTTGCCCTGGAAATGAGGACAGGCTGCAAACCCATACAGAGCTGTGAGACACTTTCACAGTACAATTAATCGTTTCAAAGAATAGAGGCTCATGGTAAGCAACAGGCTTGTATCTCAATGTCCCAATGGACAGAAAAAATGTTTTTATACCTATACTCATACGTATCTCTATATAAGCCCCGATACACACGTGTATATAAGCACCTTTCACAAGTGACATTTCCCTACAGAGGCTCACAAAGGACATCTCCATCCTCCTGCCTCCCCGTGCCTCCTTGCCGTGCCCTCCCCCTGGCTCCAGCCTCCCCTTTCTGTTTGCCATCTGGTACCCATCAAAGGCAGTTAGACCCATGACACATGTGCGCTTACCAAATCCTTTAAACCTAACTAGAGCCCTGTTTTGTTTCTTCCTCATCAGAAGCCACGAGGAACCCTGATTTGGTACATCTGGACCTTCTAATAGGGTAACAGCCTGGCTGTGCCAACTCTGCTTTCTGTCTGACTCCATCTTCATCATTCACAAATCACAAAAGAATTGGGAGGGGAGCAGAGCCAGCACAGCAGCACCGCAAGGATGGCAGCTGAGAACAAAACAGTGGCCACAGCTATCGTTCGGATGAGTGCCGGCATACAGCAAACCGATACAGCCCTTTCTTATTTCTACACGTATCCCAGTGCTCCAATTTACTGGTCTCTCGTCGAGTGACTGGTGTGGCCAGCAAAGCTCCCAGGTTTGCGGTTTGCCCTGGAAACACAGCCCGATATTCCCTACGCGAAGGTTCCACGGCGACAGCAAACTCCATCTGGCTGCAGGGCGCCGCGCTCGGATGAGACACCGCTGTTCCCAGGGAAATGTAAGGAAATGGAACCAGCTCCTCCCAGCTTTAATCAGCATATTCATTTAGTGCGGTGCTGGTAAAGCCTGCGATTTTATTGCAAAGGTTTCCACAACTACTTTTTTCTTTACTCTGGCTGCTCTCTTCTAAGCTACCCTTCCAGGAATCGCGTGGTTCAGGGTTCTCAGCTTCCAATAAAGAGAATTTCTAAACATCAGAGGAGGACTTGAAAATATGACCCAGTGACAGATTTAAAGCCCTCTCCTTCCTTCCCATGCTGATGATTTTTAAAGTGGTATCACAGCTTTACGTGGGGGTCTAACTCCGGAGTTTTATATTACAGGGCTAGCGATGCTGTAAAAGCCAACGAGCTGACAGTGTGCCTTACAGCCCGTCCGCCCCCAGCCCAGGCAGAGAAACCCCCTGCTGCAGGGGGGAGCACGGCGGCACCACGACCGTGCAGAAATACAAAGCGAGGCGTAGCACTGCTTCAACGTTCTCCCTGGAAAGATCCATAAGTTTTTCCTTTCTCCATTTGCAACGTTGTACCTGCAGCCTGCAGGCACTCCCCGACCCCGTCCATAGGACAGAGACGAACCCCGTGGGTCACACAACAGCCTTTGCACGGCCACGGCTCTGCCGCCTCCAGCTCATCCTGGGACCAACGCAAAAGGCAGAAGTAAATGTCAGAAGACAACGCCGGAGCTGCTGCTTCCTACTCCGCTGTCCTCCTCACACCCGGAACGGCCACGTTCTCCTCCACACGCCACGGAGGATGGGGGGCTTGATGTTTGAGTAAAATAGGCCACTAAAGACAAGACATTGATCTGTCTGAGACAAAGGGGGGGGGAAGGGAATCTCTTTTCAGTAAGGGTTTAGTCATCTGTTTCATCTAGAAAGCTCTCTGAATTGAAACTCCCTTCTCCACAATGCTACCTAGGAACTTTGCAATTTTATCCTTTTGAAGTATCTATTGGACAGTTTGTCTCACTTTCAAGCTTTAGCAAACTGGACATTTGCAGCCAGACAGAGGAATTTAAACTAAGCAGCATGTTATATGGACTTGTCAGGCTCCAGTATTCATTAGGGGCTGTGCTGATGCCAAACACTCCTGACCATAAGCATGAAAGGGCGAGGCTCATCTCATGCCACTTCAGCCATCTAAAAGCTAAGCTGCTTATTTAATCACTTTGTCGTTGCCAAAGGGAGATCTACCAAAGATGAAATCTATCTATGTATCATCTCACCTATTTTAGGCGTTTTTGGACAGGATGACTCTCCCTCTGGATTTGTCCAGCCCACTCTGTTAATGGTGGGCTTGGGCTGAATGCCTCCCTTTCACACAGGTGAAGCCATGTGAGATGAAGCCTGCAACATGGAGCTTCAGAAGAACCTTCAGCTGTTGGAGTAGTGTGTTACCTGGACTGTGATTTTGGGAAACAGTGTCTGGAAAAAAGTTGGAAGCCAAATAAATGGAGGCTGTGCCAAGGTATCCAAAGTGAAGGTTAGCCATACTTGCTCTGAATTGATAAACTCATTCAGAAAGCTATGTAATTGGAATAAAAATAGTTTGTGCTGAGACATACACATTTTGACTCTGTGAAGGGTAGCAGTTGAACCAGGCAATCATATTTTTAACATACTTTGTGTTTTAGCGTACAAATTTACTAAGTCTTAAAAAAAAAAAAATAATCAAATCAGGTTGCAACAAAAGTACTCTTTTTTTTAAACAAGGGCCCACTTCAGGTGACTTTGTATGGATTGTGTCACTCTGATACTATACTAGCTAAAGCAAAGGATATTAATACTAGTCTATTGAATGTAGACCTGCAACTCAGAGAGAATTTCCTATTACATCTTCACCCTAGTGTTGGAGAGATGCCTGGACTAAGAGCAATCTTTTTTTTTTTTTTTTTTTTTTTTTTTACCAACAGTGCCAAGAGAAAAATATTTATCTATCAGAAAACAATATGCTTTACTGGGAGTACCTTGGTATACGGAGATTTAGTGTTCTTTTCATTTCATTACCAGACTTAGAGCTTATAGGCTTGAAAATGGTGTACTTTTAGTGGTATTAATGGTGTGGCAGCTGGGGCTGCCTTGTACTATGTGGTGGCAGGGACAGATACCTGAATCTGACAGAGCTTTGCAATAGGGGAAAATAATGAATATGAATGGTAAATCAGGTAAAGGACAGATAATTCACCTGTTCACCAAAAACTTGGAGAGCCGCTGGGTTAGAGCTGCTGTAGGACAGGACCAGCAATGGAAGATAATTTGGGACATAACCCCCCTCTGCTGTTACTATAAGTACGCAGGTACATTGCAGGAATGCCCCTTCCTATACTGCTTAGAAACTGTCCAGAAGGCATAAAATATGCTAAACAGCTGTTAAAGGAGAAAAAATAACATGTGGCAGAGAAAGATGAAGGATATGCATAAAAATATATTGAAGACACTTTTGATCAAAATGTGAAATGTGACATTTTTCTATTTGTGATGCTGCAGAGTGCGGTAGCTGTGTTGGTTGGCAGGGCTGTGGAAAGGTTGTTTTTCTATTAAGGGCAAACAAAATGAGGGTAAAATTTTAAGTTGAGGAATTTTCTGCTGCTAGAAGGCAAATTACTACATGCACTACTACAAAAGAGCAGGGGTAAACAATACAATATGCTGTGAATTGCAGATGCGTGTGCAGTAATGCTGTGAATACATTAACTTCCCGTGTTGTCAAGGCAAGTGACAGCGGCTGACTGAAATCCAGAAAGGAGCTACTGTCAGTGTGGCGCTCGCCTGGGCAAAGTCACATTGCTCCTAATAACAAAGTCTATTCCGTTTACATCTGACATGGTGATCGAGAGGGTCTCGTTTGGGGAATTTTATTTATTTTGACCCAGGGAAGTCCACTGAGCTGCTCAGCCAGGCTCCAGACTCCTGCCATGGCAATTAGACAAACTCATCCATGCTGTTTCATCAGTAGGACTGAATTTTCCACACCTCTCTTTTCTGTAAGTAACATTTTTCCCCTCCTGCTGGACTTTACTGTAGAAAGGACAAAAAGAAAAGTGCAGGAGTAAATACAGAAAGCTCTTTTGGAGCTGTGCCTTGGATGCTCTGACCATTAGTGAAGAAAGGGTTATTTCATGAGGGGCATTGAGTCACGCAAGTCTGTAGTTTTGTGCCTACCACTGTGCACCGATCTGTGTAGAAAAGGGACTGCACAGCCCCAAGTTTCTCTTTCTTTCTGCTGTACACGTTCCCAGGAAAACCCTTCAAAAGCTAAAGCAGTAGATTTAGTCTGTGTCCCAGTTTGATTGAGGTAGGTCTGTATGTGACTTACCCTGTGCTGAACATATCCAAGGCAGGAAGGTAAACATCCCATTGTGCTGGATTTGATGAAAGAAAATCCTGGAAAACATCGCACTTTTCTAAGAAAACTGCCAGAGGCAGATTGTTAGGTCTGAATTAAAATGCAGACGAGATTCATTAAATTGTTGACCCTGCCCCCTCCAAAAAGAAGTCAGGTTGCCATCTTAAATTGACAGCATTAGAGACAAATTATGTGCACTGATTAATAAGTGTGGGCTAAATTATGGCTCTGAGAGTGGGTGGAGAGCTGTGGGAGTGGGAGCCAGGGAAGGAGTGGAGGAGGCAAAAGCCATCCTGCCCGCAAGGACAGGGTAGTGCCAAGGCCGGGGGTGGGGGGGTGGGGGGGTGGGGCAGTCTGTGGCACTGGTGGTGCAGACAGGGATGAAAGATAATCAACGAGGGGGGAGAATCTGAGCCTCCTCCGGGGACCCCGTTTCCTTTGGAAGGGAGATGGCAACAAGGCACCCACTGAACAGCAATTTACCAGCATGCTTCCCTGGGACAGCAGTGGTGGGGACAAGTTGTGAGCTCAGGAACTGTGTTACCCCTTTTCTTTGGGGTAGAGGGAACTTTTCAATTAAAAGAAGAAGAAAAAAAACACTCAAACCTTGGAATGGTCAGATTTAAGAAGTTACATAAGAAAGGTAGAGTAAATGAGAGACTTGGGAAGCTAATCTCTATCATGCTGGGGAAAAAAATACCGATCGTTTCACCATTTCAGACAAAAAAGGGTAAAAGCAGGCATAACAGTATGTGTATTGCTCACAAGACATAATTCTTTGAAAACACTATGGCCGGTACATAAATAGAAAAATGAATGTTATTAACATGTTAATTTTACTAACCCTTTAACCTATTGATTAGCCAAACAGAAGGAAACAGCATCTTTTCATTCTCCTCCCCCACCCCTCCCACCCCCCTGCTTTTCATGTAATTGGATTCAAATTCACATCTGTAGCTACTAAACCAATGTTTTCAACCTTTCTTCTACACCTCCCCACCCCCAACTGTTTAACCTCCCATCTCCAGCTCTGGCATAAATGTAAGCCTTTATTTGTGAATATTCCGATAAGCACTTTGCCTCCAACTATATTGTTCAAGTACCAGCATCATTGTTACAGCTGTAATTGTTACTATCAAGACACAGTTCTTTGTAATTAGAAAGTCAAGATGGTATTCAGCAGTATGGCATCACAGATTCTCATTTGTTAGGCTATTAGAAAAAAATGTTTACAGAGAAAACAGTGTCATTGTTTAGTGCTCTTAATTGACCATCTGCCTGGTAAAGAAATGTCCAAAGAAGGATAAATAAGACTATAGTGCACTTATTTATTTATTTTCTTTGTGCCATGAGTAAATTAGGAAAAGCAACAGCAGATCCAAACTAGACAAGACATTGCTAAATCAGGCTGCAAGTGAAATCATGTCATGAATACATTAACTTTTATTTCTCTCAGTGTCAAGACTCGTGTCTGCATCTTCCTCAAAGTTTGTTGGGAAGAAAAAGGGGGCCAGATCTTGGTGGGCACTGTGGAGTTGACAGCATTCATCTTTTAACAAAGTCAAGCATATGCTGCTTTGAGTGCAGCATCTTTGCATGCTCAATGACGTGTTTAATGTCACCTTTCCCACTGTAAATCATCCCTGAGTAAATCCACAAGGGAGAGTGGTACTAGGAATTAAGCAGGAGAGAAATAAAATTCATGACCATGTGGTTCTATCTCAGGGAATTTGGTACGTATTGACAAGAGAGATTCACACCTGACGGGGCCGAGAGCTAATTTGTAGTAGGGCTGTTTATCTTCTGCCTGAAAGGAATACTTTTTCATATTTAATGTGCATTTCCCTCATCTCTCTGTGTGTGTATGTGTTTGTGGTTTAATTTGTCTAAGGGTAATTCTGGTTTTGCTGCTTGGCAAAAATGCAGTTTCAAATTTTGGGCTAATTCAAAATTCTGGGGTTTTTTTCCTATGAAAAAGTAAAGGAGGAACAGGTTTGTCTTCAAAAACCTGATTTGATGTTTTCATTGCACAAGGCATTGTCTTAGGTAGGGAGTATCTGATCTGTTCTTGCAACATTTGTTTACAGTTTTGAAATGAGAAATGAAAAAAGACCCGAGAGTATTACCATGCTAAGACAATATGGTAAATGACCAAAATGATCTTTTGTACTATTTGTCTTTATTGTTATAAATGTACTTTTTAATGTACATTTTATGTCTTTATAAATGTACTATTTCCACCACAATATTCCAGGTGGAAATTATCCAGTACTTTTGTATGTTGGTTTATTACAGTGTGGAGTAAAAAACAATAGAGAGAAGCAATAGGAAAAAGAAGGAAAAATAGGAATGAACGAAAAAAGTATTACATTTAAAAATAATCTCTTAAAACATTACCTTCCAGTTCTCAAGGCACCAGGATGCTGGTAAAGGGGCCCCCAGTTCTGCCTACTCCACAGCTGCTGCAATGTCCATACAGGGGTGCAGCCACTCAGGTGGTGACAGTGGGAAAGCAGCCAGTGCCCTCACAATTAGCAGCGACGCAATGGTGATGATGCTGGTAGGTAAATTTTCCCAGTACTTAAAAAGCTGACAGTGTTTTAGCCATCAGTTCCAACAATGATAAATGCACTAAAGGCTCAAAGTGAATTTTCTTTCCCTAAAGCTGCTCCTTTGATGCCTTCACCTAATTCCTCAGGTGCATCGTCCCTGGTCCATCTGTTCCCTACAGAAACCTTTATTTTTTCTATCTCCCCCGATTCCAGCTCTAAACACAGATCCAAATATTTTTTCTTTTTATTCCCTGAGTACTCACTCTTGATTTTGAAAACAGATTATTTTTGAGTTTCGAGGGAGTACATCAAAATCTTGGTTTTCTGCCTGATGGCTTTTGAGAAGGAGTGGTAGGTAATGGGATCTAGCTATCATTTGTCTTAAAACCAGCAACAAGTAATATATTGCTTCTAAATTTTAAATTTTCTTTCCCTTCCGTTTCTGGAGATCTTTCATTAGTGCCAACTGCTTTTTATTGAGAGGGCAATGATCTACCTGTCCCGGTTTCAGCTGGGACAGAGTGAACTTGCTTCCTAGTAGCTGGTTCAGTTTTAGGTTTAGTATGAGAATAATGTTGATAACACACTGATGTTTTTAGTTGTTGCTAAGTGATGTTTATGCTAATTCAAGGACTTTTCAGTTTCTCAGGCCCTGCCTGCCAGAGGGCTGGAGGGGTACAAGAACTGGGAGGGGACAC
>JAVJGJ010000001.1:101904947-101927372 GCA_035590215.1 Microhierax caerulescens
GAGGGGGTGGGGGGGTGGGTCTTGACTTCATGCCCGGAGCTTGAAGACTTCTATTTATTTATGTTTTTCATGGGAAAGCCGTTCCGAGGCAGTAATCCATGACATCTGGCAAAAGAGTAGGGAAGGACCTTCGCTGCAAGTTGCCTGATACTTTATCCAAAAAAGGGGGGCACAAGGGCTCTGATTGTTGGTTCCACAAGCAACTGCGGCAGGCGGGAGACCCTGGCAGCCTCGGGATGCGCGTTTCAGGCCGGGACACGGGGCTGTCCCCACCGCAGCACCAAAAACCTCCCCGGCCAGGCGGAGAGCGTGTGGCACTGCGGGCGGGCTGCGGGGACACGACAGAAAGCAAAACTTGAGGTAGCGGATGAAGAAACTGCACAATAGGGCTAATTAGCCCGTCTAAAATTTTGACTGGAGGGCTGGGGAGCGCCTGCTGTTGCCCAGCTAGGGGAGAGCCTTCGAACCGGCTCGACTTCGCCCCGGCAGCCCAAGTGTCCCACTGACCCACCTCTCCGAGCCCCCCCGTGGGACCCTGGGTCCTGATAGGAAGCAAACGAACGTGAGGGATTTCTTTTTCAAACAACAGGACAACTCAAAGCGGTGTGCAGCTCTGCCAGGCCGAACGCACATCAACTCAAAGTCTGAAATTAATATGGAAAGTGATTCATAACAGGAGGAGACAAAACAAGCCTATTCATGCTACTCCATGTCAAGCCATCTTATAGCTATTTTGGATCCAAATCCTCTCTTCTTTTCCAAAACCACAAAGAAAAGCAAACAGATGTCAGCCATTGCAGATTTGCAAAGAAATTAACTGAGCAGCTCATAATATCCCTGCTTTTCTTCAGCGCTTTCCAGCTAGGGAGAGGATGGCATTCCTGCAAGCCCCGCCGGGTGGGTCAGGCCTGCCGGGGCTGGGGGCAGCGAGCCCGGGCCATGCCTGACCGCTCTGGGACCGGGCATCCCACAGCCAAGCTCCAAGGGCTCCATCCCATTATTTCCTGCCGAGAAATTATGGGAAGGGAACAGCTACCCTGTCAGCAGGCAATCTAGAAAAATACCAAGTATTTCAGAGTTGAGGAATAATTTCAAAAGCACACACAGGGCTCAACCCTTGAAACTCCCTTTTCAAAAGCTGCTTTGAAGCACGACAGCTTCGGCGCTGCTGAAAGTCAATGAGTGAGACAGAATCCTAATTGCTTTGCAAAATTTTGCCCATAGCAATTAATAGCATTGTGAAGTACTTTTGGTTTTAGGGGTTTTTTGAATATGCTGGGTGTAGCTATTGTAGCACTAAAGCCCCTTGCTCCCTTAGGTGCTCTAAAAGTGGTATTGATTTCTAAAAAGCAAATCTAAATTGATAGTGTTCCGAAACTCTTCAGTTATACAGAAAAGGATTCTTTTATAGAGTCCTCTTCTCCTCTAGTCTATCTCACGGGCAAATTTTGTGCTGCTAAGGGTCAGCCTTGGAGGCAAATCCTTCAGTGCCACCTGTGTCGTGTGAACAGAGGGACTCAGTGAATTTGTCTTCTTGTAATGCTCTGGCTGCTTATAGAACAAATGTGAGTAGCACCCTAGAAGCAAAATTATCTCATTCAGCTTCTGCACTTTCCTTCCCTGTGCTGTTCCTTATTTCTGTGCGTTTGTCGATGTGGCACTGCAGAAGCTGCTGGCCAGACAGCCAGGCTGTGCACACAACTGGTGGCAGCCACGCACGGTGGGAACGGGCCAGGTAAAGTTGCCCCATAAAGGTCCGGACAGCCGGAACAACAGCCGGATCCAGCTATCCTGGTAGGTGCCAGAGGTTACAGATTTGCTCAATAGAAATCAGGACTAAAGAGCTGTGTCCAGAGGTGCTATCCCCCAGGGGACCACCGACCCCAGCCACCCATCTGATGCATCGCCACTAGCCCACCTCCCTCCCCTGGGCAGCAGGTCTACAAGAAAACAAGTGTGAGTGGTCTGGGTCTTTTTTTTTTTTTTCCCCCCTACACCACAGTGATTAACCTGGGTTTTGGCTCCAAATGCAGTCAGAGAAGTCAGGAGACTGAAGGAGACAGTCTTGTAGCAATCACTTCTTCATTAACAGCTACAGCACTAAGTACCATTTTAAACCGTGTTTGCTATTCACCAGTTTTCTCCCTTTTAGAGGATGTGCATCTCTGTATTCCTCAAATGACTAGGACTACCTCACTTAAAAAAATATAAATCCCAGATTGCCATTTTCCACATATCCCTCCCCTTCATAACTAACTTTAATTTCTGATGTACAACTGCAACATATAATCTTACATTAGAATTTACATAAAAATGAACAGACCTGCACCCAGGTATTAAATGTTAAATTTGCACGCTAGGGTGGCCAAGGAATATTAGTCTATCCGAGAAGATCGTGCCTGTAAACTTGAGAGCGAGTAGATGTAATGAGAGGAGAATTTGTACACTTCAGTGGAACCAAGCTGATTAAAAGGCTTTGATGCAGTTGTTACAGAGCAAGGATACGAACTGCACGTACTGATAGCGGGGCTGCCACACAAACCGGCCAGCACGCCATCACATCCAGCACTGTGCAGCCAGAGCTGGCCAATGCAAGCAGTAAAAAATAAAATAAAATAAAATAAAATAAAATAAAATAAAATAAAATAAAATAAAATAAAATAAAATAAAATAAAATAAAAATAAAATAATTAAAAAATCAATGTTAATAAAGCTCTACAGCAAGCTGCTGGCTGGAAAGGCTCAACATGAAACCACTGGTAAAAATCTCATCCTGTTTCCAGCCTCTGCCCCTCCAACGGGAAGATGGACAGGCAGGGCTATCTTCTCACCAAGCACTGCTGCCTTTTCCTTATTAGATTAAATACTTCATGGATAACTCCGGCTTTGCTGAGTAGCGTGTGTCCCTGTCAGAGCCATGTGCTCACGATGAATAATTTGGGCGCTGCTAATGAGAACTGCAATTGCACGAGGAAGATGAACAAGCAGCACAGGGCTCCTCAGCTGCCCGCTCCGTGCCGGAGCCACCGGCACCACCAGCGCTGAAGAAATCCCTAAATCCGAGGTCACACGAAGCCTGCCCCCGGACCGCACAAGACAGTAAACGTGGCCCATTACAATCCTGGTTCTGTCCTTCCCGAGGGCAAAACCTACTGCAGAGCGTCACTGGAGAGCTTCCATCTCCTCCCGGCCACACACAGGGCTGGAAGGAGACCAAAGCCAGGGCAGAGCTGAGCAGATTACACACGTCGTATTTCAGCCCTTCAATTTATCACTTGGGATCTCGCAGGCGTGGCCAAGCCCTGACTAACAGCCAGGCAAACGGCACCGAACTACTGCCTTCGAAGTTAGAAACCTAAAGGGTTCCTGCCCCGATCTCAAGGAGGAATGCCCCCTTCCCCAAAAGTGCTGCTGCTGAACACAGCCGCGGCAGGGGCCGGTGTGCCCGGGCTGAGGGGGCCATGCAGCCCCCCAGCGTGCCCCAGTGATGCCCCACACACCCGGGCTGCAGCCTCTCACCCCCCTGGCTTGTCCCTCTCTGTCTAAACGCCACTCGCCGAGCATCCCTCCTCGCCGTGATCAAAGGGACGAGCAATCATCCCTGCGACAGGCAGCGCTTTGTTCTCACCAGCCTGTTTTTTTGCTGCCAGCCTCCCTCTGCCCGTACCTTTCAGACTTCGCTCCGCGCCTCTGTCACAGCATCCCCTGTTTGTTACCCAGCTGTCAGGTGCACATCGCTCTGCTGCCAGCTACCTACTTTCTGCTGGCTTTTCAAAACTTTGTTAGCTCAATTGCACGCTCCAGACTGTCATTAAGATGTCTTCGCCACAAAGACAAGCAGGGTTTAATAATCCTTGCATTCACTATTCTTGTTATACCTGAGAGGACTTAATATTTTTAAGCTGAAGTGTTTTCCAGTCCCCAGTCCCATAAACCATTTGGCCTAGAGATCGCTGCAATTAATATTAAAGGAGCCTTTTCAAACCAGCAAGAAGATGAAAAACAAACACCCTGGAACTGGGTTGAATGGCTTCAGCCTCTGCAGCTGAATTTGTCGGCACCCCACCTCGTCTGCACCCCAGGGAGCTCCTGAGATGCACCTGGAAGCTCGGCACATCCTCTGCACCAGCAGGCAGCAGCAGCAGGTCTGATCGACACCATCATCGTTTTGGGACAACCACCCTGACCACCCACAGAGCCACGTCGTCTCTGGTGGACACAAAGGCTCCCGAAGTCTGAACCACAGCCCTGAGCTGGGCGAGCAAACACCGCAGGCGCTTGGTGGAGCGATGCCACAAAGGCCACGCAAGCAACCGTCGCTTTGCAGATGGCAGGTTCTGAGCATCGGCCTCAAAACCAGCCTCCGGAGAGCCCGATGAGCCGTGAGCTCCATCACGTGGGGACCAGGGTAGCTGCCAACCCCCTCCTCACGTGGCCGCTTGGCGCAGAACGCACCCTCGGACAGCGCAGCCTCATCAGAAAGCACATGACCCTAAGACACAAAAAGACCGATCAGTGAGAGGGAAGAGTCCAAAGCCGAGAACCAGCAGAGGAGAAATCTGGTGTCTTAACGTCACTGCCTAGCTTGTACGGCAACAGCTTCTCTATTTAGACAAATCCCCAAAAAATCAAATATAGCCCTTGGCCTCCTCCAGATCTAAACATCAGCCTGAGACACCCGGTCCCACTCCAACACAGAACTGGGACGATGTCCGTACACGTATTCTTCCCCCACCCTGGTGTCATCACCGCCAAGAAGAGCATGTTACCAGGACCGGTTAGTGCAGAGCTGTTTGATGACCCAGCTGCTCGGGCTACAGCACTCGCTACAGAGCACCCAGGGCACCCTCCCTTCGAAAGGCACCTTCAGGCTCATCAGTAACAACACCTAAGATTAACAACAAAAATCAATAAGAGAGTAATTTTCTCATTCAGGAAATGATTCCTCTACAATAAGATTCAAAGAGTGTCTTAAAAGACAACCTCTTTAGAGATCCCGTATATAAGTTGAAGACAAGCCCTCTTTAAGAATATTCACGGAAATATTTTCATGGCTTCTCTTCTTATTTGAAAGAAAAGCCTCCATCATATTTATAAATTAAGACCCACACATCCCTCCGAACCACTGAGAACTGAAACAGAGCAGCATTTGTGCTAACGGTGATTTTCAAGAGGCTGGACCTTTGAAATCTGTGGACAACTTCCAGATCTCTGAAAGGTAACAAAGAAAATAAAGCCTATGGGCAGCAAGCTTAAATTCACTGTATACACCTTGCGAAAAACAACAAGGAGCTCAAAAAATAAAGGCAGCAGGCACATGTCAGTGAAAATAAAAGTGAAAAATACCGTACAATTCAGAGCCTTCTGACTAGGGTGCTCTGGCTTCAGCTTCTGGCACTGACTTGTTACTAATCCTCATCCCGTGACCTTCACCATGCTCTCCAGAGCCTCCAAAGAGACTTCTGCATGGAAGGACTTGGACTCCTAAGCTAGGCTCATACTCCTAAATACCTTTGAGCAGCTGAGTCTAAAACCTTCAGTGTTTCACAGACACATCATCGAAACAGAGACGTTAACATTCCTTCGTTCTTTCCACCCTATCTGAACTGTAATTGTTCTAAGATACTGAGCACCTTTCTGCACATGCAGTCCTTCTGAGCCTGGCTTAGTGTAGCATATACGTATTTTTAAATCCCCTCTGCTGACACGCATCCGAACAAGAGCACCGTGCCAGCACAAAAGTAGTCAAGTGAATCTGATCGCTGTCATCACAACGCTCAACTTGAGTGACACGTTAAACATGTAAAACTGAACAGCAAAGAGTTTTGGACTAAAACCGAAATCCTGCCATAGGGTAAAATACAGGCAAGGGCTTATTCTTCCTCTTGACTTTTATCTTCAGCGTGATCTTCCAAAGTGTGGGCAGCAGGAGGGCAAGAAGCTGCCCAGCCGTGACATGACCCGTCCAACCGACACCACCATGCAGCAGGGGAAAAACCAGGCTTGTGCGCACAGCCGCCACAGCGTACACTGAACGGGAGCTATTACTTTCGAATTTCCCATCCTTTTATTCCCCTGCTGATTAATACAAACCAGAATCATCAGCGACCATTTTGTAGGCAATCAAAGAATGCCTGGGCACAAGAGCTGTAATTTTCAGGAGGTTGGTTCAGTTCACCTAGATCGTGGCACCAATGCACACCCGCACAAGCAGATGTAACGCGCACGCCGGCCAGAAGATGCCAAATGCCAAAACTCATCACTGATGTTCAGTCCTTGTATCACTGCTCCTGTTCTTCGCTTGCCTGAGGTCAGCAGCAGGCTGGGGGCTGCCTGCACACCTTCCCACCCTGGCAGGTACAGCGAGCGCCAGCTTCAAGGCTCACAGCCGACCAGGGTCGATCGCAACCTGCACTTTGCAGGTTTGGTGCCAGGGTTCCAGTGACAGCGGCTCATTTTGGCCAGCCCCAGCCCTGCCCCAAGGAGGGGCAGCCGGCGCGGGATGGAGGACTGCACCTGCCACGCGTGACGCTTGCTCACGACAAGCAGAAACCATTCCCACTCCCCCAGGCTTAGCAGGAGACTCCTGCACCCCCACGAGTGCTCGGCTGCCTTAGAAAGCCGGAGAGACGCTGCGTAGCGCTTCACCAGCCAGGGATGCCCCAGAGCAACTGAGAGTACCGTCACCTAAACCATGAGCTGGTAAAAACTGGTGACAGACAGCGCCACACTGGAACGAGCCATCCCATACCTCTCTGCACTGGAGGAAAGGGTCTACTCACGGCCATCAGCAATACCTAAAGTCACACCATTGCATCCCCCGTGGGCTGACCAGACCGTGCATCAGGCGGTCATGCACAACTTGCCATGGACCGAGTACCAAAGGAGCATGCCCAGGAGGAGGACACCGTTGGCAGTGCCCATCTTGCCCATTTTTAACCCAATTTGAGTCTCCAGCACGGAGACTGCTCAGAAAGGGGCAAAGGGAAGAGCTCACCATTGCCATCGATGGTCACGCTTCAGCCCAGGAGGAAAGTTCTGCATCCCACTCTGGGTCTGCAGGTGATGCAGCGGCAAGGAGAGCCCCATAGGTGATGAGACGGAGCAGCAGCAGGTTATCCTGCCCATCCTGCTGCCTGCTCACTCCGGGCAGATGGTATTTATGCTGCCAGCAACATGAGTTAACCCACAGGCTTTAATAAGAACAGACCCGATGCTCTTCAGAAGCCTCTTGGCACAAGCTCTCATCTATATTTTAAATTCATGCTTAAGAAGGCCAAATCTGCTCTGCTGCTGGTGGTTCTTCAGCTGTTTATTCTGACTGTCCTTTTTGGCCACAGTGCAGCCAAGACGTGGGTCCCACCGCCCAGCAGATGCGCAGGGCACGCAGCACTCATTTGCAAATAGAGCCATACACGATTTTCTTGAAAACGTTATGAAGAAAAGCTGTCAGTCCTGAATGCATATTATCTCTAATTAATCCCATTTAAAAAAAAAAAAAAAAATTAAAAGGATGGTTGCTTGGTAGCATTGCGAGAACCATTTTGTAATTAATATGACCTTCATCTCCATATGGTAATTAGCAAACATTTATATTACCATTAAAAAGACCATGTTCATTACATAACCTCACTTTTTTCTAGTAGCTAACAGAACCAATAAAACCAATTTATTCAAAGCCTTGAACTTTCACAAATACTCCAAATAAATACGTTCAAAACTACCGGTTTGGGTTTTTTTAACTGCCACTTGCTGGCTGATGGTGACACGCAGCAGAAGACGGTGGCAGAGGCTCTGGCAGGAGTGCCTGGGTGACACGCTGCTGCTCCTGCTGGGGATGGGGCTCCCCCCAGGAAAAGGGCTCCCCCCAGGAACGGGGCTCCCCCCAGGTCGCGCCGCAGCAGGAGGGGACAGCCCTGCAGTGGCCCGGGGAGCCCAGGCAGCGAGTCCCCGCTCGCCCACCGGGGGTCCAGTGCTATTTGCACCCAGGGTCGCACACTGGGAAGGCTCCCACCTTTCCAAGGGGACACAGCCCCTCGTCCGGACACATGTCGCAAGGGCTGGGCAGGGGCACAGCTCCCAGCTCTGCCGCCGGCACGTGGAGCAGCATCCCGCACCCATCTGTCCCCTCATCTATAAGCAACCGTGACACCATCTCCTTTGTAAAGGCCAAAGGGAAACAGCCATAGAAAAACCTAAGATTTCACTACCAATACCAAGATAAATCTATTTTCTCCTCCTCGAAGCCAGATTGTTCTACTTCAGGGAACAACCGGCGGTCAGCAGTTCTATTGATAGTTTCTCTGCTTACATTAATCCAAAATTTCCTATGCTGGTTTTTTGCTTGCTGCAATCACTCCTACTCCCTGGAGTGACTCATCGTTTAACTGGTTTGCTAACAGAGGGCCCAATGTAGCAGTCAACAACATCAACAAAAAGCCATTATCGCAAAGTACTTGTTTTTCACAGAGGCAGCAGAGCTTGTGGTAAGTCCTCGAACAACATCGTCACCGAAAATGGAGGGGAGAAATATGATCAAAATCAAAAAGTGTACTAGCCCACACACTTCCCTACCCCTCTCACACACCTCCAACAGCAAACAACACCAAAACCCAACAAAACAAACAAACCTTCCCGTATTTCGAATGCTGCTAATAACAGTCCTACTTTCCAAACATGTATTTCCTGCTGCTGCTGCAAGTTGACAGCTCGTGGGGAAAGGCATGGGGGGTAGCGACACCAGACGACTCGTGCTCATCAGTGCTTTCATCAAAGAGCATGACATGATGTAAATGTAATCCAAGGTAGCTTTCTCTTTTACTTGCAAGCTGTACATCAACCGCAAAAAAGGGGGATTTACTAATTGGAAAGACGATATAAAAATGCTAATAAGGCTGTTAAGTTGACAGGGCTGGGAACGTCTAAATTTTATATACCTCTATGTATGTGTCTCAAATAATTCTTGCACTATAAGTGATTTATCTGGGACTACCACAAAATACGTAGAGAGGAGAAAACATGTGGTCACCCTGACTGAGAATTGCAGAAGAAATGAAGAGGTGCCCAGCCCTCCCTGGAGCTCACTGAAGCCAGCCACGCAACTCTCACATCTTTCTGCAAATTCCAGCAATTTTATTCCCTCGCCAGCTCCGGGTTATTGCCCATTTTTCACTTCATTCAAGCTCCCGCTAAATAACTTGAGTGCACGAGGTTAAAGAAATACACGTACAGGTTGATTAACTTGAGCAGTGGGATGTCTGATTAGAGATTGCACTTACCGGTCCGCAGACAGTGTCTTGTAAACCCAGAATATTCACCCTTGCTATGCGCAGCTGTGCACCAAGAAGGTTACATTCAAAATTTAACCCAAAAGAAACACACATCTCGCACATAAACACTACACAAGACTTCAAAAGCAGTTGCCTTTTTTTTTTTTTTTTTTTTCTCTGAGGCAGCCAACAAACATGTAGGATCCAGCCTGATGACAGCAATGTACTGTAAACTTATCATAAAAGAAGGATGGAGAAACTAGCTACCAGCTGTGAAGAATATTTGCAACTGTAAATATTGTATTTCAACTGTAGAGCAAGTAAATACCGCCTTATGGAAATGCCAGCTTTATCGATCAGCTCATCAGAAAGGAAAAAGAGAGAATATAATTTTGCAGTTTTCGGCAGCACAGCATTTTGCAGATATTGAGAATGTATTTTTGAGATACTGAACACCAGCAACAGAGAGATCAGCTTGCTGATGAATGAATGCAATAACTTCTATTCCAAAGGAATACCTTTGTTTGGGAAGAATGCAACTTAAAGAATCAAAGAATCATGAAAATTTAATTGCTATTGGTTTTATTTATTTCCACTTGATGGTATCTCTTATGACAACAACCCAGGGCAACATCCACATGGGAATTTTTAAGTATTTTCCATCCTAAAAACCACACAGCCCTGCCCTGTTGTGCTGAAGGGCAAATCCACCGACACCCACCTGTAGCATCGAGTGAGGGGCGGGGGGTGGGGGGGTGGGTGGTAGAACAAACCCCACACACAGTAATGCCCTTCCTTTAAAGCTACAAATGGAAAATTCATTTTCCCGTCTTTTTCTGCAGGTTTAAAAAAAAAAAATAAATCATTAACCCATGTATGGAGATTAATGCAAATGCAACTGTCTTGCTCCAGTATGACCCATCCAACTTTTAGTGAGACTAAGAGAGATGCGGGTAATTAGGACCTCGTCCAACAGCCAGAATTTTATGACTCTGAATATTAGCAGCGCCGGCACTCCCCCCAGCATGCCTCACAGCTAGCGCAGGATAAATCCTCAGCACCGCTGAAACACCAGGCACGGGGCGCCTGAGGAAGGTTCATTTACTTTTTCAGAAATCCCCTTCTCTGGGAGAAGGCAGAAAGCACACACGGATATCGTCCTGTGGCCAGCCGTCAGGAATGGCGCTGTAGAAATGCACCAGAGCCTGGGAAGCACCGGGAGATACAAGAAGCTGCCAAAAATCCCGCTGCACAAACCAGATTGCTCATGGCCGTGGCTGCATCCGCACCACAACCCTCTCCGAGGTCTCCCACCCCTCTCCCAAAGGCAGACCCAAGGGCTGTGCAGACCCCAGTTCATTCTTCACGGTTTTAAATGAAACCTGAGTCACGCACCGAGCACTTAACCCACCGACGGCCAGCGATTTCTGGACAACGACGGCTAACACCTACACACCCGGGGGCGAGCGTGCAGCCCATCTGCCACGTATTTCAAAGCAGAGGCAAGTGGAGAGAAGCCTTAACCTGTCTTGGAGAACAGAGCACGATTAGGCATTAGTTAATCAGAACAGGACAAGTTTGGCAAATCCTTCTTTCATTTTGTAAACCCCTGGAAACAGCTGGAAACTTGCCAGCGGCTGGGAAGCTCCCAGGTGCCACAAGCCAGGCAAGCCGGAGAGCTCCGGGCTGTCCTCATCCCGGGGTGGCCCACCCTGCTGGGACACAGCGAGGTCCACCTGGCAGGAAACCTTGATGCTAAGAGCCCCTCTCCGACGACCGACTTGCTCTCGGGTGACCCTTCCCCACCTGAAACCAAAAGCAGAGCGAGATGGGAGCAAACTTCACCCCAAAGTGAGATGTGACCGTTCTCCAGCCACATCCCAAGGAGCGACAGCTACTTCTTTCCCATCGGGTCAGTTAAACGGGTGCAAACGCAGAGTTACAGTCCAGCTCCTCGCTCAGGGATATTTTGTGAATGAATCATCCTTTGTTTGTGTTGGCTGCACGGACTTGTCAAACAAAGACAGGAGTTCCAGCAGGCGAAAAATTAAAAGGCAGACCAGGAGGCAAGTTAGCAAGAGGCTAAAGCAAAAGCTAGCAATGTGCAGCGGCATATATTAACCAGCAGAACAGCTTGAGGCATGCCTGGAAAACGCCGAGTAAGTGGAATTTAATTTCTGGCTTAATAATTCCTTTCTTTATACATGATTTTTGCTTAAGAGAACATCAAATCCCATTTTCATTGGGGATGGTTGCATTTAATCAGCAAGCTGAATGGTAAGTGTGTAATGCAGCTCAGCAAAAGAAAGGGGTTTAATTCTGCAGCCCAAGGCAAGCGCATCCCTCACGCGGGTCAGTCCCGCTGCAGGATCTAAGGACAACTTCCCAGTTTGCATTTTTCCAACTCATCTCACAACCCACCCAAACTAGAAGATTCCCCAAACAAATACAATTATTTTGCGGCTTTTCAACTCCATCTCCATAGAGCCTATATTACCCTCCACCTGTAACCCTGGGATAATGACAGGTTCCAGCTAACCTCTGCTGGCTTTGGGGGTGTCATACAAATATTCTGCCACTGGTTTGACGTCCTCTGGTGAACCACCACCATGCAACTAAGACCTGGACACTGCTGAAGATCGGCAATTTTGCAAAGTAAAGCAAAAATAAACGGTATCAAGCAACTGCACACACAGCACAGCCTCGTCACCCACCCCAGTCTTGGGAGAGGTGGTTCTTATCAACCACCTTTAATTGGTTTCAGAGGAAAAACAAAAAAAGAAAAAAAAACCTCAAACCATTATACAGATTTTTTTGTTGTTGCTTTCAAACAAAAAAATGTAGCAACAAACTTATTTGTCTAAAAAAACTGAAATGGCAGGACTCTCTTCTAATTCAAAATCCAAACAAATCAGCTTACCTATATCAGCTTCCCAGAGATCTGGGAAGAAATGAAGCTGAATTCACAACTCACCTTTCCAATGTCCTTCAAGGCTCCCCGATCACAGGCAATACAAACATTGCCAAAAAAAAAAAAAAACCAAAAAAATGTAAATACATGAAAGCTTGCTGCTTTGAAGCAAGACACTGCCCCAATTGCTCACCACTGAATCTGAACCACTGATGGATTTTCCATGCTGGTGGCATTCAGAAAAACACTCAGAAACCTGGTGTTCATCCGAAATTTTAACATCTTGAGGCAGACAGATACCAGTCACTTTCTAGTGAAGATTTTCCTAACACTGAACAGGGAAGCTGAGATTAAAGGTACGCTATCCCCACTGAAAATTAATTTTCTACAGTTGTTAAAAAAACTTGTTTCTCTAGGAAAATGACTCACTTGACAAGATAAACACTTCTGTCTTCTCTAGGAACGTGTGTTTCCTTGAACCTTGTGACCTTACACATTACACAATTTAATATCATCACAGAACAGTATTGGGCTTTTCATGCCATTATAGAAGGTAAAATCCCAACAATCAAACTGGGAAGTCACCGGAATTATTTTTTAAAACTGCCTTAAAATGAATTAACACACTTTTTTTTCCCTCCAAACCTGCTACCATCTTGTTAATTATCAGGCATGTTTCATGAGTATTTTCAAAGTGGAGAACAAAAGAATTGGGAGGAAAAGGAATTTAGCGATGCATAAAACGTCTTGTTGAAAACGGAAGGTGTTTTTCAGTTTTAAAACTTACTTGGACTTTAATTTCTATTTCACACTTTCAGCATGGAGACAAATTACGTCTTCTGCGTAGCCAGCAGAGCTCCAAACACTCCAGCCACAACGAAAGCCAAAGGGACGTTTGATGTGAAGAGCCGAGCTGCCCCGTCCCCGCGATCCCCGGGCAGCCCGGGAGGGCACAGCGCATCTTTCCGGGCACACACCTGGGCGCTCCATCGGACGAGCCGTGTTTCCCAAAAACCTGGACCGCTCTAACAGGAGACCGGAGCCCTCGCTTCTGCTGAACATTGGATTCTTGCAGGTCTGCGCTGCAGTGGAAATCAAAGCACCAGCGCCGATGTCAAAAGCAGCAGGATGGAGCCCCAGTGCAAGCGTGCAGCCGGCTGGAGCCTTGCAGCAGGTGACCCTGCGCCTCCACCTCGATGTCTGGCTGACAGATCCATATCCAGCAAACACAATATTCGATTCCCTTTTCATCTCAGGGATACAAGCCAGGCTTAGTACCTTTAAAACGTGGTGGTGCAATAATTTTTTTCTGCCTTTTTTCTTTCTATCTTTTTTTTTTTTTTTTTTTTTTTAAATGAGGCAACGAGGCTTTCATTTCCCTATGAAAGGGCTGATCTGAGCATACAGGCACCGATAACACTAGTACTGCAAAGATTTTTTGAAGGAAGCCAAAACCAACGTGCAAGAGATTAAAGAGACAACTCCCTCACAAGCTTTAATGATTAAAGCCTTTGCTCTTTGGAAAAAGCATTGCCTTGAAATAATAAAAAACAAAAGGGAGAATAAGACTGTTCCAGGTCTCTGCCAGTTTACACTGCCACATGCCAGGCTTTTTTTGGAGTTCTCCATGCCTGTTGCACACCCCATGGAAGTCACTTACGGATACAGCAGGATCTGAAGCGGGGCCACAGCTGTAATGTATTCTTTGGCATTCCCTTCACATGCAGAATGGATTAACAGGAGCTTTCTTTGGGATCTGGATTATGCTTCAGAGAAGTAGAACTATCAACAGTCTACACGAGCCAAGACCTAACCCTTGTCACTCAGGGGGAAAGTTCTTGGGAATTCAGGATACTTCTTCCAGTGTGCAAGGAGCGACGTAGCTTCAGAAGCACGCTAAGGAGATCTATAATCTAACTCCTTGCCTCAAGCTGAAAAATAAAATCTGCTGTTAGATACTCTGAGCAAATTTCCAAGTATTTATTTGCCCAAGGACAATTTGTGGCCGTCTATAAAGGTAACACTAATGTCATCCAAACCCTCATCCTGCAAGCAGAACTGCTCTTTCGATCCCAAACATTTAAGAAATGCAAATCCAACATGCATTGTCATGCAAGAAACCCTCATTACACTACCATTTGAATTTTTCTTCTTTGCAACACTGCAGTTTTCAGGAAAAATGTGTTCACTGTGAAAACACCTCACAATCTTAACACCTATCTTGCACAACTCAGGGTCAGCTTAAGGAAGGAAAATAAAGAAAAAAAAGGCTAACCTCTATTTTGTAATAAAAACAGATGACAGTGCTCTCTTCTGCGTAAGTATGTTGCGTGGTGAGAGCAATTCTGCTCTTCTCTTGGTAACGCTACTCTGTCTTTTTCAATACACTCTTCATCCATTAACTTTGACTCCTTATGTGTCTAATTCACAGCTACACACCAAACAAATTATCCAGAATTAAAAACATCTCACTCATTTCCTCTTTCCCCACCTACACGCTACATCTTACAACATCATTTTGCCATGACATGTCACAAGGAATTACTAATTTCTTTGCAGGGGGGTGGTGGGAACACGGATTCCCTTTGCACGACTTCACAGTCCCATGGCCAAGGTTTGCATCTGAAGAAGCTGATTCAGCCAAGCCCCCCCAATGAACAGGCTGCCCCCGTTTTCTGCCTACAAGATCAACAGCTAACTCGTGCGCTGTGCTGCTTTTCCTCCCCCGTGATCAGCACAGCCTTCCACACCTAGCATAAGAAATGTCCACTTAATCGCCTCCAAGCTTCATTTACATTTCATATTCATATCTCATCTAGCTAGCTCCTTCTTCTACAGCAGCTTCTCAATCCATCACCTATTTTTTTCTTCACGATCATCACTTCTCTTTTTAATTTACACTGCTTTCTCCCCTGAGGAATTCTGCTCGAGCAGGGCACATGCTGAATGAATGGTACTGACGCACCCTCCAGATGCAGGCTAATTCCTGAACCTCTTTGCTCCACCCTTCGTGGACCTCACGCCATCAGACTAATGCCTCCTCTGCCCAGCCACCAGCCACGCTCATCACCATTCAGATATCTGTTGAACACAAATATATTTCTAGTTGACCTGCCTGTATGAGCATGCCAAAATGACTGCATTTGCTTCCTGCAGCTCTAGCTCGAACTCTTCCCTGGCTCCTCCAACTCTATCACTTCATGATCATCAATTTATGTGGCAGTTTCCCGTAGCTGGATTCCACCCAACCGGCATCGCGGCTGCTGCTTCCCTATGGAAGGATGAGTTTCCTCTCCAACACCCCAGCACTGCTACGAAGGAGCAGAACTGTCATGCTGAGGGGTATCAGTCACCCCCAGCCTCACAGATCTCCAGACTACACTGCAGCTTCTTCCTCACTGATACTGGTAACGATGATTAGATTAGTCCTGAAAGTACGCACCACACTGCGCCACCAACACGAGCCAGGTTGCTGCTGCTGCACCCACCACTCCTCAACATCTGCAGAGAAGGTTCTATCCGCGGGTGTGCGAACATCTCTTAGACATCGGGGCAGGGGAGGTACCACAGAACTGGAGATGCTCTTTGAGGTTTTATATGTTTAAGGGCAAATCAGGAAGGTCAGGACTGAAACTACCCCAGTCGAGCCATACCAGATACACTGACGCTATCTTTCTGCTTCAAGACGGACTCAACCCAGAGAAACCAACCTCATCACCTTTGGAAAATCATACAAATTTTGGTGGACCAAAAGGACCGACTGGAGACCCCAAATGCAAGCCGACCCTCTCACCCTGGCTCTGCACCAGCCATATAGTCCGTGTGTGGTTGCAATCCAGACGGGAACAAACGGCAGACACCAGTGTAGAAGTGTGATGGGACCACAGGTGACCGCAAGATTCATTCCTGGCTCTACCACTCGCTCCCTGCACAGCCTTTAAAAAAAATTACCTAACCTCTCAAGACAAAGTGCACAGGTGCCAGTATGGCCAACAGATTCAGAAAGGAGCCAGCTGGTCTTTCCACAAGCATTGAGGTCCTCAGCTGCCACTGAAAGGTTTTGACACCAACCATGTACAAATCCAGAAAGGGGGAGGGAAAACCAAACCAAACAAAACAGATCATGCCGTTTCAGCTAACACGGTGTCACGGTTCCCTGAACTTTGCAGGATCTCTGAATTTGAACAAGGTAGCCTGGACTCCACAGAGAGCCTGGTCTTGTTCAAAACATCTCCACTGTAACGTGGAGCCAAACAGAGCAACCTGCAGAGCGAGCCCTCCCGAGGGACGGCAGGCGCCCCAAGGAACTGCGACGCGGGACATGCACATCGTGCCCTGGAGAGCAGGGAAACGGAACAGGCCTCCCCAGGCTCAAACGTGGCATGACCCTAAAAAAAGAAAGGGAGTGAAGGACTTAACATCGCCTACAAGCCATTCTAGCCACTTCCAGGGGGCAATTCTCTGAGCAGGTAGCTACCATAGTTAAAGCAAACTGATGGTGGTATTTTCAGGTCTTTATTTTTAATTTCGGATGCAACGTTGATGGCAACAAACACTCTCCTTCGAAGAGCATAACCTTTCCATGACTTATTTTCAGACAATGCAGAGCATTAGAGGAGATTTATGTTTACTGCTGAGTTAAAGGTCAGGAATGGAGGCTTCCTCCCTTCCCCATCTCTCCCCTCCTCTCTTCCACCAAGAGACTATGGCTGCATAATCTGCTGCATTTGTTTCCATACAAGAGCTGCCTTTAAGCACTGCCCTGATGATCACACAAGGGTAAGCAGATGAAATCCAATAAGTGGCTCTACAGGACAAGACACATGACGAGACAGCCTGCCAGACTCCTGCTCTAATGTACACGCTGAAAAGAAGCTTATGCACAGCCTGGGTAAAGAATGCTTTGTTAGGGAACACAGGCAGCTCACACTGCAGTGTCTGTTCTCCATTAGCCATCCATTTAAAAACACTTCTGATTATTTTGGAAGTACTTGCATTGCCCTTTCTCGAACTCAATATTTGCAGTTAATTGCATAGCTAGTGCACTTGCCTCCAATTTAAAAACACATTAAGCTCAATTTTTATTTAAAACAGCCATGTTTCCACCCAAGTGCTGAAAATATCGGCAGATCCAGCAGATAGCATTTTAAAGCAAGACACCTCTTTGCTTCTGAGGGTGTACACACGCACTTTACTGTACCTCAGCCACTGAAATACATCAGAGGGTCTGGAAATAAAGAGACCAGTCCCTTTGGGGTTAACGAGGGGACCAGCCATTACGTGCTTTTCTGCAGAAATCTGACCCAAGAGCACACTGCACAGCAACAACGGCCGAGGGGCTAGTCTGTGCTGGATGGAGTGGTCCCGGTGCTCATCTAAGCACACTTTCACACCTTTTGGGGATGGCTGTCTTCGTCGTGATCATTTATCCTGATGGAGGCCAGACAGCAGCCGCAGTGCAAAGCGGAGCATGGGAGAACAAATCCTTTTATTTTCAAGTGTCCATTTATATAAAACGTAACTATCGAACCGATCAACAGGATTTATGGGTTTTATTCTTTGCATTTATGAGGGTGTTTAACATGGACAAGGCATCACTATGACCCTGACGGACACCCACCCATCCTCTTTGTCTGATGCACGTCTTTGTCACGTTCAGTCGTGGGGCATTCACCACCCGGCAGGTTTTCTAGAGCCAATGCAACCTCAAATCCCTCGGCAGAGCCTGCGCTACGTGCCCCCCTCTCCTCTCTCCAGCCTCACCTCCTGACAGGTTCCTCAGCATTCAGCACACACAATCATCCACTCCAGCAATTCCTCCATGCTGCAGGCTTCGAAAATCACAGCCAAACAAGTTTTATACAAGCATCATCTCACTAGTCATAAATCTCTCCCTGGAAACTTGACTGAAGTGCTGACGTTACTGGCCCGGTAGAGTGATATGTTTTGTATTTACTGGTGCCCTGGTCTTTTTCCTTTTAAATAAAAAGTGCCCAAAATGATCGGCTTTCTGCATCTATATTAAGAATTATTTGTCCAGCCAGTTCAAGCTCACCCAGCCTGCCTAGAAGCGGCAGAGGAACTGCATCAAATCTCACGCTCTTCACATGCAGGCAGGAAGGCCCAACGTTGCCGGCAGCTGGCACGGCTTCACCTCCGGCACCGCTGCCACCGCACCCGGCAGCACGGGGCTCCTGCCCTCCGGCAGCAGGACAGGCACCGACAGCCGGAGGAGGAGGATGGCCACAGGCAGCGTGTGCTCACCCTGCTTGGGCACCGAGGTGAAGAGCGGATCTCAGGTTTGCTGCTCATCCCGCCACGAAAGCTGGGCCATTCCCCATCGCCCCGTCTCCTGCATGCACTGCGCATCCTGCGCTGCTCTCTTCTGGCAAGGTTCTTCAGACGCTTCACTAATTAAATGTGAAATATTGGCGCATCTAAGTAATTCCAACATAAGTATGAAGACAAAGGGCATTCTGTCCCCCTGTAATATTAGTATGTTGACATGGCTTTCTTTAAATACTCTTCAAAAAGTTCTAACATAAATGAGCAGAAGTGCTTAATTACGATCCTGAGTATTTTAATTCCTTCTGGAAGAAAAAGACTAGCCTAGAGAAAGTTCAAGTATAGCATTTCAAAAGGATGCACTCCCATGAACTAATTAAGATTTAAACCATGACAAGCTGCAAGTATCTCGGCATGCTCTCCAACGGCAAGCAACAGACAGGCAAAGTACCTAAGAACAATTTGGAAATTACTTTTGGGAATTAGGGGAGCTATGTAATCCGATTTAGTTGTTGCTCTTGTCAATAGGAAAATATGAAACGTCTTGAATTTCCATGACAGTTTGAGAGTAAGTGAGGGAAAAAAAGGGAAAATAATCAATAAACTAATCTATAATTTCACTGATGGCAAGGGCCACAGCTCGGGCAGGGCAGGTGAGGGTTTGTTGTCAGAAGAGTGATTTGCTCCTGAGACCCAATGCTATCTCGATCTAAGAATGTAAAGCTCTCAGTCAATGCAGAGGGGTTACGTGTGCCTTACCAGGGCTCGGTTTGATCTCTAATGTCCTGAAAGGATAGATTTGCAATAAAAATATGTGAAAACATTTAGAGACATTAAGTTTACAAGATGGCTCTGATCCGGTGGATTAGTGTCGAGTCTGCAAGTGTTCTGAAGCCTGCCAGGGAGAATAAAGCACTGCACTGTCCTTACACTAAGAGCAATTTAATTTGTATGTCCAGATGTTCATTTCAAGATTTTTATCCATTTTGAAGAGTTATATCTCCATTGCCTTGGAATAAGAACATAATTATGTGTAAGCCATTTACAAGATTCCCGTGGCAAATATTCCTAACCCTGCTGGGTTATTTTAGGGCAGTGAAGCCATAGTTAATGCAAGGGGGGAGGATTGTTTGACAGAACTATTGAAATAAATAAAAGGACTTGCTCAAAATGCATGTCAAAGCATGTGAAAACGTGAAGGTTACTGAAGCCCAAGAGATCCCTCCATCTCTTGCCAGGCTCTGAACTGTTGGGAAACGTTTCTAGCAGCAAACTGTCCCACTTTGCATTTCTAAGAGGCTGAATCCCAAGAATAATAATGCACAGAAGATTGCAGCCCTTGGCTTTCCAGCCAGACAGTAATTCAATGAACAATGCGGCCAGCCCATCAAAACATCCTTGCCAAGTTACACAAGTACCACTTGTAGGAAAAGCTTTCCACTAGAAAAAGAGACAGCAAGAGAGAATATGCTGGCGGAGAGGGAGCTGACGGGAAGGGCTCATTCCTAATCGGATGCTTAATTACAGCACGGCTCCCATGGTGGTTAGCCAGGGCGCTCAGAGGAGCGCCAGTGCGGCATGGGGCTCACAACGGCGGGGCAGCTGGGGACCCCAGCACGGGGTGCTTTGGCACCGGTCCAGCCGTGCCCCAGCACCAACCTGCTCCTGCCAGGATGTGGCCCTCTCCCAACGTCCCCTAAATGACAGCCTGGCCAGGGGGGGCCACTTCAGGAGCTCTCTTTGCCCGTGTCCCAGGAGAGGCCCTGAACGCCGCGGAGCCTGAGCAAGGAGCACGATCCTGCATGGCGCGGTGAAAAACTCCAAACAAGCTGCAAATTGTAGTCCTTTGCTGAAAGTAAAAGGGCTTTGAATATGCAGGGCACTGATCCAAGGGCTGGTAAGAAGCCTCCCAAGGATACAGGACACATTTTAAAAGGAAACAAAGATAAGTGTTTTCTATTTTAAGTGCTGCCTGCCCCATCAAGTCAAGTCACTAAACAGTTTGGCTTTGGGATTTTTTTAACCTGAAGGCCTTCACCCGGCTTTCCCAGATTCCTCCCTCACTTTTGGCTGCGTAAACACATGTCAGAGCAAAATTTGTGATTTGAAGCATCACCTCCCACCACCTCCTCGGCAGCAGCCCTGGCCTGACACGGGGCACTGCAACCAAATGCAGCTTCCCAGATGCAGGTTTAGAGGCATTTGCAGAGCTGCATCACACAAATAACGCAGATCTCACAGGGCTCCCTGCGGCAGCGCTTAGGTCAGACCTGGTTGGGAGCCACGTTAGCAGTACGGAAAGCAGGAACGCTTTGGAAAACAAAGGGAGAGCGTTAGGGCACAGTGATGGGCTGTCCGGAGGGTGTCCCAGAACTGCCCGGCACTGTTGGGGTTAACGTGGGGAGATGCTGGGCCATGGGCAGCAGGGCTGCCACCACCAGAAAGGGCCAGGAGCTCAGCTCCCACATCACACCAGCAAGGGCTGCCACCCCGGATCCGGAGCACTGGGATGGGGACGTGTGCTCTGCCACCCCTGAGCAGGAGGAGCTGCTCCCACCGCTGCCTCGTCCCCTCCAAGAGGAGGATCCAGCACGCCTGTCCCACGCGAGGGACCGACCACGGCACGTGGCCAGCAGCTGGGACGAGGCCACCAGGCTGTTCCCATGGAGCTTCCCCTGATGCCAGCTCCGTGCTGGCTCTGGGACCAGAGCACCTGGGCAGGAGGGGTCACCTGGCACCCGTGGTGGTGGGAGGAGATGCCAGGGGACCCCCCACACCACCTGGGGTCCATAGCACACACCCACTGGCCGCACCGGTGCCGTACAGCCTGCACAAAGGGCGAACAGAGGTGGCGACGGGTTAATGAGCACGAAACAAAGTGACCTGCCTCCGGCTGCTGCCATCCTGGCCCTGCTCCAGCTGCCGTAGGAACCAGAAGACCTGCAAAATCGCTTGCAGCCACTGATACTACAAATGCCTACTTTTCCATTCCCACGGTTTGCTTTGCCTGGGAAGGACAACAGTACTCCTGGAAGTGATTACTCCAGGGGTGCAAACACAGTCCCCCCGATTTGCAAGGGGTGGGTTCAGGAGACCCTGGAGAAGGGCAGTGCTCCCCAACACATGCAAGCAAAAAGTCTGAAGTTGAACAATCCTCAAAGGAAATACAGTTCCTAGCCCTAAAGCATCTGGAGACGGGATGCTACCACTCTTCACGCCATGGTTCCTACCTGGAACAAGGGGACAACTCTGTCACCCCACGAGAGGAGCTGGGAGATGAGGGCAGCCCAGCTGCCAGAAGAAACAGTGAACTGGTCCTAGGAGGGAGCGTTATGGGCTGAACCACCCAGGTACCCGCCACGGCAAACTCTCCTCCAACGACCCAAAGTACTTCTTGTCGGTTGATGACTCCCACAAACTCCAGGGCAGCAAGGGCCATGGACAGCCGTGTGGAGTGCCCTCACCGGAGCGGAGCGACAGCCCCAGCAGAGGCACATGGCATCCGACTATGCCAATTCCCAGGTGGCAGCCGACACTGTGTGGAGACAGAAAAATAATGGGAGGGAAAACCAGAACTGAAACACCAGAGCAAAACCTCTCGGGGCAGCTGAAATGGGGCAGCAGGCAGCAGCCCCGTGGTATGAGGCATGGGGGGCAACACGGGTCCCACACGATGCTGCCCTCCCACTGCGAGACCTGGGGAAAGCCGGGACGGGAGTGAGACTGGGGAAAGCTGGGACAGGAGTGAGACTGGGGAAAGCTGGGACGGGAGTGAGACTGGGGAAAGCTGGGATGGGAGTGAGACCTGGGGAAGGCTGGGACGGGAGTGAGACCTGGGGAAAGCCGGGACGGGAGTGAGACCTGGGGAAAGCTGGGACGGGAGTGAGACCTGGGGAAAGCTGGGACGGGAGTGAGACCTGGGGAAAGCTGGGATGGGAGTGAGACCTGGGGAAGGCTGGG
>JAVJGJ010000001.1:101927472-101940120 GCA_035590215.1 Microhierax caerulescens
GCTCCAGCTCCGGCCACACGATCTTCTCCCAACTTTTTAAGTAACAGTACTACAAAAGCTACGACATACATCTATTCCATTGCTGCTATCCAGTCGATACTAAGGCATCTCAAAACTTTTCCAGGCAGACAGGTCCTATGCAGTATGAATTTCTCTTACATTATCTTACCAATGAACTCAACTGACCAGGATGAACCAGGTTTCCCAAAGACAGCAATAATTTAATGCCTGTGTCACTCTCCCTTCAGTTCAGGCTGCCAGTGCCTCAGTTCATACTCATCTGAGTGTAGTAAACAACTCTAGAAATCCACAGCTAAATGCACAAAGGCTTGTGGCTGGGTTTCAGCTGAGTCTCTGAAGGTTGTACATCATTTGCTTCAAGATCATACCATTAAGTTTCACTGCAAAGCTCCAAGTGTGTATATTAATCACCTTTGTCTCTGGTGCCATTTGGCTAACGACACCATGCAAACAGTGCCTCGGGTTGCCTTCACCTCTTGAGAAAGGTGTTTATTCTGAAAGATAACTTGAAAATCTGCCAGGAACACCGATTTCTAAAACATGCAGTTGCCGGGAAGCAAGGCAAAGCAAAAAGAAAGGACATTGTATCTAGAATTTAGGAGAGACTGAGCAGACCAAAATGCAATGAATACATTGCATTTACTTTCCGTTCCACTTGATTTTTTGCTCACTTAGGCCAAGAAGAAAATAAAATGGGACCCAACCGCAGAGGCTTGGAGCTGGCTCTGCTGCCCAGGGCTGAATTACCCAAGGGGAGCCACAGGCGAGCATGACAGTCCTCGGCCTTTCTGCTCTGCCCCTCTTGGAATTCAGTGCTGGGAGGCAGCGCTGAGCACACAACAGCAGCAGAAGCAAGGCACGTATCACGCATTTTCTGATCTTGCATCCAAAACCAAACACCCTTGGTGCAGCAGATGCAACGTTCCATCACCTTGCTACCAAGCAGTTAGTGTTGTGAAGACTTGTAAGCTGGAAGCTCATGGAGTGGGAAATCACCACTCGGATGTCAAACTGGGGATTTTTTAGGGGTAACTATCCTTTTTGCATGATAAGGACAATTCCCAAGGGTGTTCAAAAAGAAAAACCTTTCAGAAAGGTCAGCCCAAAGCAGCAGTGCTTTGATTGCAGGGTCAAATTTGCTTTGGTCAAAACAACAAACAAACTCTTCTGCTACTTGCAACAACTGAAACACAAAACACATCCCCAAAATGACTGAAACCTCCACTTTTTTTTTTTTTTTTAAAAAAAAAACAAACCACCAAACAAACAAAAAAAACCCAACAAAAACCCACCAAACAAACAGAATTGTGCTAACACATACATAAAAATAGCTTGGGAAACTGCAAAAGGAGCCATCTGGAGACTCCTGCCATGGTAGCAGAAGAATGCAGAAGGAACCAAAAAATGCACAGCAACTCCCACCGCTAACACCCCTCTCCAAAGCACGCAAAGACAGTGGGGTGAGAACAGGCATCAGCATGGGTCTCAGGGGGCAAAGAAGAATCCCTGCAAGTCACACAACATCAGCTGAACCCACCTGCACCAGTGACCCACCCCCCGTTATTCAGTTGAGCACAGGTACCACCAGCAATGCTTTTACTTCCCAAACGAGCTGGATGCTCCTTCCACTGAGGAGCACCAAACCCACCCCCACGCAGCGCAGACGGGGCGCAGGGTGCTGCAGGGCACGCAAGCCCTCCTCCGCGGGCACAGCTCCCTCTTCCTCCAGCGCTGGGCTGGAAGCGACACAATTAAGCTCAACAGCTGCAGTTTACAGCTGTTCCTTTCTAAAATACAGAGGTCATTATTTTTTCTTCCTTTTTAAAAGTGGGATTGTGGGATTTTCTTAATAAATATTCAGCATCCTCACCAGAACAAAATGGGAGTGAAAGCAAGACCGCTGGCTTTTGGATCTGCTCCGTGCCTCTATTTTTCTATGTAACCTGCTCTAAAAGTATAATGATCGGCATTAAATCCAAGCTTGAAGGCACAGTACTAAAGCCCAGGACAACATTTACATTTCTGCGAGGATGAAGCATGAAAAATCAGTGACAAATCCATTTTTCTTATGCAGAGTTGTGGCTTCAGAGCATTTGTAAAGGCAGAAGAGGCCAGCACTAGGAGGATAATAAAACTGTTGGTTACACTTCCCTATTTATTATAGGTAGCGCTCCACCCCCTTTTAAAGAAACAAAACACAAAGGGGCCCCCCAATCCAGAAAAATAAAAATTATATAAAATACTGCAGCATATTTTCTGTAGAGACAGTTCTACTGACACACACAAAGTAACCAAGTAATCCACCGCAGTCTGTAATCACCTAAACTACTGAAGCACTATGGCTAGTGCCTTATTGCACGGGCTTTCCTCCTGACCTGGAAAGTGGTGGATTCTCACCAGCCAGTTGCCAGGACGAATGGCTCAATAGGTGAGAGATGTTCTGGGAAGACTAAACAGGAGGCACCTCAGCTCTGGAGATCACCACAAGGCCCCTCCAGAAATAGTAAGACTGTTTTGTTGATGTATAAAGAGTGTTACAGCTTTCCCCTTTCTCCTGCATCCCTGGCGGTGACGTGGAACCGGTGACATGCGACGTTCCCTCTTGAATGCTGTGCTGGGCTCTGCACCTTTGATGAACTTGTAGCATGTTATAAATACAAGCGAGTCTTCACAGCACATCAGCTCAATGGACCAAATAATTCAGTAGCTCTTCTGCTCCTCTAACTTCAGAGGGTTTAACAAACCCAGAAAACACACTACAGGAAAGGCAATTCCCACATTTCTCAAACACGCCCTCTGAACCGAACACAGCCATTTGTAGGTGAGACCCCGGCTGACTTTCCTATGCAATGCAGATGCTCCTGACTTCTCTCTGCTGCACAAAATAATTTTAGCAAGCACAGCTTCTGCGCTGGGCAGCCGAGAGCCTTGCATTGTACCTGGTGTCACCGTAAGTCTCCCTCGGGCAGCGCTGCCTGCAGTCCCAACAGCATCACCCCTTGAGTCAACGCTGCGGGGAAATCGGGGCTCCCCATCTCTCGGGTTATGCACATGCACTGCGAAAGGATGCCCAGCCAGTCAAGAAGTTAGGCTTCATCACAACAGAAAGGGTAGTATTAGGTTAAAGGAAGACTTAGGAGGTTAGAAAGCCATTTCTCAGATGTGTTATGGGCTTACTGGAAGGTCTTAAGGAAGATTCATCCTTGTTCGTGTTTCTGCAAGGGAGATACAGCCATCCACCGCCTCCGCCGCGGGCACTGGGGCTGTTGGGGATGGTGAGTGTGGAGGGAAGGGACCATCTCTAATGGGAGGTTTATTGACAGCGCGACAACACAAACAGCACAGCGTGCGCCGAGTCCGCACTTTAGTGCAGACTGGGTACTCATTAGCGGACACATTTGAGAGCCCTGGCCTAGCATCTTCCACAACATCAAGCAGCAAATCAACAGCAATTAGTGCCGTGCTACAGAGACAGGATTTTAACGTGCTTTCCATTATCCTTTATAGCAGTCTACAAACTGTAAAGCTGCACAGATCCCACCGGCTGTGGAAGAATGAAAGCCCATCCTCCTCCTTTTAGAAATTTCTGATTTATCATTAATGGACAATAACAACAAGGTTCAGTGGGGGCAGTACCCCTAAATCTTACACAAGCCTGAGCCCCACTGGTATTGATGGAATAACACTGAATAGCATTCAGGGTCGGGAGTTACCTGGGAAAAAAATAACCCCAAGAGGGTCGGGAGAGCTTTTGGTTTTTCCCTTCTCTTTTCAAGACCTGCATCAAGCACCCAGAAATGCAACTTCTGTGTAAAACAGAATGAACGGGGCTTGTCCATCCAGCCTGAAACGTATCGCACAACCAGGGGCAGCAGCACGCTCGCAACTCGCTCGGCGTCAGGAGCGAGGCAGAGAGCAGGGACAGGAGCCGGCACGAACACACGGCGCTCCACCTGAAGGATCAGGAGGAGGTTCGGTCTGGCCCTTCGTCTAACCTGAAACTCTGCTCCTCACTACATCGGACATTCAAACGTGCAGCTTAATGTTTAGGGGAAAGTGCTATTACTGGGTAAGAAGGAAGGAAAACTGTCTACATATGAATTTATTCCAAAGAGCTGTTAATAAATTACTCTACGTGTGGATAATGCTCATTGCAGAGCAAAACCGCCTTGTTCTGGTTTAGCTTAACCCATCCTGGAGCTGAGGGACCCCACTCAACTCCTTTTTTTCGCATGTGTTTTCTACTCACATCACTTTGGTGACTGTACAGTTGCTCATTAAACCCAAACCAACTCCGCTGGCTGATCTCTAGCCACACCGGCACAAGCACCAGCGCCGTCCCCGGCACCGCACGCTCCACCTCAGCCACCGCTGCTTTTAGCTGACAGAAATAATCGTCCCCCAGCAGAGCTGAGGTCACCCTTCGGCCACCCCAGCACCAGCCCACAGCGGCTGGTGGATCTCAGCAATCCCCCCACGTTTAAAATCACACCACTATGGGGGACCGTGGCTGAAGGAGGGGTGCAGCCGTGCTCGTCCCGCTCCACCAGCCAAAACGAGCCCTACGGACCTCCGGGACAGCCCGGGGGAGCCGAGCCAGAGGGACCGCTGCCTCCTCGGCCACCCAAGGATATTTCTGCAGCTCACTTAATCCCTACTGAAGCAAGATCACAGTGAAGGCTGGTGAAACGAGGACATCTTAAAGACATATAAAGCACCTCTGCAGCTTGTCTTAGGATCTTAATCAGTGCAGCTGAGATCAGGAGACTCCATTTAAGAGTTACTGCCTCGTAACAAAATGTCTGCTCCACTCAGGAGGTGCAGCGAAGATGCCCCAATCCCTCCTGGCAGAAAGTGCTATTTACTTCATGAATTTTTGAAGCTGCCTCATGAATTAATGCACTAAAATAACTTTAATAGAGTCCTCGTTTACAAATGCTCCCTGGAAATGTTGGTAGTATTTAAAATATACACTTAAAAATAAGCAAATGAATATTTAAAACTCTCTTTTGGAAACAGCCCGGAGGAGGAAGACTGCATGCACAGTGGCATTCGGCACGGCGAGCAGCAGTGTGCGGCGGTGAACAGGGAGCCCGAAGAGATGCTGACAGTGGGGGGGCACCTCCACAGACCCGAGCTCTCCCTGCACATGGTGCTGCCCTTTACGGGACAAGTTCCACCCCCATCTCATCCCGTTGGATAGCGCTTGCCTGGGCACCTGGATAGTACTGGGCACCTCAGAGCCAGGGATCACTAACAAAAACTTTTCTTCTGGGCAGTGGAAGCATTTCACTGGTTAGGAACAACCTTCCTTGGTCACCCGACCTTCTGTGAGACACTTGGAAACCACCAGAAGGTCATTTCAGTCCCTCCTGCCACGGGAGCAGATAAAGCACAAGACGACGACGAAGTTCTCCACATTCCTGTCTTTCAGACCCAATCTGGGTTATGGGGTCCAGGTCTGCATGGGATGAAATACTTGAACAACTTTCCAAAAAAGCCACTTGCACAAGACAACAAGGCGATGATCATGTGCATTTTTCCTGCCTGATGGGATCACACCACAACCGGCTGGCACTGCTGTGATGAAGCCATGGGTATTTTTGTCTGCAAGGCACTCTGAGATCCTTCGGGATGAAAGGAGCTATATAAATGTAAATCATTCTCATTAATGTAAATTGTGGGACAACGCAATGTTTACAGCAAACAGTCCCAGGGCTGAGCTTCAGAGTGTATATGTTTATGTATCGTTTCACCAGCAAAGAACGCAGCCATCGCTGCCCAGGAGCTGGACACCAGGACCTTCTCCATGGAGAACCCAGTTGGGAGTTCTCAGACACAGTGACCAGGTCGGGCCCCGAGGGTAGCACTGCGGCCGCAGAACATTTGTCTCCCTTCTGTGCCACTGAAAGATATTCCAAACACCCTGAAGTCCTCCTCTTGCACTGTGGTCCACAGCAGACCTGGAGTAACTGCAGGGGGTTAATTAACATTTCCAAGACCACTTCTAAAAACCAGGGTGACTCCGGTTCAAACAACTTGATCACTGAAGAGGGATTTCACATTCTGAGCTTTAAATGTACAGTTACAACTCAAATCATCACGCACACCCCAACTCAGACCCATTCCAGGATCCAGGAGGTCTACCAGGAACAATACTACTGGTTTGGGGTACACCTTGAGCCAGGCCCTTCTCCACACCCACTTCCCAGTCTCTCCATGTTAAGAAACAACTCCTAGCAGCTCTCCATGCCCATCCTAAACGAAGATAGTATTCCTTCCTAGACAGCCATTGGTACCTACGGACCAAAACAGAGCACCGACAACTTGAAGAGCCAACTTAAGGCACAACTTAATCGTGTTCACTGGACACAGAATATGAATTGGAGGTCTGGTTGAATCTCTGCTCAGGTCAGAAAGTGCCACAAGCCGTAATGAACCTGGAGGACCAGGCTGTCCGCAGTCCTGCTGCACACCAGCACCTGCAGACTGGACACGGCAGAACGCACGGAGGGGAGGGAACTGCTCCCCAGGGGCCTCGGCGGCTGCCCGCACACATCCAAGGGCACCAACCGGACCTTCAGCCGAGTTTAGAAACAGAGTGCACTCTGCGCAGGTGCCTGCCGTTCCATCTGCTGAGCCGTCCTGACCTCGCTGCGTGCTAACGCCGGGCTGGATTCCGTGCCGGGAACTGCGCCGGGACGAGCCCCGGGGATGGCGCTGGGTCTGCGCTGATGGTGGGCTGCAGGAGCACACACGCAGCCGTGCACAGAGGTGCAACGCAACACACACCCCCAAAACGCCTGCCCAGACTGAGAGACAACAGCTCCAGCTTAATCCCAAACTCAGAAGCAAGTGCAAACTGTCAAATTTAAATTTCAGCCTCTTTCTTCTCTGTGCTTTTGTTTCAGTACTTACAACGCCCACTAACAAAGCACCAGACACAATGCCACCTCCTTGGGATACGCACACCCAGCTCCCTCCATCTGCTGCCCTCCTCCAGCCCCCTTGTATTCTGCAAAGCAGACTGTGCTCTGAAATATTAATACTTTGCTCTTCTGTCATTATTCCCGACCCTGAAGCTCAAAGCTTGCTCCCCCCGACATTTTTTTCCAGGGATCACAGCACTCAATGGGTTATGTTACTGCATACTGTACCATGTCTGAGTGGAGCTTTCATAAAAAGGTGGAAGCGGTCCAGAAGCAGCTTCTAGGGAGCCTTCCATCTGCAGCAGCATTTTATTTAGACAGCAGAGGGGAAATTAGATCCCTATGTTGCTGATTGGCTTTGGGAGTTGAATCTTCAGTTCTGTAGGAGGAGTTCATTTACACCACTGTAACGAACCCAATACCGAAACTCCCACCGGAGTGATCAGCGCTCGGGGGGGGGACACATGGGGGAACAATGATTGTTCAGTTTAAGGGCAACGTGGAGTTGCCTTAACTCGCGCTCTGCCTTCACTCTAAATTCCTTTGAATTTGACTTTGTTCTATTTAATCTGGATTTCTGCTCCATCTGGCTTCTGAGTAACGATGCCAATTTATTTCATGAGCTTGCCGAAGAAGCTTTTCTTTAGCATGGGGGAGCGGTTACGACAGAGCACCGCTCCAACAAGTCTATTTCAGTCCAGCACTGAACCTTCTTTCCCCCAGTGTTCTAGCAAATACGTCTGCGAGCAGGAATTTCTGTAATTGCAGATAATTCAGATAACAGTAGAGCGCACAGAAAAGGCATCTCCTTGGAAATACCCTGAACCACAGTCTCACCTAGCGTAAAACAGCTCCGGCATCGATGGTTGCTACTCCGAGGTGCACAGGCTGCTCATGCCTGGCGGTGGGGGCAGCTTGCTCTTCTCCAAGACACTGGACTCAAGGACAAAAGGATGTACAAAAGGATGTGTCTTTTCCCAAGCCCCTACCTGGAGCAGACAGATGGCTACCCAAGCCAAAACTCACCTCATTTTTTAAGGCCAGATCCAAACAGAGCTGAAAGGACAACTTCTCCGTGCCATTTCCACGGTTCTTTGGATCAGGTACTAAACTAGCCACAGGCTTGCTCTCCTTCCACCAAAAGAACGTCTTGGCTACCAAGTTGGCTACCAAGTCCTTACTCAAACCTCACATCAGCCAGTTACACTTCTGTTTGTCTCTTGCTCAATCATGTCAGACAGGCAGCACCTAAAAGGCAACACCCACGTGAAAATAAACTTTTCCTTCCTTACACTGTCGAGCAAAGGAGCAGCAACTACCAAGTCCAAGGGGCACAGCTGTGGAGAGCCCCCGCCCCGCCACCCCCGAGATGGGGCTCCCGGCAGAGCATCTCGCTGCCTGGAGAGATGATGGGCACCTGCCACACAGCAGGACACGCTGCAGCCTGGCCGGGCTCCTGCATTAAACACATGAAATGCACTGAAACCGCAGGTGTGAGCACAGCCCAGCCGCCCGGGATCTGCGCAGGAATCGGGGCAGCGGTGGCACCCGGCTCGGCCCCAGCCGTGCAGCAGGCAGCCAGGATCACCGGCCACCACGGCCACTAACCTGCTCAGGCACAGGCATGTGGCAAGCCCACTTCTGGATTGCAGCAGAGTCACAGTTATGGATGTTTATGCTTTTTTGGCACCGTAAGTCACCTTGCGAGTGTCCGGCATTAAGCAGGATAATTTAGCAGGCTTTTCAAAGGGCTCTGATTCTTCACTGTGGAGGTGTAATGGCCCGAGTCTCACACAGCTATATTTTTTCCTATTCACCTAAGGTCAGAGAAGACCACTTAACCTTATTATTTCAGAAGGCTCAAACCTTTGACAATTATAAACAGGAGAGTAAAAAGGAGAGCTACATTTGTGTAATACATTACTTATCATTTCCCAGTCTCTGAAGCCAAGCAAGAAGGGTGAGGATGGCTCTGGCACAGACTTTCTTACCCAGAGCCTGGCTTGAATGGGACCTACAGAGATAATTGCATGGAGTGATTAATACCACAGGCTGCTTCATGCTGTGGATCCAGCAGGTTTGCTTCTGCTGTGCTTCTACTTCACACTCTTCCAAGGCAGACCTGATATAGTATGGGTGCAAGTGTGCCAATATGCTAAAAATAGAGGGGCAGAGAGCAGACTAGCTGCTGTGGGTACAGCCTCGACGAGCCTGTCCGAGGGGTCCAGCACCTCCTGCCAACACGTCCTTAAGGCTGTGGCTGCTGGACTCCCATGGCAGCTTACCCCAGGCCACGTGTCCCACAGCGGCCACCTTCTGCTGTCACCTCTGCCGAGGGTTCCCTGCACTGAGCAGCTCCCAGTCACTTGCCACCTTGCACTGTAATTAAAATGCCAAAGGGGCAGCCACACACCCCTCCTGAGCTTCCTTGCGCTTGCTGTCGGCCAGCATCCCTCTCCCAGGAAAGGGATCCAAGCCAAAACTCGCTACGTTTTTTAAGGCCAGATCTAAACAGAGCTGAAAGGACAACTTCTCCGTGACATTTCCATGGATCAGGTACTAAACTAGCCTTGCAGTTTAGTCTTCCAAAAGAAGAACATCCTGGCTCCCTGCAACCCCCTGCACAGCCCCTGCTGAAGGGTAACTCCGGAATGTAGAACGGTCTGATTGTTCTGTGCAAAATGTACTTTGTACACGTTACCAGTTTAGGCTGTAATCAAAAATGTAGTTAGCCATTCCTGGAGCAACGACACTCTGGAACAATTAGGCCTTGAAGAGACAGTTAATAAAGATACTTCGAGGATGTTCTGTGCGCATTGCCAACTTGGCAAGAAGACTCAAGGTCCACATGTCCTTAACTGATCTACCCTCATTATTATAACACTAAAAATCACACCCCTAGGTTCAAAAAGGTAAGACCCCTCCCCTGAGCACGCGCGATAGTAGAAATAGATGTGTAACCCTATTGTAATTATACGTAAAGTATTACCTGATCATTACAAAGAGGATGGACCTGGAAAGTTACTAACGTTACAGTCTTTGTGTATAAATATGTCATGGGAGGTCCCGTTTGGTGGGCTTGCTTTGTGGAATAGCACCTAGCCCCCAGCTTTGCGCAAACCTGAAATAAATAAGCGATGCCACCCTGAGTGTGTGAAAACTGACTTGCTGCCCACCCGGCCACGCATCTGTTTTTTGGACAACACCTGCATGTGCAGAGGAAAAAACTGCAGAGATCCCCTATCCAAAAGAGCTGGTGATAAATACATTTACACAGGGCCACGTCTAGCTTGTACAAAGGCAAACAGGAAGAAAAAATTATCTCTGATCTACACGATGAAGAACTTGCAAGACAGTTAATGATGAACTCCGAGCCTCCAGCTGCAGTGTAGGATTTGAGGCATCACTCAGGCGAAGCAGCACGCTGCTGGATCACCACTGCTTGGGCACAACTTGGTGAGCTTCCCTTGCACTAAAGAAACAGGCAGAACAAATCCCTTCTTAAATGCAATCCTGCAACCCATTTCAATATCTAGCACTGGAAGATGAAGCTTCCGCCAAGCCAGTCAGGGCTGAAATATTGTTTATTGTACCTGAAAATTAATTTCATACCTTTTGGGGCATCACCAGATGCCTCGAACAATCACTGACTGCGCACACGCTCCTGCAAGTTTAGTGGCCAATTTTCTTCAAGCGTGCACTAAATTGCACCCACGTACTTAAGATCAAAATTCAACCCATGGTGTTCAAACATTATGGTACATAACTCAACAGAAATGTCAGACCTGCGACCGCTAAAGCATAATATTTACTGTACACCACCACAAATTTACACAGCGCAACGCTGCAACCCTTTGTAGGTACACAACGGTCCAGAAAGCCAGAAGAATCACTTTGTCATACATCAGATGAGAAGCTGGTGTGAACTTTTTCCTCTGTACCAGCCATGGGCTGTCAGTGCAGGGAAGGTGGACCAGAGTGGACATCTGCTGATCACCAAACCTAGCAGCACCTGAATTCAGATATGTTATATGAGGGCACCCTGACCAGATGGCTCCAGCTGACCCAGAAACACTGTATAGCAGAGGACATCACGTGTGCTTGGCTGAAGTCTCCTACATTTATTTCTCAGACTTTTACTGCCGCTGGTGGTTACAGTGCCAGGTAACCAGGAGGTCACGGCAACTCTGCTGGGATGCAAAGGTCCCGGGAGGAGGAGAGGCCTGACACTCGGTCATAGGTCTCTGTGGCAAACCGACTGGCTCCCCACCGCTTCTCCTGGGCAAACACGTTCAAAAGCAGGGGCAAAACTGAGTCTTAAAAATAAAGATAATCTTCCACATCAAAAACTACCAAAGTTCACAGGCCACATAGCTACCCTGTTCCCTTTGAATTATAAACACTAAAAGTGTTTATTTAGGCTTGCGTGACCTTATGCACGTCCATCTGTAAGTCCAGGACATGAGAAACATCAGTGCTGAGGAAAGATGCATCCGTGCTGTCTGGGACCACAGACCTGCTGCTTTTTTGGCCAAAACCTTCTACAAAGCTGGTGAGTCAAAGTACTGAAAACCTTTGGAGAAAACAATCACCTCCAGACACAGACCTGCCTCAGTGCTACTCCTCAAATCATGCCGGCACTGCCAAGAGGAGGCTGAACTGCCACAGGGTGAGCGAGGACTTCTGGTCTGACCATCCACCAGGGATGAAACCACTGCCTGCCTTGCCCAGGGTGACATACAACCCTTTGGTGGCAATGGCTTTGGGTCACTGCAACCCACACCAGTGAGAGCACACATAAATAACCCTTGCCCAAATGTGTATTTATACAGAGCGCAGTAATAGCTCCATTAGACCTTTACATTCTATCAGGCAAACAATACGAGTTTTTAAAAACATTTAGTACTTTAACAGGCATTTTAACAGCTCCCATAACTCAACTGCATCTTTGCTGTAAATCACCTGACAGTTGAATACTCCATTATATGATCTAATCCCCTTCAGCATTTTAGAAAGGAAGAAACAACCTTTCTAAGGTTGTTTAGGAAGGTCAACAATCTTGCTAGGTGCCTGCTCTCTTCAAGAAGGAAAAGGTTTTGCTTTTTGCTTCTTTTTAAGTAGGACTGATTTATGCAGAACCTACTTATCTAAGGCAACTGCAAAGGTCTGGGGGTTTGTTCACAGGAGAACTATCAGCAAAGCAGAGGCCAGTTAAACCCTACAGGTAACCCACTTTGGTTAAGCACAAAGCCCAGTCCCGAGGGAAGCTGGTCCAGCACCACAGAGGTCAGTTTGCCCTTCTGCCAAAGAGCCCAGCGGCATCCAGCCCTGCACGGAGCATCCCAGCTGCGGCACCCACCTGACGGCAGCAGAGAAAAACCAGCTCCTGCTTTTCTCCGAGACGGCCTCCACCCAGACCCTGTGCCGTTCCAGGCTGATAATCGCCCTCCCAAGCCTTTCTACCCCTGGACTCACGGCTTAAGGGAAGGAGCTGGGAGGTGACACCTAACTGAGCCCCCCACACCCCTAGCAGGGACACAGGGCAGGTGACCCTGATGTGCAGCTCTGCAAAGCTCTGCTGTGCACCAGGCACAGGGCATGTGCCCGCAACTCGGCACTCGCTGGGGGGAGCAGGAACCACCACCACCCCAGCAAGCAGGGATCCCCCCCCCCCCCCCCCCCCCCCCCCCCCCCCCCC
>JAVJGJ010000001.1:101963628-101987822 GCA_035590215.1 Microhierax caerulescens
CTGGAGCCACCGGAGCTCCCACATGTATCCCACGGCTGGAGTCACCGGAGCTCCCACGTGTATCACATAACTGGAGCCACCAGAGCTCCCACGTGTATCCCATAACTGGAGCCACTGGAGCTCCCACGTGTATCCCACGGCTGGAGCCACTGGAGCTCCCACACCACCGGTAAGCGCTACGGGGTGAAGGTCAGCCACCCAGCTTAATAAATACCAAACCCAAGACTGCTCCAGAGCTGGCTGAGAGCTAACATCTGGACAGATAAAATCACTCATAAAACCACAGCCGAGCGCGAGCCCTTCTGCGGATCTGTAGGAACAACCACAATGTGTACGATGTGTATTTTCTGTCTCCTTTCCACTCTGCCAGCTGTTTTTCGCCTCATGTTTACTGGTAATGCAGCCAAGCAGCAGTCCCCTGGATTTCAGTGAAGTATTTACTCACTCTGAAATGGGAAAACATCGCTCTTGTTAAAAATTCCCATCAGACTGAAGCAGATCTGCTCCTCAGATAATATAATGACACTGAGGTCCCCAAGAGAACCCCCTCCAAAGCTAATAAAGTGAAAACAAATCCAGTTATATTAGGTTAATTTAAAGAACTTCTCTTTTTTAAGTGTACGTGGAGAGAAAATGGAAGAAACCTACTAAATTAATTCCAGCATTATAAATTTGATTTAGCAAGTACAGTGCACACCACTGTGAGAGCAATAACAATACAGGAATGTTTTAAGCAGAGAAAATAAATTATTTCAAGGGAGTGGTGAGAGGAGAGATGACAAATGCATGAGAGAGAACCTGCTCCAATATTAATTAAAGTAGAGATCTGCTTTTCTGTTTGCATTTGGCTTCGCTCAGGAAGAACTGGAATTAACAGGGGCTCCAGACTTAACGGAGAGAAATAACTGGAAACTCACCCAAAGCCCCCCCAGAGGTGCCTGTTTCTTACCCCCAGCTACAAGGAGAGCCCTGGGTGACCAGCTCACACCCAGGCTCCCATTCTTTGCCCACCCAAGTGCATATGATGACCCCCATCTCGGTGGAGCAATTGCAGCCCCAGCAACTACAAAGGAGCAAGTATGATTTCACGCTTAAAATCAATGAGTATACCCAAGCTGCTCTCCCAAAGGGGTTTTTAAACCCATCTAAAATGAACAGTGATCAAGAAAGTCAAGCGCTTCAGCAAGCAAGCAAATTAACTGAGGGTAATGCTAACTAAACGTGGGAGCATCTCCTTGTGTTCCCTGGGTCTAGTTCCTCGGCAGCCAGGAGGAAGCCGGCCGTGGGCTGTTGTGGACATCTCGTGCTGGGACCGAGCCTTGGGCAGAGCCTCCTGCGCTCTGGAACACTCTGAGCACGCTGGAAATCACTGCAGGCTGCCAGAACAGCACGCAAGGACGGCAGCCCCGCTCCCAGCGTCACGCTGACACAGGGAAGCTCCCCGCCAAACAATGCACCTTCTGCTGTGCTCTGCAGACGGCAATACTGTTGCATTTTCCATGCACAGTCCCCAGGTAACTCATACTGTAATTTCTTCCATTTTCACAAGAACAGGGATTTTTTTTTCTCCACTCCCCAGAGATACTGACCCAAAACACACTCCTTCAAAGCAATTCCATGCCTCCTTGCAAAATAATTGGCATGTTTTCCTTTGGTAACAATCACACTGACTTCCTAAAGCCCGGTAGCTGGCAAGCACCTGCTGGGGCTACGTAACTCCCCCAAAATCAGTGGGAGATGTGAAAAAACAACAGACACTCGCCCATACGCTCGCGAGTGCTGGGGAATTGCCACCGCTCCCAGAGGAGCCTCGCCGCTGCAGAGGCAACACTCTCACTCCCCGGGGCCCTGCTCCAGCGCGGGGGGACCCACTCCTCCACCCACAGCAACATATGGAAAAAACAAAAGTAAACATAGTAGCAAATTAATCAAAAGCAGATAACACCAGTCATGGATGCATTCAATTAAAAAAAAAAAAAAAAAAAAAAAAGACAATGCAAGGAACAGCAAATTAATACACAGGCTTGGCTCTTTTTTATCTAAAACATCTGTCAAAATACTTAAGTGTTTGCTTTGTTGTACAAGCAGGAGGTTATGATTTTGCAGATAGTCATAAAGCCAGGCAGTATTATAAAAATTGGAGATTTGCTTCATTGTCTCTACTGGTTTACAGTTACTAATTATGAGACTGCTAAGTGCCAAATGGTCAACAAGCAAATCTAATTGTTATTTAACTGCAGCCAGCCAGGTTGTGGATGCACTCACAATGCACGTATGTACATTTAGTACACTGCTGCTTGCATGTGGAATCACGTAAAGGAAAGCGAAGATGAGCACCACGTCTCCCAGCCACGCATTTGGACACACTGCCAAAGGCACGTCAAGGCAGCTGAGAAAGTGTCTCCTCTGCCTCAGGCTCCTGATTGCAGGAACGGAGTAGCAGGAGGCAGAATATAGAACCATAGAACTATAGAATGGTTTGGGTCAGAAGGGACCTTTAAAGGTCTAGTCCATCTAGTCCTACCCCTCTGCCACGGGCAGGGACATCTTCAACTTGATCAGGTTGCTCAGAGCTCCGTCCAGCCTGACCTTGCATGCTTCCAGGGATGGGGCCTCACCACTGCTCTGGGCAACCTGTACCAGTGTTTCACCACACTCAACGTAAAAGATGTCTTCCTTCTATCCAGTCTGAGTCTACCCCCCTTTAGTTTAAAACCATCACCCCTTGTCCCATCACAACATGCCAAGAAGTGCGTCTCCATCTTATAAGCCCCCTTTTAAATACTGAAGGGCTGCAATAAAGGTCTCCCTGGAATATTCAGTGTTTCTTTAGATGTCGCAGGAGACATCCATGCAGTGCAGAACAGCCGACTCCAACAGAGGCTTTATCCCTCGTAACGCCAGAACACGGCCCCTGCCCTGCAGCAGGGTATGGGAACTGGCTCCTTACTGCAGCAGGCTGGAAAGGACATGAGAGGTGGCGATGGTGCTGGTAACTGGGCTACACACCTCCTGGAACAGCGGTGCTGGGGAACCACGTCACCCACCTAAAAGCCCCCAGCAGTGCAGGAGCATGAGGGTCAGTGTATTACTTCGGAGGGAAACAGATCCCACCTGCACAGCAGGGATGGACAGGGAGGGAACGGAGGCTGGGACACTTGCCACCTCGCCTGTCACACCAGTATGGATTGCTGTGTTAAAAAGCCAGGTGATAAAGCCAGGAACAAGAACGGGGAGGAGGAGATAAAGCAAATCAGAGGCCAGCAGCTTCACTGCAATTGCTGGGCCCATGAGCAGACAGCGCCCAGCTGGGGCAAGGAGCAGCACCCAGTGAAAGAATTCACCCCCTGCCTCCTGCGGAGCAGAGTCCCGAGAGCCGAAGCACAAGCACGGCACTGCGCTCTCAGGAGTGCCTGCAAGCAGACAGGGACTGGATGCTGCTAAGAGTGAAGTATCTGGTCCAGGGAGGGCTCTGCTCCATCTCTGCACGTGCTCCCTGGAAAAAGCCAGTGCTGGTTTCCCCTGTCCTGGGGCAGGCTGCCCACGCTGATCCCTGAGCAAAGCAGGGAGGTCAGCATCAGACCTGCGAGCCTAAGCTGAGCCTTCAGCTTTTCTCCAGGGCCCCGTTCCCCAGAGCATCCACGGTCACAAGCGGGAGGATCTCAGGTCTACGGGACCACCGCTCCAGAGGCATCAGGAGTCAGCAGGAAAGAGCACGTGGAAGACCCACGGGAATGAACGAAGCATTTTTCCCAAGTGGCACGAATAAAATACAGCACGATAAAGCCATTGTTATTCATTGGCAATGCAGCTATCATCCCTGATTCGCAGCTCCACTTTACCGTGCCATCTTCCAAGTTATTTTCAAGAGTTTGGGTTTAGTGACGTAAAAAAAAAAACAACAGGCATAAAGCAGGGGACGAAGAGCAGCCCCGTGCTCCACCAGCCCAGACAGACACAAGGACTGAGCCACCGCAGCGCTGCTCCTGGCAGAGTAAGTCCTTCCAAAGCTCCTTAGGTCACAGCTTATCCTCATGCCTGTTTGGAGATGCTGGATGGCACATCCCACTTCCCTGCATCCCAGCGGGTACAGCACAGAGGGGCAGTGGCTTCAGCCTTCAGGCACCCCGGCTGACCCCAGCGCTCGAAGCAGAGATCGTTTAAAGGCTACACCAGCTCAGTGGAGCATCCTATGTATTCCAGGACATGAAGGCTCAGTTTTGCCAAAAACATGACTATTTCCCCTGGGAGGGGGAAAATTTTGAACTGGGGCACCTGGGGATTTCTTTTGCTCCCCGCCCCCCCTCTCTTTTCTTCTTTAATTGCAATGTTTAACTGAACTTTGCTGGGACACCACATTACTATGCACTCCACAGAGCCAGGCTATGACAGTTCACCTTAAAGGATTAGGCAACCACAGAAAGTATTGTAGCAATGCAGTTTATGTAGACCTGGAATGTATTCTCCAACAAGATTAACCTATCTAATAGGATTTGGGGAAGCTTTCAGGGCCATTAGGATGCCCCGTACATGTGGAAGGCTCCAGATGCTGTAACCATTTGATTTAATCTAATCAAGGCTGCCTAGGTGTATTTTGTCAGTGGATGTTTCTGTCATTTTCGTGTTACATCTCAATAGACAACTTTCATCCAAGTTCCATCGTGTACAAACAGGCAGATGCATTTGAGGCTAATCTTCAATTATAATAGCCACTAATTATTAAAGCCTGGGTTTACAGCTGGTTACAGTCTAATCCTGCATGGTATGAGGCACTCCCCTAAGTGCTGCTGAAGGGACACTTGCTGTCCCCACTTCCCTTTATTTTACCTTATAAACCATTTCACCCTGACGTTGTTTACCATTCTTTCTTAGGAGGCACTCTCGGTGCCCTGGGTGCCAGGTGCTGTGCAGATCAGCAGTGCTGTGGATCAAAAGGAAATAAAAACATTCTCTTCCCAGCCTCTTGCTGTGCAAACACACATAACCGGAGGCAGCCACAGGCCAGCACGTAATGGGAGAGCGTGGCTGGGAAGGGAAATGGAGGGGGCCTCTCTACAGACATCTCATTTGATAAGCAAAGATGATGCTATAAATCGCACTGATGAGCACTTACCCTCTGGAAGTGAGCAAAGTCCCTGTGAGGGATGAGCAAGTGCAGGAGTTACCATATCCTCAGGGGCTTTTAGCCGCTAACAAAAACATTTCCCTTCTCCACAGGTTAAACAGATCCTCAAAATCCATTCCTTAAATCCCAGCCTGGAGATGACATCAAGCATCCTTGGCTGATGGAGAAGTAGAGAAGGTGTCTGACACCCCCAAAAGCCTACACGCATCAACAGGCTATCAACTGCGCGCATGCAGCGTCCACCAAGGACAGAGAGCATCTGCAATGAGAGGGGCTGCAGCAACATCTGGAGCATCCAGGTGTGGCTTTTGCAGGTATCTGCTCATCTGTCACCTCTGTCCTCACAAGCCCAGGTCCTGACCACCCCTTGAGGTGAATCTGCTGGTCACCCTAGCTGTCAGACATCCATCCGTGGCATTTTAAGCGCAGAAGGAGCAGCTCCAGCACCAACAGATTTTAATCTGAATTGGGCTGGCTCAGCAATGCTGCAGATCTATTCAGCCCTCCTTTATGTTTATTTTCAAGGACTAGTTTAGGCATCTCTTCCTCAGTGATATTCATCAGAAGAAAGAAGCAAAGATGAAAGCCTGTAGCAGCCTCTGGGCAGGATTTGTCCAACCCTGTAATTCAGCCCTCCCAACAGACCAAAACTTGAGATCTATGGGCACACCAGGAAATGTGAACCATTTCAGCTGATCCTGACTTACCAGGCTGTGAGCAAGGGATTCCTCATTCCCCAAGCACCTTCTCACGTGACTAACCTTTTTCTTAAATGAGTATTTTCCCTATTATTTTCCAGTGGAAACAATTATTTTTTAGAATCAAGGCTAAAAAGCCCAATGTACGTTCCTGAAAACTCAGAAGCACAATGTTCTGCCCCTGCAGAAACCCCACTGTCAGCAGCCTGGCCCCGTTGGCTTGCCTGTGCTGCAGAACAAATACTACCACTTGTCCCATCGCGCTGGTGTAAAATCAAAATGCACCACAGGCACAGCACCTGGTATATTTTTGTTTCAGGGGCTGGCTCATATAAAGCAATTTGTGGCTGCAAACAGCTAGTGGAGGTTCAGAACCAGCATTTCAGGAGACGCCAATACAAACTCAAGACAGATGCAAGAAGGCAGATGCTCAGCTCTGTAATGCAGAGGAGCTTCGTTGATTTCAACGGCTTTACACACATGCACAACGACAACCAATTTCTGTCCCAGTGCACGTTGCCCAGTACCAAATGTTCCCTCATCCCATGCTAAGGCACAGGAGCCCGTCACAACCATGGAGCCAGTCAAGTGAAATCTATCACCAGTACATGCTAATAACTTCACATGCAAATGGACTGACTCATTCCAGCTCTCCTCCCTGTTGCATTCATGGGAACAGACAGGTTTAGCTCTCAAATTCCCTCAAAATGCTCAAACACTGCATTTGTTTTCACATGAGAATTAAATCTGCGTTCAGGAGGGTACTTTGGATGTAGGTTGGTGCTAAGTCCAACTAAATTATAGGTTTGTTTTTCTTCAACAAAAAGTTTTGCCACTTCTAGCAGCCCTGCCAGAAACAAGAGGCACTGCTGCCTAATTAAATCCACAGAGTCGAGTCGTGCAGATGTGCGCCTGGCTCTGCCACAGATGCTGCAGGTGATCTTGAGCAAGTCACTTAGCAGTCCCAGGACTGCCCCGTGCCACAGGAGAGCTCTCAAAGCTATTTCTTTTATGCTCAGTGAATACTTTTAAGTCTTTGGGAAGAAGAGACTGACACAAAAAAACCCACTGCCTGCAAAGAAAAAACTGAAGAAATGCAAACAGTTTCATGTTCTTTCACACTGCCGCAAAAAAATACTCATTTTTGCCTCAGTGTTTTTATAGTGCTATTTTTTTCCCTTTCTCCCTTCCTGCGCCAAGGGTGTTTGTGTAATGAAAGCAGTACAAGCTGCCATAGGTTATGCCTTGATTCCTTTGGACTCTCTCCTGTTTAACATTTCCCTCTTCCAGGGAGCCGCTCTGGCTTGGCCGGGAGGGACCTGGAAGGGGGAGAGGCTCAGGACAGAGCCCGCATTTGGATGCAGAGTAACACCAATTCCTTAACCTGCCATTTGGCTGCAAATTAAAAGCCATCCCAAAACAGTCTGTAACACTTGTGCAAAGTTGCCTAAATGAACCAAATGCTGAAAGCAACTCCTATATCGAATCCAGCTGCTGCTTTGAAAAAAAAAACCAAAACAAAACAAAACAAAAAAACATAAATAAAATTTAAAAATCGTTCAAACCCTACAAAACCCCATCACTGAGTACAGAAGCACCAACAAGAAGCACAGCACTAAAGGAAATAATCTTTGAAAAATCACTGAGAATAGGTCTAAACAGGAAGGATGACCCACTGCTAGTTTAGACCTTAAATATGATCATTTTCTTCTCAGCTCACACTTCCATGTCAACTCTGGAAACACCGCTATTTAAAAAACCTGAAATTAAAAAAAAAAAAAAAAAAAAAAAAAGGAAAAGAAAAGAGAGAGAAGCTATATCTGATCTCATCAGCCATTCTGTCTTTAAAGCATTTGACTACAATCCGCATCAGACATACTTAGCAAACTTTAAAATACAGCCTCTCAACATTGTTACAATTAAGTCACTCTGAAATGTCATGAAAAGCAATCTAGTCCCATTAAAATCTTCACACTCATTAAAAAAGCACTTACAGACTCCAAAATGTTCCTAATACATTATTTAAAGACACAAGATGTACAGTGACTAAAAACCTTGTACAGAAAGGGAATAGCAACAGTCTGCTTTAAAAAAGCCTGCGTGCATGTGTGTGCAAATTTGTGTTATAATTAGCTAATTGGGAAACTGCAGGTAGAAAGGAGATTGTAATGGGTTTTGTCTAGGGGGTTTATTTATTTATTTAATTCTTTTTTTATGAAAGAAAGAGGGGAAAAAGGTGCTTGCTTTCTACGGACATTAAAAACAAAAAAGCCCACTGTAGGCGATTTATGCTCGTTACGCAGATGACATGTGCCAAAGCCACCTCTTTTCCTGGAAGGGGTAGGGAAAACCACTGACATCCTCTGACACCAGACAGACCAAGAAGGGGTCACTGGAAGTTGTGCCTGCGAGGACTGGAGGAGCAGGAACAAGGACAAACGAGCTCACGCTGCAACAGTCACTGTCCTCCTAGAAATGCCGTTATCTTTTTGTGATGTTCAGAGCAGATGAAGGTATAAAATTTGCATCTTTGTTGAGCCCACCACCAGGTGAACCACGTTCCTCCAGAGCCCCAGAGCAATGGAACAGCAGCATATGCTTCCTCTGGCAAAGCTCTCACCGCTCCCCGCACCTCGCCTCATTCAAACACTAAGGTTTCTCACAATTTTCACCAGTGCAAGACAGGAATCAGGCTGCAGAGAGGCACTCAGACTACAGAAAAGAAATACTTGAATTAGTTGAACGAACAAGAAGGAGTCTGGAAGGATGGCTAATTGTCAGAGGGATCCCCCTGCGTTCAGCGACACCGCACAAAGCCTCTTATTTCAGTAACTTAAAGCCAAATGTGGGGGAGGGAGCAAACAAAAACATTATTTACTTGCAGAGAATGAGGGGCAAGAGCTCCTTAGAAATTCCCCACATGGTACAAAAGTTTCTAACCAATTAACAAAAAAATAAATAAATAAAATCAGGATTCAACCCAGGGCTGAAGGGCTCCCTTCTCCCCAGACCACCAGGCTCTGGCAAGCAGCTCTGCCAGATGCTTCCAGCTGCCTCTGCCTTTTCCCCAGAAAAACATCAGGCAGCACAGTGACCCAGTGGGAGCACCCACCTCGGGGGGTGCTCCGCCAGCAGCCTGCACTGAAGGGCCAAGGAAGATCTAAACAAGCTCGGTGCATAATGAGTCCACCCAGAATATCAGCCACCTGCACGTGTGGCGACTAGGGACCTCCTGAGTCATGCTCTCGAACAGCCGCGATCCGTGCCTCTTCCACAAATACTTCCCGCAGATTTCCAAACCCACATCAGCTTCTCACACCCACCCAGACGTGATTTCCAGAGCTCGCTGCCCGCTCGCAGGAAGGAATACCTTCTTCTGCCTGTTCTGAGCCTCCACACTCCACCTGACATCCCTAGGTCTTGGATGAAGAGGTGCTTGAACAGTCATTATTCATGGCTGTATCAACTTTTATCACGTTCCTACTTAATCACCCCTTTTCCACCGCAACGAGCTCCACTCTGTTCACCCCCTCCCTACACTGAAGCTATTTTTTCACTCTCTCTGATCATCACCTTCAAAGCCCACCTTCTCTGTACCCCTTCCAGTTTTATTAGTCCCTTTGGAGAGGCGGGACACGTTTAAGACACAGCAATCCATGGATGCGTACAGCAATATGATGACATTTTCTTCTCCATTTCTGCTCAACAAGTCCTAATATTTCATTCCTTGAGCCCTGAACTGGTGTTTCTCACGTACCAAACCAAGGGAGCACCCTTCCTCTGCCCACCCACAGCCCACAGCCTCATGGCCCAACATCTACACGTAGGTGGGACAGAGCCAGGCTGGAGGCACATATCCCAACAGGGCTGGGATCCATCCCACAGCACACTTGAGCCTTGAGCAACGTGGGTTAAGACATCAGAGTTGGAGCATGATGAAGCACAAAGAGACATCGTAATGATCTGTTACTCAAGATCCACAATGAACATGCTCAAGGGATATCCGAAAACTTAGTGACTGCAGGCACTGGCAAAGTCTCTGGTCCAGGCTGCAAACCCCAGAACTATAATACTCATAATAATAATAATAATACTCCTCAGCTAAAGTGTCAGAATAAGATTCAGTCTTTGATACCATCGAGAGGAGGCTACAAGCGATGAGTAGGCTATGTGAATGAGTTTATCTTAGAGAATAACAAGTTTATCTTAAAGAAAAACCCACTGTAGGCAATTTATGATAGTTATGCAGGTTAGAGAAGGGGGGGGGGGGGAAGAAAGGGAGAAAGCATGAAAGAAAAGCAGATAAAAGAGAAAAGCACAAGCAGCTTTTACAAATGCCAAAGACCTGAAATAATGTCATTTTAACTGCCAAGATGCACTCCAGCTTTCACGAAAATCAGTCATCACCACTAGTAACTTCTCAAGTCACAGGCAGCACAGCTACTGCTCAAATGAGCTCTCCATAGCTCCACGCCTTCGCCTTGCAAAATGCCTTCCTGCTCCTGCAGGCGCCCCGGGGCCCCTGGGAACAAAGGTCACCAACGCAAGGGAGCAGCACGATCCCGCTGCGACACGGGCCATTACACGCTAGCAACCCAGTACACAGCACTGCCTGGTCTCCACGTGTGAACTGGCTGTATTCACACCTGGGCCTCCAGAAGCACGAGTCCCCTATAGATCTTAACCTATGCATGCCCCAGCCCGTGCAGAGCTCCCGTAACCATTCCCCCTGGAAAGTAAAGGGAAAGCTCCTGAAATAATGGCGGTCCTCGTACAAGGTGTATCTTTCAACAACACCCTCCTCTGCCACGCTCCTTCCAGCAGAAAATCCCGTCCCCACAGTCCCATCCCCTCTCACACTCTGACCTGCCCATTCCAATTTCTTTCAGTAGATCTTAATGCTTGACGCAAATAGAAAAAATGTTGCAGGGCATAAAATAAGAACAATCTGGACATATTTTATTACAGTGCCTAACACAATGAAGGCATGTATTGTGAAATACCACACACCCCTGAAGGTGCGATACTCTATTCTAGTACAACACAACAGCTTCCACACGGAGAACAGCTTGGTTTAGCCTCAGTTCTAGCGATTTCCAAAAAATGCAAAGATAGAAAACATGCTATTGTGAATACTGAACACATGCAATACTCGGTGAGAACGCAGGGAACTAACTACAACTAGTCCTCACATGGTGTAAGCACCTGAACTTGCCCCTCCAAACAAAAAGGCCAGCATTGGCAATGCACAGCTATTTGTGTTTCTCTCCTGCGCTCCTCCCAGCGCTGTTGTGAAAATGGCTCTAAAGCCAAGGAGAGGTTTAGCTCATCAGGGCATGGGACCAGCCCACCAGCATATAAAAATCAGCGCGTAGACTGCATCCATCAACAAACTCTGCACTCACCCCTGCATGCCCCGTCACGTCCGCAGCAGCTGGGTACGTATGGATTTGGGTGCAGAGAGCACACCAGGACCTGCTTTGGGCTGGACCTAAGGCAAACGCTGGGAACTGAGCATCGAGGTCCCACTCCAGGGAAACTCCCAGCCAAGAGTCACCTGCAGCCACCAGCCACCAGTTCTGCACGCCTACAGGGATGTTAAAACTTGCCATCTACAGAGAGTCTACCTAATAGCATGCAATCATATGTGCACTTTTAAAAATACTAATTGCTTAACAACGCTGTCAACAGAAGAGGGTCTTCCCGCCTTCTGTTCTGAGCAGACATTTGCTCTGGGCTCATCTTTCATGTGTTAGGAGAAAGTCACCTATTTGCTACAAATCAGGTAACTACATAACAGAGGGGGGGAAAAAAAATGCTAAACTGTATGTCATTGATGTTAGGTCTCATCCTTCTCCCCGTTTCCCCTTTCTCCCAATACATTTAGTCGCATTTCCTTTCTGCTCCTCCATACCAGAACGCAAAGAATATTCATCTTTACTGCCTGGAAAGGACAAATTAGGCTGCCCATAGCAGGAGGCAGCCTTCAGCCTCCTCCAAAGACAACAGTAAATCATTCTGCTCTCTGAGCAGGCCACTGCAATCAGACTTGATCAAAAACATTAAAAAAAAAAAAAAAAACAAAAAAACAAAAACCACAGAATTTGAGAGAGAGATCCTACCTGGGCTGGCTGCAGAGAAACAGCTGCCCAGCACAGGAAGAGCTCCCACTCCTGCATGGAAACATCTGGGGGTACAAGGGGCTGGGAGTCGAGCCAAGCCATGGGCAAACAGGCTTTGGTGCCGTTCTGCCACCCCATAAAAGCTCGCTGTCCCTCCCTGCCATGCAGCCAGCACCGATGCACAGCAGATGGGCTCACCCCAGGGATCTGCAGCAGCCCTCCTGCCCCTTCCCAAAGCCCCCCCTCAGGCAGACGGCACGATTTTCTCCCTCTGCTTCTCTTCACTTGGGGACTCAAGTTGGGGGACCCCTGCAAAATCTCAGCGGAGAAGGGCCCAGGCATTTATTCACGTTTTCCTCCAGCCAATATGCAAGAGACAGGCTATGGGGGTTTTATTATTATTATTATTATTATCATCATCATCATTATTATTCCTTAATTCCCTTCAGTTCCAAGCACCCCCACAGCCTGCCCTTCCCACCGGGACCCTTTGCGGAGCACCCAGCAGTGCTCCCAGGCACCGCAGCTCCTCATCCCACTGGCCCACCGGCACGTCTCGGGGGGGAGGATGAGGGGGGCTGACCACACAGCGGGGGAGCAGCCCCCACCCTCTCCATGAATGCAACAGGCAAAACCAATGCGCCCCCCCCTCCCAGATACCACAAAGGGCTATGCTGTAGCCTGTACAAGAGCAGCAAAGGTTACGGCTCCAGAAGAGACCCCTCGCCCTCTGGGACTGGCCATGCTCGGCTCCATCGGGGTGAAAACAGTGAGGGCAGCTCTGGAGGGGTCTCAGCAGTGAGCGGCTGCGTGTCCTCACACCCCAGCACACCCAAGAAACCTGGCACAGGAGACATTGCTGAGGCAGAACCAGAAAATAAAGTCCAGGACCAAACACCTCAGGAGGAAACGCTGGAGCATGGCATTTACACCTGGAGCATGGCATTTACACCCACGCGTAGGGGGAAACGCAGCTCTCCTACTCCCACCGCCACCTGTGTGCGTCTCCACGTCTCGTCCCCTGTTGCTCATTCATGGTAGTCCCATTTACTCCTATAGATTATGTTAGATTCAGTCTCAAATAATTTATTTTTATGTGCCTCTAAATTTTATACGCTACTAAAATATTTGCTTTGTGAACAAGTGTCTTTTCCAGGAAAGCAAGGTGAGGAACACCTGCCCATCAAGCATCTCGCCACCTCAGAAGCGTGCCCCACGAGAGCAGGGGTTACTAGAAGAGCCGACTGGCATGTCCGACGGGCAGATATCTGCCTGGGTCAATGCCACGGGAGATCCTGTTTCACGGCAAAACAATTGCTCATAAAAATTCCATTTAAGTTACTATAACTTAACATTGTCCAAATGAAAACCCAGGGGCTACAGCTGAACCCTGGGTGACTGTTGAGTTGAAGGGCATTTTTGTGTTATTTTGTCTTGCCTTTTTTTAAAAAAAATATTCATTGATCTGAGCAAACACAATAATCACCATCTGTTGTGAACACAGTTGGAATGAAAAAAAAAAAAAAAAAGAAAAAGGATCACACGCAAGGCTGGTGTAAACCAGCATTAATTCTCCTGACCCCCCGGCAGATCCATTAACACTCAGGTGAAGCGTTTCATCCAATTTCTGTCTGAAATCGTTCCTAACATTAAAAATGCACCTTTAGCCAGAGGGGTTTTGGTTTGGTTTCTTTTGTGGTGCAGGGCTGCTTTTTGTTTCCTTTTGTTCCAATGCTCTTGTACACTAAGTGGAAAAGGATCTCAGATCTTGACATCCCACTTCACTAGAAAGATGTCACACGCAGCGAGATCCGTGCCTCTGCCTGCCGAGTCAGACAGTCAAGCACCTCCTCAGCCCCCTCCATCACCGGACTGAGCCACGGAATAAATTCCCTCAGCTCCTACAGAGGGTAAGCACGCCACAACACAAACAGCAATGTTTAATGACTCAGTGCAACAGAAAATAAACGGGCTTAAAAACACAAGTGCTTTTCGGGAAAGCAAGCTCTTCACTGCTGGAGAAGGAGCCGAAGCTGACTGGATCCTGACCCACTGCAGATGCCCTTTGCACCGCGCGGGGGGCCAGCCCAGCACCCCCACCACAGAGCCTGGGCAGGGGGCGATGCCCCAGTGCTCTAGATCCCACTCAGCCCCCCGGGCACCTGCAAGGCTCCTCCATCCACACCGGGGGATGCAAGGGACGCTGCCTGCACCGGGGGACACAAGGGACCCTGCCCATGCCGGCTTCTCTCTGCAGACATGCTGGGCACCATCAGCTATAGGCAAGGGGGCCTCATGGATGGAGAACACACCATGCCCATGGTCCCTGCTGGCATGATAAAACTGGCACCCCTGGAGCCACAGCTTTACCCAAAATCCAAACAGTCATGACTCACAGGCATCGTCTTACCAGGGATGTGGAGCAACCCACATGGAGAGCACTCAAGGATAAATCGGGGAAACAGGCTTTAAAGAGAGATGTCCTGCCCCTGTCTGTACTTCAGCTGCTTGGCATCTTGCAAAATGCTCAGAAAATTCCGGTCCCGCTCACACCAGTGGTGAGGCTGGATGTGGGTGTCGGGGACAGCCCGAGCAGTTCTGGACACAGCACTGAACAAGGTCACGGGCAGAAGCTGCGGCTGCTCCGCACCGACCCGCGTGCCGTGACACACGGCTTGGGTATCACGTCCCCCGGCACCCAACACAAGGCAAAGCACCAGCACTATCTTGGTATGTCTGATAAACAAGCAAAGAAACAAACAAAAAAAGCAGCAAAAATACAGGTGAGATTTTATAACACACACATGCCATGGCACGAGATCAGTGAGATCTGAATATTAAGCAGTCACCAGTGCTCTTTAAAAAAAAAATAAAAATTCACAACCAACCACCTACAACACCTATACCCCCCCAATCATTACCTTATTTTCATTCCTATTTCAATGTAACTTCTGCAGCCAGAATACTAACAGCACTAGAGAATGGCACAGACCACCCAGAGTCCAGGATGAGACTCTTGAAATAATTGATTTTGAGCAATAGGTGGATTTTTGCAGGATTTGGAGCATTTTTAGGGGTTCTGGTGAAAGCTGGTGCTGAAATGATGCTGGACTTCAAGCAGAACGGGGTCTCTCCTATCACTGGAACAGGACACAAACTGCAGGAAAGCTCCGACGTGATGTAGGATGAATAGCAATTGGTTTCTATCTCTGGCGACTTGCGAATTTATTATTACACTCCTTCTAAAGCATATCCCACTGATCTCAAACCTTCATGTTGTCATGGGTTTCCTGGACAAGCAGGATTATTTTGGTATTAATCCTTTGCTAGATTTAGCAGTGCCTCAGATGCTGAAACTCTGCATGAGAGCCAATCTCACTGATTTCTCCACCTGACTCTTCTTGGCTCCCTCTACGAGTACTGGCAGGTATTTGTAAGACCCTGGCATCATTCAGCCCAGGGCAATTAGCATTATTTTGTAAAAAAGGACTTTAAGTGCATGCGACCGTTCCGTAACATTGTTCACATCGCACTCGTCAGGCTAACAGACAGGGGTTACATTACCTACTACTTTATAATACACCTATTATACACATTTTTCCTGGATAACACTAAGCCTAAGTCTTTTGCAGTCCTCGGGGAGCCTTCTCACTGATGAGGTGGCTCTGGCTATAAAAGGAAGAGTGACCTAAAATCTGAGGCTTAAAGTGTTGCATAACCTTTGAAATAAAAAAAGAAAAAATAATTACAAATTAAATTTCCAAATAAACCAGAACCTCAAGGGAAGAGTCTCAGCTCAGTTCGGAAGCCTTTAGCCACATGTTTCCAGCTAACATTTGATGTAGCTGGAAGGCTAAATCCCCCCCCTCTCAAGCAAGAATATGGCCTTTAGGTTTCCCATCCCAAGGGATTAAGAATGGAGAAGTGGGTTATTTGCATTTACACTCGAAAAATGCATATTGCCAGATATTGAAAGAAAAAATGAGTAAATACTACTGCCCTCCTTTAATTTTAGCCCACGAAAATCAAGAGTGGACAAGGAAAACAGCTGCCAAGGTAAATCGTTTGGCATCTGCACTTGTCAGCTCGCTTCCATCACTTAACAATTCAAGATTTTAGGTAGACCTCTCTACCATTGGGGCCAGATTTAAAAAGAAAAACCACCAACCCTAGATTTCCTACCTTGATGCTTTCACATCGCATCAAGGATCTAACAGTAGGCAACTCAACCGCATCAACCACCTGAACGAAACCCGGTTTTACATACTGCATTGCACCCAGCACCCGTGCCACAGCAGGGTTCCCCACCTGTCCAAAACCCAGCAAAATTCCAAACATCACCACGTCAGGACAGCACTGCAGCTTGGTTCTGGGTTGAGGCAGGGGAAGATTATGCTTATTTGCTCTGTGCCTTGCTGAGGAAGGCCAGAGGAATCGGGAATGGGTTTTCTTTGTGCACCATGAAAATTAAAATCCCCAGTGCCTTCAAAACACAAGCGTGCCTGTGCCTCTGCATAGTAACAAAGTACAAACTGTATACTGTACAAAAGATGATCACAAAGGCAAAATTTAGATCCAACTCTCTGTTTTCACAGGGACTCTGAGAAGAAAAGGCACAAACAACCCAGAAGGGAACAGGGCTGACCTGTCCCTGGCTCCCTCTCCAAACACTAACTTCATCTGTGGCGCTCAGCACAACAGACTTTTGTCAGCAGCGGCTCTGCCTTATCCAGGGCACCACCTAGATACTACATCTAATTTCAGAAGCAGAGAAAAATACAGGCTCTTGAAAACATTGCTCCCCCTCCACATCCAGGGGCTGAGCGAGGCAGTGAGCCCGAGCCCCAGGGAGCCACCGGGCAGTTTGCATCAGCTCAAGGCACACGGTGCAATCGCACAAAAGCTGAAAATGAGACTTTATGTACATGTGCATAAACACACAGACACACAGGGAAAATTGCTATCAATTATGCTAGTTAATCATACATTATAATAGAATTAGAGTAAACCCTCCTCATTATCTCCTGGTTCAGACCCTGCTCCGCAGCAAGCTGACCACATGCTGCACTAATGCCAATAGCCCCCGCGCATTAACCTTTATCTGCGCCTCGCAGCTTCGCTGTTTGCTGTGCGTATCGGGCTTGTTCTGACCTTGTTCCTGGCTGACCTTTCCTTGAAATCCAACATTTGTAGCAGTCCTGGAGGCTGGCTCATCTCCCACCGCCTTGCAGCCACGCTGCATTTTTCTACAGGATCTAAAACATAGGATGCCTTGTTTTCGCCTTGTGACTGGGATCCTCGCCTGCCGTCGGAGGTCCCTGCCCTTCGCCTTTCAGAGAGGCTATGACATTACCAAGACAGTTTACAACTGCTGCTGCATGTTCAGTTATTAAGAGGAAATCCTGAGGGATGTTTCATTATTATTATTATTATTATTATTATTATTATTATTATTATTATTATTATTTTACGCAGGGGCTGTCAAAAAGGGATAATCGTGTGCAGCCTCCGAGCAGCAGCACCGAGCACCCTGGCTGTGCCTCTCACCCTCGTGGCAGCCAGGGCATCGAGCCCCCCCAGCCAGCCTGCGTCCCCAAAACTGTGATTGCAGCAGATTAAAGGGGCCTTTTACGGCTGTGATTCACTGCTGGAGGAAGCAGTTCACTGCTGGGTATTCAGAGTGATGGTGTTTAGCGCAGATGCCTGTGTGGGAACCCAGGCTCCTGCGAGCAACACATCCTTGAGCATCCCTGACAAGTCCTGACTCCACAGACTTGCACTGCGGGGACAGAGTCATCTTCGTGCACAGGAGGAAACTGTGACCTGCATAATATTTGTTCTGCAAAGTAAACACGCACCATATTAAAAAAAGAAAAGAAAAAAAGAAAAGAAAAGAGAAAAACAGAGAAATGAACTCAGAATAAAGTTCTCCTTTGAAGGACTTCAGAGAAAAACCCATCAGGAGGCGGAGGAGTCCTTCCAAAGAGGGCAAAGTCCCAACTGCCACACAACTGGTTTGACACAGCAGTGCAGTAAAGACAGCAATTCAAATTCCCAGGAGCATAGGGAGCACAGTTTAACTGAGTTTCCTCCTTTTCCACTACAGGAATAACATAAAGCTGCAACCAGCATCCTAGTTTCAATCTCTGCTGTGCGTTCTCTATAACCCTCCCCATCGACTTGCATGGGGGTCTAGATGACAGAAGTGAAAACATCACTTGCAATCACATTTGTGAGGGAAGGTCCAGAAGCAGATTTTTGGCAGGCTGGTTTATGGTAGGAGAAAAAAAAAAAAAAAAGAAAAGAAAAAAAAAAAAAAACTAAACCCAAAGATTACCAGAAAAAAAAACATACTAAATGTTTAGTTCAAAACTGGTTGAAGCTTCCAACTTGGCAGAGGGAGGTATTTATAAAAAAATAATAATTGCCTCAGAAAGTTCATAAAAGCAATGATTAAGCTAAACTCACAAATAAGGGCATGGAAAAATTTGCTTCATGAGAACTTCCTCTACTGCAGAAGCACGCTGAGGCAATACCAACATGGTTACTGAGAGGTGGTGACATGGGTAGCAGGGGACGAGACACACCAAATGCATGAACTGGTGTTTGTAGGTAGATCTGGTGATGGTCACACACATACAGCACCAGGCAGGACACAACCAACCGCCTCCCCAGCTTCACCCTGCCCACACCAGAGATACACCACCAGGGCTGTGACGAGCTCCAGCATCTCTCCACCTGCCTCCAGACTCCCACCCAAGGCAGGAGGCAGATGCAGACCCCTCCTGGTCCCCCTGTACACACACACCGGCATGTGCCGCTGCCGGGAAACGCTGCGATGACAGGGAAAGAGCTTTTTCTTGCTTTTACTTTTTTTACCCTGACCCTTACTTCTCCCGAGACATAAAGCTTAAACAACTCAACATTTAAGGATCATCAACGAAAGTCACAAATAGCTATATTTTAAAAAATTGCTTTAACATTTTAAACCCTCAAATGTCATCCAAAATAACTGCAGTCAGCTTGAAAAAACGGTATTTTTCACATTGCAGATGCCCACTGGAAGACCTGCACAGGGTTTATGTCTCACTTTCAAATGGCATCATTTCTGCCTTGCAATGGAAACTCTTCTTTCCTCGGGGAGGTTTAGTGAATGGAGAGGAAGAGATGCTCTGAGCCCAAGGAAAATGAGGTCCACGCCACTCCATCCTTACGGAACCAGGGAGCCCTAGGAAAAGCCTCTGGGTGGGGGATGCAAAAGCCACTGACCGCTTGCAGTGGCAGCAGAAGGCACGAACCCCAGCCCACGTCTCCGGCCGAGGAGCAGTGAACCCACCGCCTGCGCCTCTCCCCTGCTCCTCCTGCGGAGCTCTGCTCCAGCCCCTTCCTAGAAGTGAGATAATCTGGCCTTTAAATAGGGTTCACGGCACTTGACCCCAAATCCGCAGAGCAAGGGAAAGCAGAGCGCTAGGCCAGCGTGTCAGGTGTTCGGATGAGATGCTCTTTTAATACCTTCCAGGTTTTGAAAAGGCTTTTTATGCATTAGATCCACCCTTTTTTTAATACTATGAGGACAAAACTGCACTTACGGGGGAAAGGAGCATAAAAAAGGTAATAAACATTTAATGATCCAATAATTGGTTATATCAGAGTAATCACTGTTCAGTAATTAACTCCCATTCCTGCTTGCTCATTTGATATTTTCTGTACCCTTTGATAGGTTCCTGTGACTATCAGCATTCCTTAGAAACTCTTACGCTGAAACCTTTTGATGAAGCTAAAAAGCAACGATACCATTAATCACTACACACGTCCCAGTGGCTTTCAGGCTCCAAGACGGGGCCTTTCCTCTCGGCACATCACTCCTCAGCTGTCTTTAACGCAGCTGCTTGGCCCTAGGATTGGAGATTTTTCTCCTTTGCTTCTTCACGTTACAGGAAAAATGAATTAGCTATACATTTTCTGTGCCAAAGGGTTAGTGGGAAAGCACACAAACATAAAATTACATCTTGAAAGATAACGAAAAATAATTACATTGCAGCATCGCAGAAGAATACAGGGAACAGCTGGCATGTTGTTGCAATGTCAAACTAAGAATTAAACTTGGGTTAGCATCACTTCCAACTAACTGCCCACAGTAAGCAAGAGAAGACCGACACCGGGCTCCTGCAACAGCCTTCCACACGCAGCCCTTGCTCACCCACGGCCGCAGAAAGCAGCGGCGGAGCAGAGCGTGCCGGCACGGCTGCATTTCAGCCGTGGCGATCGGACCGTAGCTTAGGCGGGAGGGCGAGAGCTCTCCTTGCAAGGGCACCCAGGTGAGCAGCTTTATAACCAGACTTCTTCAACTTCTGATCCTTAAACTAGCCAACGGTAGTAAGGATTTTAAGACAAACTCATATAATGGAAGGAGGCTTCATTTATGGTCTTTAAACATCAAAAAAATATATTACACAATTTACTTCTCTAGTGTAACAGCTCTGTGATTTAACAGCTCTAAATTTGTTTAAGAAAAATGATGGTATAAAAATGCTGACTTCTGTTTTTTCCAAAGTAGAGATATTATTGCCTGAGAAAAAAAAAAAAAGAAAAAAAAAGAAAAAAAAAAAAAGAGCGCTAAATTAACATTACTTTCTTTGGCACTAAATTAACATTACTTTCTTTGGAGTGGATTTTGATCTCAGTTACATCAGCACAGAGCCAAAGTAATGCCACGGCATCTCCTCATACTTTGCATTTATTGTAGCCAGACATTTTTTCAACCGAAAGTTCTTCCTCAAGACAAGTATCTGCTGAACTTCAAGCTAGTAAAGCTATTTTTCCCCCCTGAAGGAATCCTTTACCATTCATTTATTTCCAGTTGCCACCATTCTAGACCAAATCAGATTTGCTGCATGCAGTGGAGCTGCCTTTGGCTGCCAGGATCTTTGAGCAAGAGATGCTTTTCATCCAAAACACACACCCACCCCTCCATCAGCACAGTAACTTTTGCCTCAAAGGTTTTAAAAGACCAGGGGTCGCAGTACCTGAAACACCAGGTCACAACACCAGAAAAAAGACATTTTTCCTAAGTCAAATATTCTGCCCCAATTGTCAATATTACACAAGATGCTGGAACTGCAACATTGTATTTTTAACTGCTGCTACACAAATTAATGCAATGAAAGTCAGTTAGCACAAGGAATCCTGGTACTGAACATGAAATATCGAGTTAATCAAAAACACGTGCATGCAGCAATCAATTACCCTGCACCAGCTAGTGGGATTTCCTAAAGCACACCGAGCCGGAGCTAAGGCGTTCGCAGAGTTGAACTGGAGGGAACATGAGTTGTTTGTATGTTACTCATGCACTTGAAGGCATTAGTAGTGATGGGAAGGGAGGGAGACAGGGAAACAGATTGAAAGGGGCAGGAAAATTAGAGAGAGCTCCTTGCCATTAATGGAAAAATAACTGCAGAGTGCTGTAACAGATTTCTCCTCTTTTGTATGCATAGGAATATTTATTTAATCAATGTTCTGTAACAAAACAGGCCTCTGGTGAGCTATTGTGGAGAGTGAACTCCATTCAGAGAGTGGTGATTTGAATCCTGCCACCTGTTTAGCCAGTATCTGAGAAAGCAACAATATGTGGCTGGATGGGAAGGTGTCTGCACCGGGGGGGTGAGGAGGAAGCACCCCCTGGTAGCTTCCCAGAGTCATTACCCAAAATAATGCTGCTTGCCAGGGAAATCTTGATGACTCGTCATTAACAGGACTTGCTGCAAGCAAAGCTGCAAAGCTCACCATTTCTCTTACAAGAAATAAAATTCAATCCCATCCAGCAGAGACCTCAGCCTGTCGCTTTGCACTGACGCTGCATGTTACACCCAGACCCCAACCCGCAAATGAATCCTGATTTACCCAGCACCATCGCCACCGGTCAGGCATCTGGTGAGGGACACGGTACAACGTGAAAGCTTCGAACAAAGGCTGGTATCAGCTGGCTGGGCTGCCCAGTGCATGCCACCGTTCCCAGTGGCCACCCAGCCGAGCTGCCGGGGCTCCTCCAGCACCCCCAGCTGTGCTCCAGCGAGCGGCTGCATCCTGTATCCCGCTGGCAGATGCTGAGCTGCAGCAGGCAGCGCTGGGAACACACCTTGGCCCTCCTGCCACCAGCCTCGAGTGCCTGCAGGCCCCAAAACAAAAAACACTCCAAACTTTCCCTCAAAATAAACTTATTTTTTAAAAGTCACTGTTACTAAGCCTCGCATTAAGGTTATATTTATGTATATACCTAATAGCATCCTGCCCCTGACAGCACTTAAGCATATACTCATCCCAAGCATGCTGCGCTATGATTTTTAGCAACATATTCAAGCACTGCCTTAATAAAGGACTGATTTAAACATCTGCATAAATACTGTCCTTAAATAAAGCCCTGACAAGAGCCTACTGCAAAACCTGGGGATCTCAATGGGAGCTTCTCACCAGTCTAAGTTTCTTTCTTTCTCATTTCTGCAACATTTGCTGCAAAAGCATGCCATATACGTGATCTTATACAAACCTTATCACAAAGCAGCTTTGCTCTTAAATTTGTTACACAAGGATTTAAAAAAATACACCCATGCATTTATTTATTTTTTATAGGCCAGTTAGTAACAGAGATACACCAGTTTTATGACATATTACACCTGCAGACCTGGCATTAATGACAGACCTAATTTGTTTATCACTGTCACAGCTGCCAGAGTTAGTAATATATCCTTTAGCATTCCTCACAGGTAGAATGAGAGTTTCTTCCCTATTCTGCAATGGATTTAAGGAAAAATATTACCATAAGCTAGCCTTGAAACCCACCACAGCGGGGACAGATAACGTTGTAAGCGATTTAAAACTGAAGCAAGCCATAATGAAGCAACACTAACTTTTACATCCTTAATCATAACGGCATAAAGAAAGCTAAAGCACTAATCAGAATTTCACTGGGTTACCCCTTCACAGCAGATTTCCTTAAAGTGATTGCTGTCAACAATTTTAAGGTCAAATTATAGCTTTATTTTAAAAGGTGGTTGACAATAATAAATTAAAAAAAAAGCCTTCAGTTACTGAAATACGTGTTCCAGCCATGTCCCTGCTAAACATGGATAAGCACTGGTGTTTGATGTCCTACAATAAAATTATGTAGATATTTTATGTTAACCACCTACTATTTGAGCATCCTGCAGATGCTAATTAAATAATCAGGCAATCTCTAAAGAGGGAAAGTATTATTAAACCCATTTCACGGAAAGGAAAACTCAGCTATGGCAAAACTAACACAGTAGCTCAAGGTGACACCTAAGCACATATTTGACTTCACACCACACACCAGCTCACACATCGGCATTATCCCCATAGGCCTGCTCTTCTCCACGAAACCCAAATCCACAGCACCTCCCATGAGCATACGCATGGATCCAAGCCCAGATCCCTCCTGATTCAGCACATCCACAAAGCAGGTGCTCGCACGGCCGTGCTGAACTGGGAGGGGAGCGACTGCTTCAAGGTTATGAAAGATGGCTGTGCTTACATGGAAACAAACCCATGGCTTCCAAGGACCAGCTCAGCATCTTAATTAGTGTGTCTGAAGGACAAGACTATCAGAGGAGTTGTTTTGGGAGGGACTTACACAAACCCAATGCAACAGCAAGCACGTGTGGCTGAAGGTGAAAGTGGCCATGGGCTAAGCAAGACCCGCTCAGCCTGCCTCAACCTCCCAGCTGGGCAGTGCTAAACTGAGCAGTCTGCAAAAAGTACAACAAAAATAATAACAAAACTGAAAAAGAAGGATCTTCTTTACGCGTATTATCCCCTCTCATCCCCTTTTGATGATGTAAAGAATATGAGCATCACTCCAGTCTGGAGGGAGGCTGCACACCACGTCCTATGACCGTGCATCCCACGATGCAAACGCAGCACTGGCCTTTGCTGAGAATGGCACCGCAGACCTCAGCCCTGCCCCAGAAAATCCACACTTGAAACTGTGAGGGTAGGGGAGAAAAAAAAAAGAAAAGAAAAAAAAAAAAAAAGGTAAAAGCTGAGCAAATTGCCCTATATTCCGAAATGTGTGGAGCTGTACAGTGTAAACACATCCTTTGTATGTGAACATAAAACAAATACCCAAAATATTCAGAGTAGCAGCCCAGCACGGAGGACTGAAAAAAAAAAAAAAAAAAAGCCCAAAAAAAAAAAAGGTAAAAGGTTAGCAAATTGCCCTATATTCCGAAATGT
>JAVJGJ010000001.1:101987925-102000539 GCA_035590215.1 Microhierax caerulescens
ACCACGGCCCCGGCGCAGGGGTGCAGCTCGTACCCTGCAGCAGGAGAGCTGCCCCCCTCCCCACGTGTTGAGAAGGGTATTATGTGAGCCATCTCCAATAAATAAACAAACCCTTCCCTAACCTATCACATAAACCAACACAGTCAAGTGCAGCCTGTCCGCGCGAAAACGTGGTGACCCATACTCTAACACTGTAATCTAAACCTTGAACTAAAGACAGTTTAATGCCTTTACAAATCCATATGTTTTCTAATACCACCACTGCTGTCAGCAGACTACAGGAGAGGCTCTTTGAAGATGGAAGTAAAATGACAAAGCACATCATTGTGAAGGCAATTATATGCTGCAGTAACCATTTTACAATGGCCCATATGGGCTGTATTTCAACAATGCAATTTCCAAATCTGCCTTAGCAAACATATATCTCCGTCCCAATCCCAGGTAGATTTTGCAAAACAAAATAAGACTGCAGCCAGAACAAATCCAAAACATGGATAACAGATGTAAAAATATGCCAACAAGGGTAGCAGAGCAATTTTTTGTCAGAGTACCAAACAAAGAGAGCAGCCGCAGCAGACCTTACGAGGCTATTCACAGCAAAGCTACCCATTCAAGGGACTTAGAGACCTGGTTTTACCAGAAATCTGATTATACACTCGCATGCTTTCCTATGCAGCCGCCCAATTCACTGTTGCAGTCGTCACCCCATCCACCTCCCCAGAGACGGCGGGGCAGGGTAACTGCGATCCCAATTTACAGCTAACATCAGATGTGAACCGAGGCCCTGCAGGCTTACTCCGAATCACCTCTGGCATCCAGGACTAGGGCCTAACTGAAGGGAACTGGGGGGGGAAAAAAAAAAGAAAAAAAAATAATTGGGTCCTTACACTTCTTATAGCTGCAAACGCCTGCTCTGTCGCCCTCACCGCTGGGGCCACCGAGGCCATGCCATCACCCCAGCATCACTTCCAGCAGCCTCAGGGCTACGCTGAAGGCACAGAACCGTGAAACTCCAGCTCCAACCAAAAATCTCTCCCTCCTCTTCAAGGAGAAGCAGGACCCAGGGCTGACAAGCAGCTTTCAAGACGCAAAAAATTACAGAAAAGCTGTACTCTGCTGAAAAGGGGCTTTAATTGTGTTTCTTTTCAGTAATGGCCCACAGCGGTTCATTGCTTCGGAGGCTCTGGGCTGGCCATCTGTCCTGGGATATCTGTGTCGGGGGCACGGTTTTCTAGTGGTGCTGGGGTGAGCCACAGAGGACAAACCACCAGACGGACAGGAGGTGCTCACAGTCCCGCAGGGCCACAAACCTGACCCACAGGCAGGGTCCAGCCGCAGGACACCAGCTCCACACACCACCTACATCAGTACCAGCAACAAAGGCAGGAACAGACACCAACATCTTTCTCCCTGAAGTGAAATAGTAATAAAAAATGCCTTAAGCTGCCTGTAACAAAGACAGAAACGGTAAAGGTGAAAATTTACAAGTTCATTGCCAATTCGTTAACAACAAAGTGGCTGCATCGTACATTCCACATTTTGATGCCAAGAGCAGCACGCAGAGGATATCCTGCCAGTCACACCAGTGTACAAGGGAATGTGTAACTGGTATTTGGTAGCCAGGTCTTGCAAAGTGCATGATGCAGTTCTTATCGTTGTCAGCTCCTCAAAAAGATCCAGTGAAGCCAGGCAAGAGCATTTCAAAGACTTTAATCCATGTGAAATATTGCTTCCTGGAACCGGAAATTCAATCCCTAGCAAGGAAAACAAAAAGCACACTCATAAACATACCTTTCAGCTCGGCCAACACAGCCACATTTAGGCTCGCTCTCAGGAAAAAAAAAATACAAAACCAAAAAAAAATCCCTTTACTCATTAATATAGAGGAAACTTGAAATGATTGCTGTAATTGCAGTTAAAAAATTAATCATGTTTTGAGATAAATGCAGATAAAAGCATGTTTTACTAATTATCTTTTGAAGCTTCCGCTCATGAAAGATTAAAGGTGGAAGAAAAGTTGTTGAAGCACTGAAGACAAAAATCCTACCATTCCAAAGCACTTTGAAGCCATGTACCACGTTTGAATGATCCTTAATGTCCAGATGTATTTAAAAAGGAGCCTTTTTAATTCAGAAAATGTCTAACAGCACATGCCCGTTGGCACTGTCAGGCAGACAGCTCCCTGGAAGCCGGCATGCTCCACAGATGGCCCGGCTCCTTCTGGTTCATCCCCCACCCGGGCAAAGAACCTCAAGCCCAAATTCAAAACAGAACTGAAGACTCTGGGGTTTCGTTGACCTGCAGTCCTGTCGACCTGCTTCACAACTGACATTACTAACCCACATGCCTGCAACCAGACGAGGAGGTTACTGGAAGCAGCAGAGGGATGCAGGTCTCTAGGACAGCCGCTCCCGGAGAAAATGCCATCAAACCCCACAAAAGGTAAGATACTTCATACTCAGGGAAGAGGAGCTGGAGGTACTAGCATCAGCTATTTAACAGAAAAACTAATCACCAGCCGTGGGGGTTACACACAAGCCACATGAGGATCTATTTCCATCCCTGGAAGGGGTCCTTCCATTAGGGAAAGCAGGTTATCCGGGATGCAACATACTCAGCAGCAAGATTGGTACTTCCATTCACAGCAGAACTGCCTGGAACTAACAAGGCATATAACTCCCTTCCTGCTCCATACCAATAGATTATTTTACATCAGTAGTTTGCAGACTGCTTCCAAGAACCCCAAGAGCGTTAATTCAGAGCGCACACCTACTGACTGCAGGCTTAAATTCACTGTACAGGCATCCACAACTTCCCTGGAAAAATGTTAGGTTTCTGCAAATTGAAACAAGTTGAAAAATACCATTACATAAAATTGCTAAGATACTTTATAGCCATTTCACAGACTCAGTAATGATTTACATCAGATCCGAATTGTGCCAGCGTATCTGAAATGTATAAATTTTAAGAGACGTTTCCTTACTGGCAACCTCCATCACCTGCAGCACGGCAGAACCAAGACCTGTTGTTACAGTGCAGTTTTCAAAAGCATTTAACTGAGCTCAAATGCTACAGAAAGTCAATGTCAAGGACCCTTCAGCCCTCTAGTTTAAGGAGAGCTGGGACAGATCTGAAACGGTCCAGTCAATGCCTCTTTTCTAAGGGAAGGGTCCCCCCGTGAAGAACGCGATCCTCCAGCAGTCACCTGCTCTGTATTTCTTCTTGCTCCTCCCCAAGCCCTCAGGATCATCCAGCCTGTTCCCATCACAAAGCCTCAGTGACACCAAATTAATAAATTCTAGTTGCTAAAAACCTGAACAGGGCTAGGTAAAAGATTAAATAGTTGGGTTTTTCACAACCGCACATCCAAGGAAATTTGCCAATGTCTTTTTATTTGCATATCTGGCAGACTGCCCCAGACAACTAATACATAAGTGACAGCGTACAGGTGTATTAGTTTAGAGTTTGCCTTTAATCTAGAGGTGTCAATTTGCTTCTGTTTTAATTACATCCATCTTGATATGTTATTACAACCTCATGAAACTTCTTCATTATGTGAATGGCTATAAATACATACACATGACAAACAGTTGTTATAAATTTTCTGGTTCAGCGGTGGAGGCACAGTACCTTAGCCCACACATCATGTACATTTAAAGTTTCAGTGCTCCCTCTCCTCTCCCTCCACCCCTCCCCTTTCCCCTTCTCTGTTCTTTCATCCAAGATATTTTTTTCCCCCCTATATTTAATGGATCCTCTAAAATTCCTTCACTAGTAGCAGCATTCTGATACAAATACTATCAGCTTACAGAGCTGCTTCAGCCCATGTGTGTCCTTCTGGGCTGCGCCTCTGTGAGAAGGTCTGTTCGTCATTAGGCAAATATAAGGAGATTGCACTGAGGCCTTATAAACATGCAAAGATCCACTTTTGTAGCTACATAATTCACTGAGTTTTTCAACACACATTCTGAGGTTGAAAACTTGGCAAATCCATCCACCAGATGTATCTTTCTGATCCCAGAACTCATTAAATTTACTTTTTTCTTTTCTTTTTTTTAAAGTCCAGCAGACTCAGCTGTTGAGCCACATTAATTGCATTTTTATTATTTTTTTCCATAGTTAAAATGACTAATGCTAGAAGAGTCACTGCCTACAAGCACAACAGCCAGCCAGTAAAAATTAACTAGGGCTTTTAATCATTCAGTAATATCCAAATCACATAAAATTCAGAAAAGCAATTTGGTCCCCTCAAAACAGACGGTTTTGATTTTCAGTATTTATTTTGAATTTTCTTTAAGGGAAGAAAAGAGAAGAGAAAAGACACAATTTCACACCAAAAGATTCCATTCAAAGGTCAAAGCGCCCTTGACGTGCATTAAAAGCCACAACACTAACAGAGTTGCAACATAAATCGTCCCCAACAGCAGCACTTCTTCGCTTGCCTTCTTACCACACAGGCTCCTCGGAGGTCAAAGCTACTTTCGCTGCCTCAGCCCTCCATCAGTGCCCGCTCTGATGGATGTCACATCCCACCCAGCCCTTCAACACATCTGGCCAGCTCTGGAGCAAGCTGGAGAGCGTGTGTTACCCAGCTCTTGCGACAGCGGCGCCTCCCAGCTCCTTCCCCTGTGCCTTCTGGAAGCTGGGGACCAGACGCCAGTTTCTGGAGAACCCTTGAAGGATGCTCATGGCACTCTCCAGAGACGCACGGTGCTAAGCACCTGGATGTGCAGAAGCCAAGGAGAAAGTGACAACAGTGGTCAGAGGCCAGGTGAAGACCAGAGCTGACACCCCCCAGGCAGCTATCCCTATTTCACGGCAGCAAGCCGGGCCCTTTGGCCGCCTCTCCTCCACCCCCACCATCTGTGTAAGAAGAGGGCTCAAAAAAAATGAAGCAGATTCTCAGACTGAAAGGTCTCAGGTCACTTACAACTTCCAGAGCGAAAATAAATAAAAATCAATGCCTCGAGCAATTATCACCTTGTATCTAAGCCTCAGCAACAGGAAATTCTGTGCAAACAGCAAAACGCCGGCTGTCCAAGCTTGCCAGAAGGGAGAAGTTGCACCAGGCGGGCTCCGCACCCACGGCCACCGCTCTGCCATGCCCGAGACACGCCTGCGTGTGGTCCGCGAGAAGTCGGTGGCAAGCACTTGTGTCTCGTCGGTTCCAGTTCACGGGCAAAGAAATGAAAATGCCTTTACAACACGGGGAGGGTGAGTTAACGGCAGGTGTAGGATGCTCCACAGCAACCTGCAGGCTGGGTCACCCTGAGCCCCGAGGCTGGGTCACCCGGGACGTGGTAACCTGTACCCGCACGCAGGGAAAAGGGTGACAGTGGCTTGTGGATCTCGCCAGCAGCTAAGGGGGTCACTACACCAGGTATCATCACCGTTCCATACCCCCCTCTGAAAAACTGCCCCCTCATAGTCAGCCTATTACGGAGCAAAGCTCCTCCCAAACTTTCATCGATTTGGTTCTGGATCTGACCGTTAGATCACGCAGGACTGTAAAACATGTTCTGACGTCTGATACAACACCGTTACAACTACTCTGCAACGCAAGGAGTACCTCTGCAGGACATCATCCACCTAAAAGTTAATCTAGCCTGGAACCTCCTGGTGCCTGCCTCTACCTCCCGCTCCGACCGAGGTGCGCACCGCCGTCCTGCAGCACCCACAGACCTCCCCAGATGGCTTCACTCAAGTGATGCTCCGCGCAGGCCATGTCTCAAAGGTTGGAGATGTTTGCTTGTTTTGATGAGCTCATGCAGCAAAGGACAAGCCCAGGCTTGTGGATGGGGAAGACAGAGACTGGCGGTGGTTTTATTCCCAAGCCAGCAAGTCCTCTCTGCTACCAAATAAAAGTATGAAAAGAGGCGATTTATAAAAGCACTGATTCTGGAAGAGAAGCAACTTCCACTTTGGGAAACTGGCAAACACATGTGAGACAGATTAAAGGGCAAGCATTTCTGGAGAGAATGCCAAACTGATCTCCTGCGTGGCTGTGGAGTAACTATTCCCATTTGGACTTGGGATGTTAATCATATCTGTAATACGTGCATCAGCCAGCGTTACACAACCTCAGGTTCAGACAGCCAGGAACTTGGGCGCATCAGATATCAATACACCTCTGCACGTCTCCCATGTCTTTGTCTCAAGAGATTTTAAAACCAGCAGGACCAAGACGCACCCCAAAGTAAATCCACATGGAGCATATGTCATGCAACGTGATCGAATTAAACCTGATAGCCAGAACCTCACAAACTGAAAAATATGTGCAGTGCCAAGGAATAAACTGCTTCTTTTGCTGACTTTTATCCCACCACTCCTGCATGGGGGAGGACAGAACCAAAACTCCTGCCTGTAATATTTATTTACCTAAGTAAAGATGTACCCTTTTGGTTGAAACCTCCTCTCTGCACTGCATGAGCGTGTGAACTTCAGCAGCAGTGTTGCCAAGATACAAAGAGGAGAATCTCAAGATAATAAGGTAGCACACTATTTAAAGGCAAAGAGTACAGCAGAGCCGAGCTGGGATGTGACAAATTGCCACTGCCTGTTCTGCTGCTACAGCAAAACAAATCCCTACCTGCATTAGCCATTTCTCGTTACTTACAGAGGAGTTGAGAGGACTATGACGTTCTGAAGTGGTCTTCACCATGACTTGGCATCGAGTCAAAATGACAACAAACCGACTATACGAAAAACACATACAGCTGGTAATTTGTGGCACACACCGCGCCCAACCCCTGCCAGAACACAGACACCAAACTGATAAATCACAAAGATGATGTACCAGAACCCAGGGAAACATTGGAAGCAATTTTCACTCGTGGAACCAAGGCGACATTGCCTTGGCAAAGCCCTGCAGCTCAAGCAAAGGAAAACTGAGAGTTAAACATTTCCACATTTCAGCCCGCAACTTCCTAACTCCATTACCTTTTTATTAATTGCATTTGAGACTTCACTAAACTTGAGCTTCGTCTATTTTTAAAACCGATCTGACTCAACTTATTGTTGCTCAGAACAAAGATTAAAGTTCTAATTTAGCTGCAGATAATTACAAGGCTGCAGGTCAGACCCCCGGTGTAATGTGGTAGGGTCTTCCAGTCAAACTGATAGAAAAATTCCTTAAAAAAAAAAAAAAAAATTGTAGCAAAGACAGGGGGGAAACAGGGGGCCGTCTCACCGAGTGAAGAATGATTCTGCCTTTCTCCCAGCTGAAGAGTTACCAGGTTTAACGACTTTTTAAGTGGGGACATATTTTGTTGAGTATTCCCCCTCGGTACCGGCGGCAGGGCTCTCACCAAGGAGCATTTACGTACACAGCAATGGATCTTTCCTGAAACTTCTACTTTCGGTAACAACATCCCGCTCTAGTTCTCAGTGTTCCCAGGCAGTCCCTGATATTTCTCTATTGATCTCAGCATTGTAACTCAATCTTTCAATTACTCAGCCCCTTGATGTCTTTCTGCTGATTTTTTTTTTTTTTGCCTTTCCCTAGCGATCATTTTCCTTCCAAGTTCCTGATCCCTTCCCCTTATTTTATAAATCTGTTTCTTTACACTCCCTCATCCCAGCAGAGGCCCCAGATATTTAATGAGAAAGGGCTTACTTTCTCACCCAAACAGCACGAAGGAGAAAAAAAAATAAAACAAAACATGCCAAAAGGAGGATAAGGGTGTCTTTTGCCTACTGATATGTGTCATAATTCCCACTAATGTTAATCTTACAAGTGGGGCCAGTGGAGACTACTTGAATCACATTTATCTAAAGGACTTGTCCTTATAGTTGAAACCCTTCCCTTCTTCAGCTCGAGGGCACTGTGTCTCCTGCCACCACCTATGGGAATGGCAAAGATCCCCACCTTCCTCACACCGTTCCCTTCAGGAGTTTAAGAGAGTATTTATGCAACAATCACAACCCTTGGCCGTTATCTGCCCAAAGACACAGATTCAGCTCTTCAAAGCTACTAAAGTCAGTCAGTGGCAGTTGTGGGTGCCCCACCTCCCAGAAAGGTATCAGGCTTTTACAAGTAATTTTAAAGTAATTTTTAATTTATTATTTAAATTTAAATTATTATTTTATTTAAAGCATTCAGGTGCCCAAATGATAGTAACGGAGTTTTCAGAAATTGCCCAAGCGGTTCATTTCACAGAGTATGCACTGCGCTTTTTTCAGTCCCGCTTTCAGTCCGGGTTGCTGTTTTTCCAGGTCTGGTGTCTGAGGGTTTTCATCAAGAGATTCAGTTGCTCTGTCAAGGTTATCTCGAAATTTGATCTCAGGTCAATTTACTGTTTCCTCTAAATACACAAAGAAAATAATAAGCGCATCGCTTTGTATGATATCCCTGTGTCACACAAACCCTCATGCCACTCACAGTCCACAGATATCTTAATTTAGTTACTCCCTTCTTTTCTCTGCTGGTCTAAATCTGCAGACTTGCATGTGCAAACAGAGACTAGGACAAACACCTAAGCGTCTAAGCAGTCAATAAACACAAGAAGGACTACCAAGATTTGCTGACAGCACTGAACAAACACCTGATGTTATGATGCTGCTGCGGTAAGGCAGGAAGATCAAATTCCTTTTGAAATATGAAGGGATAGAGGCAAGGCAGAACAAACTTGCTTGAAATCTCAGAGAATGTAAGTAAACAGGCTAATCAGGCCAGCTAAAAGGCTGGTGAGAAGAGCATGATTTGGGGAGGAAAGCCACACTGCAAGCCAGTCATTCTGGTGTCCAGCTCAAAGCTTCTGCTGTCACGCAGCCAAACAATTTCTATTTTCAGTGGGCCGTGCCTAGCGATGGGTATCACACAACAGTTATTAAAGCAAATTCCTGCATTCAGATGCATAGACAGAGCTACACTGTCAGTGCGCACAGACACACAACTGAGACCACAGTATCTTCAGAACCTTCCTGTTACTTCCACAGTTTGCTTGTGCTAACAGTAGTGTCTCTATTTTAAAGGCCACATCAGCTGTGAAGCTTTACTCCATCTAGTCTTGTATTATCTGTCCAACATGTAAAACTGCCATAGCTAACATCTGCCTAAATCACGTAAACACGGTGGAACAATTGCTTAAAAATTATTTACACTAGCTGGATGGAATCATCTGACACAGAATTTGAAGCTCCATTAAACAGCTCCTTGACAAATATTTGTCAGCATTTCTCATTTGTAATTAATTATATTGGGCTTTACCTGGCAATAATTTAGCACGGTCTCAAAACAGACTAAGGCTGGTGTGCAGAACAGAAATTAGCTCAGCAAAGGCAGGGTGAGAAACTGTGCCAGTTTTTTGAAACAAGAACCCCCATTTGAATGCAAGTTCCCCACCACCCCCACGCCCCCACGCCCCACATCACTTCTATCTGTGCTTTATAAATATCTGAGTCCCATTTCAGGCTTGTCAGATGAACTGCCCGAGTTGAAGCTAAACAAACATCCGCAGAAAAAACTCATTACATTACTCAGTGTTCAGAAAACCTGAAACCAACTGCTTACTCCATAGGGATGGTCAGAGCTGACTCAGGAAACCTAAAGCACTTCCCAGGCTTTAAGCTATCTTAACATTCAGGTCAGATTTCATTTCTCATCACAGCAAACCATCTTTGCCACGGCACGTCAACAGCCATGTCACGTCGGTCTGCTGCCCGGAGTCCTACGCACCAGGGGGTAGAGGAGGGAGACAAACATCTTCGTGAAATCTCGCCTCGCCACAGCGCTCCGCAGAAACCTTCTCGCCAGCACTGTCAGAGCACGTCGTGGAGAAAGTCACTCCAACGGACTGATTTAGCACGTCTTGAGAAATGTCCTTTCGCTGTCAAACTGGTGTCTAAAACGCCTACCTGGGTCTGGAGAACCTTGTGCTATTACTGTCAGTAAGGAAGATGCTGGCAGCTCAGCACGGGCTACACCAAGCTGGGGAAGGTGGTCAGCTTGACAAGCCACCAGCGACACCAAGACGGGCACCGAGTCCCCGTGCCTTTTTCTTTTTACAGCTGGGAGACTCCAGAGGTCAGGGAAGTGATGTGCGAGTCACTGCTCCGGAGCGAGCTGCGGAGCTCCCTGCTGTCAGTCCCAGCTAGGCCACTCGCAGGAGGATCTGGTGAACCAGGTCAAACGGTAGGAGCACATCTCAGCTGCGTAACTACCTTAACTACAGAGTAAGCAGTGGTTTCTGAAGGTCAAAGCTCCAAGATGCTGCCCAGTGTGTAGGGGGCAGGCCCACACTGCACATCGCTCCGCCGGAGTCCAGCCAGGCCAGGCAAGGATCAGCCTGGACACTGCTGCAATCACACTGGATTCGCTTGACCATCACTTTGCTGGGGGCGGGAATTAAAAAATCAACTCTGAGAACCCATCTTCTTCATTCAGCTCCCTCTTCCCCTCCATTCCCCACGCAAACATCAGGGAGATGAAGGTGTGGAGTGTCATAAGCCACAGACGGGTACCTAGAAGCAGACAGCCTCTATTTCTAGACCGAACAATTTACACCTGAGAAGCACGAGAAAGCTACTGATACCTGGACAGAAAACCAGCTCCAAGGATGGGAGCTGGCTGAAAAGATAGTTTTGCTTCAAGGGATGGGAACTTTTACCAACATAACCATAACAGGCATAAATGAGTCCTACTGAAGCTGCAGCGGCCTTGGGACGCGTGCCCGTCTTGTGTCCCATCGCCACCTACGAGCCTCACACAACCTGGCGTTTTGCAGTTCGGTTTTTTTCAGTCACCTCAACAAAAAGCATTTAGTAAAGGACAGGTAAAACAAAGCTAGATGGAAATTCTTGCTCTTCTTCCCAACTTTACATACAGCATTCACATGAAGACGCTGGGGTGACACCTCACATCCACCCAAGTCACACACTTACTGCCACCAAGGCATCCCTGTAAGTCAAAAGCTCAGCCTCGTCCCACCACGGTGGCTGTCCCCCCCCTGCATGAGCCACCCTCCCCTCGCCTGGACCACAGTGGACCACGGGTCGCCACCTTCCAGCAGCGAGTACATTCCACACTTAGGTCCTCCCTGGTTTTTGCATTGACAAAACACACTCTGTCTCTGCAGGCTTCCACCTGAGCCAAGCCTGAGAAAAAACTGATGTTCAAGTGCAAAGCCTGGGCTGGGGCAGTCTTGTCACATGCCGGACACAAGTGTCTTCTGGAACCTGGGGAGAAACCTGCAGGACCCCCAACGAGCTGGGGGCAGACCCAGAGCACAAGAGGTATAAACACCGGGGCAACCCTCCATAGCCCCCAAGGCTTCTCCTCTCCACTCAAACACGTTAACACCTCAACATCTCACCAAGGCTGAGATATCTAGCTCCACCAGCCACCTGCAACCTCCTCGCCAACACTAAAATCACAATAAAAACTTCAGGCTGTGACATGCAACGTACGTGGTAATTCCTGCCACGTTGGGCTCCTGCCTGAGACACCTTCATCTCCCTCTGATCCTCAGAAACAAGTTTCTCAACATACATACCGAGCTGCAGGAAAAAGCACCTAACAACGATTTTGTGACATTATTTCTCAACGCAGCATGAAATCGTTAGGTCAAAATGTGCCACCTATCACATGAACATTAAAAGTATGTCAAGTCTCAGTGTGCGAGCTATTGTTTTATCTGAATGTGATATTAGCTGGCAGAACTGGGTAATGTTTCTGCGCTCCTTTTTAGTGATAAAGCATTACGACAGGATGCAAGTAGTAGCCATTCCTGGCTTTGCAAAAAGAAAAAGAGCACAGCAATTATTTTCATTTCAAGTGGAAAATAAACAAGAAGTGAAACGGAATAAAGAAATTTTCTAAAACGCCCTACCAAGTTCTGACCATAAAACTTGCTCTTCACTTCCCCTCCAGAAAGGACTACAGCCAAATCCTGGAGCCCATATTCCCATAAACCCCCTGACGACACAAACCGGGGGCTTTGTTTGAGGAAGAGCAGAATTTGGTCCCAAACAGCAACACGCAAAGCTCGCTCCCACCGACAAACACGTCCTCGCACTCCTGCCCCCCCTGCCCAGCGCAGGGCCACTTGTAGCTGGGCTCCCCAGGTGAGAAATGGTGGTAAAATCCAGGCTCGTCATTAGTTCGGCGTTTGCTCGTTACTGCTTCCATGAGCCCAACACCAACCATGTGGAGGTTTGCTGGAGTGAACAAATCCTCCCTTCAGCCACACCAGATCAAGTTCTCTTGGAGGCATTCAGTCTGGATGGATACAGGTGTAACCAAGGTCAAAATGTGGCTCCAAATCCAGAGGAAAGAAAGGCACAAAACCCCCTGAAAATGCCACTAAGTATTCCCGGCTAAATATTTAAACAGCTTAAGAGCTACACAGATTTTTTTTTTTTTTTTTTTTTTTTTTTGTTAAAAAATAAGGTTAATGTCCGCATTTATTTTTAAATTTCCTAATCGTTCCCGTTGTGACTCCAGCGCACGTAAACCCAAATAAATCTGCTTTTCGCCACGGCAAACTTCTCCGGAGCAGAAGTTATAAACAACAAAGCCCTTCAAACAAACGGGCTGGAGCTTCCCATGGGCGGCCGCATCCCCACCCTGACCCTGGATGCGCTGACAGCGCTTCCACAGTCTCGGGTGGGTGGGT
>JAVJGJ010000001.1:102002872-102017242 GCA_035590215.1 Microhierax caerulescens
GTGCCGCCGCCGCCGCCCCGCCCGCTTCCCCGCTCGGCGCCGCGTGAAATGCGGCGCCCCGGCCGCGCGAAATAAGTTGCGGGCATGCGCGCAGGGCCTGCGCACTCGGCGGCGGGAGGGCGGGCCGCGCTGCACCCCCCCGTCCCCGCCCGCCTCACGCCCCTCCGCCGCCCTCGTCCCGCCAACTTTCTCCTCAGTTTCGCCCATCCCGCTCTCGCACCCCACCGCCCTGCCCGACCCGCCGCCTCCTTTCCCTCGCGGCCCGCAGCCCCCTCAGGGCTCCCCTTGCCGCCCCGGCCGCCGCCGTGCTGAGCCCTTGCTCAGCCTCGGTGTCCGGGCCTGCCTCCAGCCCGCGGGCACGGTGGGCTCTCACCTTCCTCCCGCTGCCCCCTGAGGGGACCCCACGCACCCCTGCCCTGCTGCCATGCTGCACCCCGGCAGCACCCCGACATGGCTGCCACCACACAGGTGGTGGGGCAGCAGGCTGGGGCTTCCCCCAGCCCGGGCTTGGCCGCCCACCCCTCACCTGGCCCTCAGCAGCCCCTCACCTGCCCCTTACCCTGCCCTTCCTGTCGGGCATGTGGCCATTTGACTTCCTTACCCTTCTTGCCTCTCCTTTCCAGGTTCCCCACTGCAGTTGTGCGCAGGGGCCATGTTAGGGTGTATTGCCTGTGCCACCTCAGGACCAAAAGGGCCCTGGCACTAACAAATCTACTTCCTTGGCCTGTTCTTATGGCCGCCCTTCTAACCTGGTGCTTCTGTCACCTGCCCGGGGGAACCAGCTGAGGGAATGGGCATGGAAGGAGAGAGGAGTGTGAAGCTGCTTGATCCGGCTTTGGCGGGAAAGCAGAGACCTGGGAGGATTAGGACATGCGCTGGGGGGAAGAAGGATAGAGGAGGTGCAAGGTGGGGAAGAAAACCAAACCTGTGGCACCACCCTGTGATGCTCGGGATGGAGAAGAGGGGCTCTGGAGCCACAAGCACTGGTTTCCCTCTGTCTGCCAGGTGGTCAGCCCACTGCACAGTTTGACATGTACTGGGGGAGGTTGGGAGGGGAAAAAGAGAAAGGGAAATCATTTAATACTCCATCTGTACGAGAACCAAACCTGCCTCTTGCTGCCTCCTGTAGCTGCTAATTATTCTCCATTGAGGTGCCAAGAAGGGCAGCAGCAAGGGGAGTGAACGCGGGCTGAGAGCGTCGTTGTGTATTTTTCTAACAGGCTCCCTCTAGGCTGGTCTGACTCTCCAGGGATGATGCTCTGCTTGACGGTGTAGTATATTGTTTACTCCATACCTTAACTTTGGTCACTGATCAAGTAATATTCTTAATATATCTTCTATGACTATTAAGCAATGATGTGAAATACTGGGAATCAGATACACCCTGGCTATCTGGAAGGCAAGTGACATCTTCGCCACCTCTCTCCGTGCCACATCTCCTGCGCAGCATGCAGTGACTTTTAGAGTGGTGCATATGGGTGTGAACCAGAAGAGAAGGAAACACAAAGCTGTCAGTAATCCGATAGTGTGAGAGCATGTTCCTTACAGAAGGGCCACACTGCTCATTGCAGAGGGGCATGGTTAGTTTTTAAACATTCTCAAATACTGAGCTAGAGAACATCACCTCCTAGATCTGACCTTAGATCTCTGTGTTCAGATTTTTATTTTTTTTTTTGTCTGTTTAACAAATGCATTTATCTTGCTTCAGGTTCTTCTGTCTCAATTATAGTTGCCGGCCAGATCTATATAATCTTACTATACAGAAGCAGCTGTATAAGTATTGTTGAAGTGATAGAATTCGTGTGTACAGGCAAGCTCAAATATTACAAGGTCTGTCTTCTGAGAAATATTAAGCTGTACTGTATCAAACAACTGTTACCTGTTGGGTTTTTTGGAAAATAACTATGTAATTTTCAGGGCAATGTAATTGATTATAGTTTCCTGCACATCCATCACCATTAAAGTGACTTAAGAGACCTGTAGTCAGATATGTTTCTGCAGACACTCACTGCATGACTGAAAGTCTGCTGTCTGTTTTCTTCTTGGATGCACGTATGTGGAAAACGGAAATGATACATGATTTATTTTACTTTCTTTGTAGAAACAAATCCCTAGATTTGCATGTCTACTGAAAAAAATAAGATTAAAACCCATCCATCTAAATCATCCTGTACTGTAGAATGTTTTTCTTCTGCATAATATTTGTATCAAGCATTAGAAATCACCGATCACCTTCCTGGGCGCAATACAGGTGACTTACCCCTTTTCTGGGTCTGATCCAGCAGAAGCATTTCCACCAACCTTAACTGATTTGCAAGGGAGGGCAGGTGGGCCTTACTGTCAACACAAAACCTCAGACATACTCAGGAAGTTCTCCCTCCAGTGTGTTCCTGCCTCCAGCTGAGTATTTCAAGTCATCTTACCGGGAAAGATACCACAGACATTTGTTCTTAGGCTGCCTGTTAGGTTTTCCTCTAGAAATCCATCTTGCCTGGCATGTGGTGTTAGAAAATAGCTCTTTTTTGTTTTGCCTTTTTTTTTTTTTTTTTTTTTTCTCCTTACAGACACTAATATGCTCTGGTACCTTGCTGAGTCACTGTTTTTGAGGTTAATGACTAGTGTACTTAACTGGATACTCTTAGTTATTAACACCCACAGAAAGGGTACTTCTGGAACGTGTACTAACAGACCTATAATCTTCTGATTTGAGACAGATAACAAAAGCTTTCTGTTCCTAAATAATGAAGAGAGAAAGGTTAACACAGACCAAAAGCAACAATTGCAATTTCCATACCACTGTTAGGCATTGGAGCAAAATAAAATTTGCAACTGTAGAAACACTAAAAGGGGTTTTCTTAGGACTAGCCCCTGGCATAGCTATCTGAAAAGGGTATTTGGAAATAACTTGAAAATCAAGAGGTAATTCATTGCTTGAAGAAATGGCAAGAACCTTGCTTCTAGCAAAAGTAATTTGCACTGTGTTTTAGCATTAAGCTTTAAAGATGGAATTCTCAAGACTTTAGTCCACATAAGATGCCCAGCAATAGCAAAAGTATCTTTCTGGGGTTAGCATCTTTTTAGGAGATGGGTAGTTTAAAGTAGCAGAATCAAAATCTTGCAGACTATTATTTTTGTTTTAGAAGGAGTATGATCTGGGAATGCAAAAAACAAGAGAAATGGGGAAAAGAGCCTTTTTTGTTATTGTTTCAGCTTTGCTCATACAGTGCATTTATAAGAATAGCAAATAATGAGAACCAAAATTCTAATACAAAATAGAAGCCAGGACAATTGTGTGGATGGCAGAGGAATTTAAAACAGTTCCATGAAACTAAAACAATTTTCTCCAAATCGCATTGCTTATACAAATTGTATTGCTTATCAGAGAAGATTGACTAGCTTCATAGCTAAGGGCTGGACTGGTTGTTTTCAAAGGTGTGCTCCTAGAGGGTGGTTTGAAACAGAAACAGTTAAGGAAGAAGGAGCGCCCGAAGTGAACCATCAATGAAAAACAGAAAGCCATGACCTTTAAAAAAGGAAATGCTTCAAGAATAAGGATAAAGGCAGTACTAAAAGTAGTTAGTTGAAACCCAGCAGAAGACAGGTTTCCAGAACAACATCAAGGGAATATATATAGAGAAGAGAAAGTAATTCCTTTCACAAGCGAACGAACTAACCCAATCGATGGAACTCACTGCTGCAAGGCAGCCCCGAGGTCAAGAATAATGAGAACTTTCAGAGTAACCATAATATTGGTTACAAAATGGCTGGAGGAGACGTACATTTTAATGTCTCAGAACCTAAAACAAATTCTGAAACAAAGTAGGGGTCAGGAGACTGGACTGGATGGACCTCCAGTCTGATCCAGTCTGCATCCTCCTGACAGTAATGGTCAAAGCATCTGGGCCTGCCTTCCAAATCTCTTGTGTTTAAGAACAATGCTATAACCATCCTTATCAATAGCAGGAGATCATGGGGTTGTAAAAGTGTTGGTAGATGAGCTGGCCCAGAAAAGTTGAAGTTTTGGATTTTTGTAGCTGCTGGAAATCATTGTGTAATTGATAGCTATTTCTTAAAAACAGCTTAGAGTTCAGGAAATATGAGAATTCAAAATAGAAGCTGGATGGCATCAGCAGAAGTGCAAGTTTTCGCAGAAATGATGGAAAACCAATTTATCTGTGTTTCTCATTTTCCTACTTGGTGATAATAAAACTATGAAGTAAAAATGTAAGTAATTTTATCAGGAGGAAAAAAAAAATCAGAGCAGCAGGGAGATAAGAACTTCAGAGTCTTGAGATCTATTGACTCCAGTAGATCTACGCTAATTTACACCAGGGGAAAACTTGGTCCATGGAGGACAGGGGAGTCACGAGCAATAAAGCTATGCATGTTTGTCATGTATGGCCAAACAAACTCAAGAGTTTTTGGATCCTGCTATTTACGTGGGATTTGTTAATAAACACCTACTGGAAGCTGACTAAACTTGTGCTTCTAATTGCCTGAGATTCCTTAGTCCGCAGCATGAACATTGGTGAATGGCAGCCCTTCCAAATACAGGGAGTAAAGCCGGTGGCACTGGGTTTCAGGAAGCTTCATTTGAAAACACGATACCAAATTATGTGGACAGAACAAATGCTGTATGGATTGTGAAAATGTAAAGCTTGGTGATAAATGGCAATATCAGAGTTTGTGTCGTTGTGGATGGAGGATCCCGGAAGGTTTGCTGATGCAATCCCATTTTACTGAATATCTAATATCTAAAATATCAAATAAATAATACATTGATGAAATTTGGAGACTACATTAGATTTTGAAGAATCTTAAATATTCATATATTCATGCTGGTGGAGGGGAAAAAAAAAAAAAAAAGAATAAAAGGTAATGAATTATGTCCGCTGTGGAAGCAAAGCACAAATGGCAAATACTATTACAATTCTTCAGTTAGCATCATAAAAAGTTAACTCATCTTCTTGGATGAAATTCTGACCTCAATTACATGTAAATGAGAAAACTACTGTTGACTTCAGGAAGTCCAGCATTCAGCTCTCAGCTGTTTTTTTAGTTTGAGAATGGGATTTTCAAATATGACCAAGAGATTTAGAAGCATATACCTGCCCTTTTATCCCTTTGAAAATAGTTCACGAAAGCACATTACTAAATTGGTAGCATATGTATCTGCCCTGAAAATTGATCAGCTTTTATTACCAGAAAAGACCAACTGTTCACATCTCAGTGATGCCCAATTCAGATTGCACTATCATGTGCTATACCGATACTAATGCTATGTCACAGCAATCCAATTGATCCGAATTTGCCTTTCTCTCTCACCTTCACAAAAAAGCACGTGAAAGAAACATAAGAATGTTTTGCCAGCTTTTAAAATCAACGTTTAAGAGAAACTATGTCTTAGCCTGACACAGGTTATGATACAGGAAAACTGGGAAATTTAATAGCCTGGGTTATCCAGGAGGTCAGACTACCTGATCCTGGTTCTTTCTGGCCTTTAACTCTATGAATAAATTAGAAACGTGATCTCTCAAAGTTTTAATTTCAGAGCAGTCTTTGTAAACGAGGGTGGAGTGGAATTCCTAATAAATTACATCCTCCTTCAACATTCATTTTTCTCTCTGAGAAACAGTTTCTTTTAAAAAACAGTGTTTAGTTCCACCTCCTCTAAATTACAAAAAAAAAAATCGTATCTCTTTATGCCTTACACTGTACTGTGCCAGCACAGCAATTATTAAAGCATTTTTATTGATATTATGCAGCTCTCTATGAAATGTGAATTAAATTTATCATGAAATTTGATTTTAGTGACAGCTCAGGTTTACATTTCTGAAGTTCATACCTTCCCACTATTTTTGTGTAGGACAGCTACAATGTCTTTGTTTGTCAGAAATGGACTAGGAGACATCCTGTAGTTTACTCACATTTATCAGTGTAATTCTACTGATGAAAACAATAAAGTTTTCTGTTGAAGTTAATCTGCAGGGAGCAGAACTGGGCTAACTATCTCCATACCCAGGGACCTAAAGTACCTACCTCTGCACTTAGGCACTTACAGGAGTGTCTTGATTTTTAAAGCTGTTGAATGTGCTCAGCTTTCATTTTAGTTTTATGAGAATTATGGGACACCACATCCCTGGAATCAATTTCTCATCTTCTGTCTCTTTTCCCCCATATATTATCCTTCCTTATTACTAACAAACTGCTGGAGGTAACTTTTGGTTTAGCAGACCGAACATGACACTGGATACTTTAAGGGTGCGGGGAATGCTGCTTTATAATCTACCTGGTTTTGCAGCTGCTGCAGATGGAAGGGGCGAGAGAATTTTCTGGCCTTGCTATTTAAAGTATTGTATTAATATGCTTTTATTAAAATAGTTTTTTTATGAAAACAGGCATCTGACATGGAACATGCAGGAGCAGAGGCTGGGCTCACCGTGTAACCAGGTCTCCTCTGGCCCTACGTAGTCTGAGGCCAGAAGGGTACAACGTGAAGTCAAATGCAATTATTGACCACTCCAAACAGTATTACACCAACTGAGCATCACGCATGCTTAGTGTTCAGGTAGCTTTCAGAAGGAAATTAGGTCCGTATTAGTGTAAGCTACTGCGGATGAAACCTCCAGCTTGGCAAAAATGTCACTTTTGCTTCTCCCAAATAGCTGTATTTCTTAAGACACATCTGTGCAGGAGCTGGGGGAGGCTCACGCTGGTTTTCATTGGCTGATGGGGGAAGGATTATTGGTTGCTGTTAAAAATGATCCCAAGCAAACTTTTACAAGGTCTTCTGTGACTAATAAAACCTGAGTCTTTGAAACATACTACAACCCAAGTTGTTGTTAAGAGATAATTCTCTTCGATCCAGATGCTTCCTTCTGAAGTGCAGTGCAGAGAAAAGAAAAAGGGAGAAGGAAAATTGATGGAACGTCCCTGAAAGCAGAGAAAGAAGTCTGCAATTTCTCTCCTGTTAACACTTCATGCACCGAGTTTGGGAAGTAGTTTAAAGGCTCCTGTGTGGAGTACAGCGTGGTGTGGACTGGGGGAGACCCCTGCCCAGCATGCTTACCTGTGGAGAAACCTGGGCGGAGGATGGTCCTTTCCAGGCTGGGTAGGGTACTGACACATCGGCATTTCATCTGAAAGGTGATGGTAGATAAGGTGGGGTCATCTTGCTTGTAGTATAATCTCTGTAACAGTGAACACACGATCGTAGATCTGTGAATGTCCTCAGGAAGAGCTCCTCTTTACAGGAATGCCCTGAGATTTGGGCAAGGGATTTTGATCATCCTCAGCAGGTTTGGTGTATTCTGTAGATATAAAGGCTAGTAAAATCCCTCCCTCTGCGATTTGTGTTGTATATTTCCAGCCATTTGTACCTCTTCTTGCAGTCAGAGCCAAGGGCCTGCTGATGAGCAAATGGGTGAGATAAGGCAGCGTGGAGACATTTTCTCACGGTCCTGCAAGACGTGGTATGGCTGCTGCTTGTACAGCGATGCAGCATTGTCTCCTTCACGTATTTAGAATATCTTCTCCAGAGAGGAATGAACACATTATCCTGGCCACCCATCCCTTGGGTGTTTATTTCATTTTTGGCCAGCCTTTCCTCCTTCTGCCTGTGCCCTCTTGCATCTTGTTCCTGGGCTCTGCACTTCACGCTTTAGTCTAGAGAGATGGAGACTTCAGATATCTCTGGAAAAGCAATTTTGTTTCTTTGTAAACAATACATTCACGACTGGCAGCCTTGTTTTGTGGGACACCAAATCCTACTATTAGTGATAGCTGCAATCAGCTAATGCACCTTTAAAAATCCCAGCTTACACATCCGATATGTTCTGTGTATGGTATACAAGCAGCCCTGGTATTTATAGAACCTCACTGATACATCTCGCTTACCTGTTTGCTTGCCCCAATCTAAAATATCCCATCAGCAGCCACTGTATGCATTTTGTTCTGAGAAGGTAATGCCTTTTTGTATTCTGTGAATCTGAAAATACACCAAGCTTCTTGAACAAAAAATAAAAATAATAATGAGGCAGACGGAAGCAGTATAAATCAATATAGCACGACTGATGTCAACAGAGCTATGCAAATATATACTAGCTGAGGATGACACACAAAATCAAGCAGTAACTTTATACAGAAAGAGATAGAAACAACAGCAGCAATATTAAATACACTTTTCTGCTATGCTCAAAATGGATTGTGAAATAAGTCATCATTGTAATATGTAATTTGAGAGGGCTGTGAATTCTTCTGTGAGCATGTTGCTTCAGGAGACGAAGAAAAATCAAAGCATAGTCTTGCAAGTAACATTCCCCCCTGATATTAACAATAAAACCATAACACTGCTTGGCTTTAAATAACAGTTCTAACCAGTTTTTGCAGGTTGTTTTAAATTCTGCTCTGCCCCAAAGAGTCAGAGTTGCAATAGTGCCGGAACAAATGCCATTGCAGGCAAGTGATTTGTGTCAGCATTGGTCAGCTCAGAGTTTTACTAAAAACATCATTATTTCAGAAATCATTTCTGCCTGCAATGAGCTTTATGGTCATACTGCAAGCAAGGTTCCCAGTGAGGCGCTGGGTCTGCTTGGATAAAGCCCCTAAGGACTAAATAAGAAACATACCAGTATCATTAGTGAATGTGCTACTCTTTTTAGCAGAAGAAGCTGCTGGGCTCACAGAAAGCTGTGGTGGTGACAGAACGATGTATCTTTTGGTTAAGCTGCCCGTCCGAAGTTGGTTTACCAGCACAAGACTTACCATATGCATGAAGCCCCTTTGTGAGCTGACAAACTCCTCCTGACTCTGAGGTTCCCCACTGTCAAATCTGACCACAGAAATGGGTAGTGAGTAAACAAAGCTAAGAAAAAAAAAATTACTTCATAAATCAGCAGCTTAGCAATTAATGTATGTGCCTACCCCATAAGTTCTTCATGCAGCAAACCCATATGAATTAAATATTCACCTAGTATTCATTTCACAGAATGGAATTATTCCTCATACACATTAACTGAGACAATTACTGAAACACGAAGATCAGATTAGCTACTGTATCTTGAAAAGAACAAAAAAGAAAAGAAATCATTGCTGCAGCAAATTGCAGAAGTGTTAAAAGGCTCAAAAGGTTGTTCAACTAGTAGACAATTTTAAGTAAAGCTAATAAAACATGGCCACTTCATTATTCATTCACGAGAAAAGGCTGAGTTCAGACACTGCCTTTCAGTAGAGAAACTGGTCTATAATATCCTGTCTTTTGTTCACCATTTCCATGATCTCCATACACATCTTGTTTATGTAGCGATTCTTTTAGCACACTGAAGACCAACCCAGGGAAGTCAGAGAAGAAATCCCCGCCATTTTAACAGACTGGTCCTGATCACCCTCCTCCCAGTTCTGGGACAGAGCCCTGCACCATGCAGGAACCTCATGCTGTCAGTGCTCAGTGCTTTCCAGGAAGGAACCTCTCCCTTCTTTCACAGAATCCTTATTAAAAGCCTGGGTCCGCTCATCCCAAATTCAAATGCAAGATCCCCTTTGCCTTTCATTCGTAGCAGCACAGTAAGGTCCAGATCAAAAGCCACATCAGGAGATTTGTGATCCGTTTTCTGGCTCTGGTTCTGACATGTGTTGTGAATAGTGGTGTGCAAATTACTCCGGTCATTTGTTCTTCACTCAGACTGTCCATGGGAACGGGGATGGAATTAATTTCCCTGTTTGCAAAGTGCCTCGATGCTGCTCACAACAGCAGCCATGAGCCAAGGCTGCTGTGGTCTGAGGACACACTGCCTTGGGCACCAAATGCCACGGTGGACTGAGGTTCCCAAAGTTGGCTAGTGAATTTGGCTACGAGTTATGGAAATTTTAACAGGTGTCCAGACAACCAAGGCAAATTTAAAACATCATCTTTAAGCATTGCTAGCCATAATTGCTCCAGCTTTTTGCCGCAGTCATTTTCTCCTGCGTATCCAGTTAGCTGTTACTGCTTTGCATTCTTCCTGCCTCTTTCTGGGCAAAGACCTTGCAGCCTTAAAACTTCCAGGAGTGTAACCTACTGTCAAATGAGGCAAGCCACCAAATAATTTAATACATAAGTAGCATCAGGGTCCATTGGAGGAAGACTTTGGTTAGACAGAAACTGGTTTATGATTTTACTGATCTGATGCACCTTATTTTCATCTTCTCCTTTTCCTTTCAGAGTGTTCTTGCCATTTAAAATTTAATCTTTTGATTTGACATTTTCTCCTGTTCTCCATGCCACTTGCTATAATTACAGTTCTTCCACTTCCCCATGCAGCTTTTAAACACATAATTATTTGTATCTTTTTAAAATCTTTTTTTTTTTTTTCCCCCCAGAATGAAATTTATTTGTACTTTCTCAGGAAAAATCCTCCTAATTAAAAAACAGCTGCCACAGATCATTGAAGTGGGGAAGGGGAGGAAAAGAGGATAGGGAGGGTTGTCGCTTGTACAGGGCACAGTTGAGCTAATAAAAGAAACAGCAAGTTTCAGCTCTAAGGGTTGGCCAGGTCTCTCCAACAGCAGACGGCGGGATCCTGACCACCCTGAGGTGGGCATAACCTTGGTCTTCTCACTGCTGGGCACTGTGCAAGCCGGGGGTCTTGCTTGTGACCATTACTTCTGTAGCCTGTGCCCAAACAAATAACGGCAGCAGTAACATCATAACAAACAAGTACGGACAATTAGATACTGAAAAATGGGTACCACAGGGATATCAAGGCCAGCTACAGCACCGTGGGGATGTGCTGTGCAGAGCCAAGGCTCTCCCCTTCCCCTTGGCACCGTGGCAGCTCTGCAGAGACTGCTGCATCCTACTTGTGATATGCTGAGCAAACAAACGCTGTGCTAGGGGAGAGGCCATATTTTAGCCCTTATTTGGATCATTTCTATAGATGTATTTTTTTGTTTTTCAAAATAGTATGCAACGATCCAGCGACGCTTTCAAAGAGCAACCTCCCCGCGGTGTGATGCAGAGCACGCTGCCTTCAGACCCAGCCGCCACCAGTAACAGCAGGTAAGGCACCTCACCTCTCTCCCAGTAACACCAGGAAAGCCTATTGCCCTAAGACATACTCAGGAGCCTGCATTCATACCGCTCCTCATTCCTTCAGCCTTTCTCACTATAGCCTTTTCCAGCACACCTTAGAAAATTCTGAGGGTGGGTTGATGGGAGGCCAGCTTTCACGGGTCCCTTTGGCAGAGCTGCTGTGGAGCTGTGTCCCAGCCCTGCCGCCATCCTGCCAGCTTCGTTATAAACCGATGGCTGCATGATGATACACACACTGAATTTCTCTGGGAATGCCACACCAAACCACAGCCTGGAAACGCTAGGCACACTTGAAGTAGTAAATACCTCTTCTGAACATCTTAACTTAATAGGGATTTATTATTTCAGCCAACTGTAAAATCAGAACATGACTTGCTAGCCTGACAACATTATCTTGTCAAGATCCCAATTTTTTGATTGTTGGAGGGGTGGTTTTTTTTCCTACTGTTTTCTATTTGCTGTTGGTTTATCCTTAATTTTCTTTTCATTTCTCTTTGTATTGATTTTTCCATTTTCCTTTCTGCTTTTCACATTTCACGTACTTAGATTTCAGTGATTTCACTTCTTTTCTTCCTGTGTTGGTATTTAATATGTGCATTTGTCTCCATGATTAAACATTTGGAGTCTCCATGTCTTATCAGCTTCTCAGAACTCCCATGAAGACTTTTCTTCTTTTATTTTCACTTGGGTCACACTAATGGTGTTCTGGCAGCTGAGTACTGGGACCTCTTTACAACTAGATAAACCAAAACAGAAAAATAGAGTCAGGGGTTCCTCTGATAACTCCTCTTTAAGCAAGTTCACAGGCTCAGATATTACCGCCATAATTTAGCATTGCCAGACAAATGTTAGGATTTTAGCAGAAAGTCTTATTCCCTTATTTATTATTCACACATTAATGTAAAGAGAAATACAAGTGGCAGAGGCATGACATATGGTTGTCACTGGGCTCGGTATTTCTGATGGATGCAATATTCGTGGGTGCAGCTCAAAGCAGAGAGGCTGTGACTGTCTTCAGTTCTCAGGTTTAACACAGAGCAGCTGGGCAATGCCACGTACACAGGTCTTTCTGCACAACAGGCTACGAGCTGCTTTCCAGGCGCTTCGCAAGCAACCTCAGCTTCAGGGACAGTGTTTCCATGACTGTGGGACTCTTTGCCCATCCTTCTGCACTCCGTCTTGCCCTTGGCCACCGGTATCAATTGCAGCCTGGAAGGGGAGACATCATGGCTCTGCCCAATGAGCTAAATGGTGTTTGTGGTTCTCTTCCAGTACAGCTTGTACACAGAGCTGTAGCTGGAGGGCAAAAACGTACCTCCTCCGCCCAGTATTGCCTTTAAGATGCTGCTACATGCTGCGTGGCATGTAGTACCAACCATATAAAAGCTAGGTTATGATGAAAGCAAATGTACATCTGTTTAACTTTACTGTCTGCCATGGGTAGTCCCATTTAAATCGATCTGATTAATCTGAAGCAAAACTTGAAGTGTATGAACAGTTGAGGGCAGGACCAGGACGTTACAGTTCAGCAGGCTGGATCCCCTCGCTGCAGCGATCACCATCGGAAGCATCACAGCGCACATGTTGCTGAGGACGAAAGACTGTGACTGGCCAATGTATTTCTTATATTGCCATGACCTCAGGAGCAGCATGAGTTCTTTTCCAGTCTGCTTTTGATCCTTTTGTGATCATAAGTTGTTGCTTTTGTTAAATAGCTTAATTTAGTCTTTCCAATACCTTTAACTGAAAAAGAAGCACCCGGTTTCAGTGACTTCTTGGCTTTGTAGGGTAGGATATGATCTACTCTTACGCAAAATCTCTGTTGTCCGACAGTATTTCTAGTGTCAGCAGGTGAAGACAAGCAGCTGTTCAATAATCTCAGCTTTTAAATAATAACTAAAAAAGATATTAGCCTTCAGTGTTTTGAAAAATAGTTTTCAAAGTCTATAGTATAGCATAGAGTATATGAATCGCATCGTTTCACGATGAGTTGTTCAACATAGTTTTCACAAATCAGCCCTGTAATCTTGCCTTGCTTTTAGAAAATTTGGACTTCACAGTTTTGAGAGTATGAAATATCTCTCTCTGTAATTACTAAGAATCTTTCTTTGAAAAAAAAAAACAACCACTGATTTTTGAAATTTATATGAAATTAATTTACCTAGGTTGAGTTTCAGAAACTTAATTCTGTATTCACAGAGTAAGTTGCAAGTTTGAGGAGGGTATGCTGTGTTCGTCATGCAAATGAGAGTTAGTTGCTGGTTTGAGCACTGCGTGCATCCCAATCTACAGTGTGGAGCTGCAAAAGGTGCTGAAGATCCATATTACAAAGATGAAGAGGATTGGGTCAAACAGCCTGAATTATTCTGCATTTTTTAATTTTCATTATTCAAACCCTCACAGGCAACATCAGATGTTGCATTTTACCAGGAAGCTCTTTCAGAAACACTTCAGACGTTGCTTTCCAGGTAAAGAGCTATGGTTTTCCAGGAGTGATTCTCCAATAGTGAGGTGTAAATGAGGCTCCATTTTTGGTACCATAGCTAGACTAAGGTTATACAACAATAAAGCTGTGACAAGAGCTTACTCTGTGACAATAATTTATCATTTTCTGCTGAGCAGGAAAGATTCTCCTGCCCAATTTTGTCTTGAAGAAAATCCAAGAAACCTCACTAGTAAGAATATAGTAGAATGCCCCATTTTGTCAGTATGTGGAAGACACTGGGACAACTGCCATTGCCTCAGCAGCTCACAATATGCCTGTAGCGTGTTTCAGTACAAGAATTTTGTTCCTCTAAAGAGCTGGATGCTCTTGAGGAGCAAAGCTGACCTTTGCAGAGCTTGGGAGTGCTATAGCAATGGAGATAAATCAAAGACATTGCAGAGAAAATGGCCAACCTTGGAGCAACCAAAATTCAGGGAAAGCCAACAAAGGACTTTTATTTATGTAATAAACAATGACAATGTAAAAATCAAGAGACAGTGGCAAGATAACAACCCCTAAAATCATTTCCAGGCACAGTACTGTACATTTTAGACAATCAAAATTACAGTCCCTGAGAGTACAAGATTAATTAAACTGTGGCAGAAGATAGTACTTTAAAAATAGAGTGAGATGATAGAAGAATCCTGAGTAGTAAAATGACATAAAATTCAGGAATACCTGCTGTTTCAGATTTACAGATCTGCATCCTCAGGCTCTCCACTTGATCTACTTAATCGGCCATACAGCCTGCCTGTAGACAAAAAAAAAAAAAAAAAAAAAAAAAACCAAAAAAAAATAAAAGGAAAAAGGCAAAAAA
>JAVJGJ010000001.1:102017300-102028726 GCA_035590215.1 Microhierax caerulescens
GCCCCCCCCCCCCCCCCCATCATGCTCTGCCACTCACTAGTGGTTGATGAAGGCCTGTCCGGGTTGTGGTTGTTGGGGGGGCTTATATTATTACTATTTTATTGAAAGTTCAGTTCCTGCTGTTTCTGAAACATTCTGTGATGGCTGGAGAATAAGTCAAATGTGACACTACATAAAATAAGAGACCTGAGTAACTGCGATCGGAAGAGCTTTACAATCTGAGCGTGTGAAGCTTTGTGGTGTTGGTTTCTGTTCACACTTAATTTCGCTTCTGTGGCTGGACTCACATTTTCCTGTATTAAACTTTCACCCAGCTTCTTCTTCCTTCAGGTACACCAGGAGGGCCGAACAAGTGCGTTTCCTGAGATATCCTGAAGGCTTAAAATGTGAGGGGTTTGGCTGGATTACTGGGGCCCAGGGGAAAAGTCTGGGGACAGAAACCCCAGCGATGAGAAGCTGTAATCACCCAAGTGAAGGATTGCATTAACCCACTGGAAAGTAACTGCAACATTAAGTAAAGGCAAATTGTCCCCATGTCCCACCTCTAATGTTTCCCACTCGTTGAATTTACTCACAGCTCCCAGTGAAGATGCCGCTACACTTCTTAGTAAAAGCAGAACTGATCTGTACCCCATATTTTTTAAGGTTTAAATTTTTTTTTAAAAAAAGTGGTTCCCTTGCCCATCTTCTCCTCCCATCACCCTTTAAAGAGCTGTCAAGTAGCAGGTTTATTTTTGCTGAATCCAAATGTAGGGTGTCAGGGAACAAACCAACCGGGGATGCATTTAAGAAAAAGACTCCTTCGCATTTTCAGCACAACGCGCAAGTGAACAAATCTCTGAACACGTGTATCCACCACCATCTTTTCTTGCTCCCGCATTTCTCTGAGCTGAGAGTCACTTGAACAAGTTCTGTCCTGGCAATAAGGAAAATAAAACAATATTCCTATTCTACGTGATGTTCATAAGCATAAGCACCATCTGACTCACCGTTCCAGCTGCCAGAATCTAGCAGAGACTCCCCCCTGCAGTGAAGGGGTAGGTGCCTCCATCAGACTACCGTGCCACAGCCCCATCCTGCCTTGTTCTTCACGCTCCCCTGCCTGCGTTTACTCCCCCCCTCTCATTCTCATCAGATGCAAGCTTTCCGGGGCAGCAAACCCTCTTTATCTTTTACATTTGCACAGTAGCAAGTATAATGCAATTCCTGCCCTTATGCATTAGCACAAAACAAGTCTGAAAAAGGAGTATTGCATAGGTACAAAGCCTCTGCATATGGCTTTGTGTTGAACGTGGCTCCAAACTTGGCCACAACCATCTTCTGTGGGCAAACGAACTAGGGGGGAGCAGGTCCACGGGAGTTTTAGGAGCCAGGTAAGGAGAAGGGCTGCAGGGTGGTTGCACGGAGTGCTGGAAGGCCCCTTGACCTGGCATGGCTTGAGGAATTTCGGCACCAAGGGAGGCTGGATGACTGGGCGCTTGCAAAGCTTGCCACTGCTGAGCAACATGAGCACCTGGGACCTCGCCAGCTTCAGCTGGCCGCAGCAAGCACAGCTCCTGGGAAAAGCTGAGCAGAAGCAGTAAGCAACCACCACTGCCATGCTTGCCCCAGGGCAGGAGACAGCAAGAAGGCTGTCAGAGGCCACCACTTGGGTGATTTTGACAGCTGACAAATATCCTGGTGGAGAACGACCCATTCATCAAAGGCAAAATTAATTATGGATGAGATTTGAAGGAACCGTTCAGGAGTGTTGTGTTTGGTTGTTAGGTAGTGGTGGTCCGGGTGCTCAAGGTCACCACTAAAGGGGATGTTTAATGCCCAGCTGACACTCCCCTTTGATTTCAAGCTCCTTTTAAAATTCATTTGTACGCTTCCTATGCTAGCTCAGATACACCCTGGGTTAGTAACACACACACCGCTGCTCCTCTCAGCCTCCCTCTCCTCTGGCTTCCTTCAAGTATTGCAACTTCTCCTTTTGCTTATCTCAGATTTTACATCTATCTGCAGAGTTTTCACTCTGTGCTGCTCTCATTTCCCTTCTCTGCCCCTCCATGTAATCCTTATCCTCCTCTGTGCTTCATTTAATCTTAGCTGCCCAATTATGCTCATTGCACATTTATATTTTGACAGGGCTCCTCCACCCCTTTTCACGTCATTATTTGTAACATAAATCATTTCCCCTTGCTTCCCCCAGTTCCTAGCTGCCTCTCAGCTTCCTCACAAGGATGTTACATTGAAAACAGGGGGTTCTGCCGTGATCCTTCCTCCAGCCTGGTGCTGGCAGCCCCAACCCCCGGGCTGTACTGCACAGGACAGCTTAGAGAAGCACACTGACCTCCTCCTGGCCACCCACCACCCTCCCATCAGGTACAGAAGGGCTATAGCTGCAAGCAGCTGAACTGGGAATATTGGTGCAAGTGAAGTAACCTCCCTCACTCTTCCACTTTGTGTCAATTGATGCAGGTTTCTAGTAATTTCTTTTTTTTTCAGAATGTCATGGGTTTACATCTGTTCCCCCAAAGATTAGCTGCACTAGTCTGCTGTACACCTAAGGGAAAAACTCACCCACAGTACGAAAGATAAAGTTGGGGTAGAGAAATTAAATTCTATTTCTTCTGGAACTTAGAAAACCCACAAGATTTTGCATCAGCATCTTCCATCTCCAGTTGCATTTACTACCACTGTACTCCACACCAGGTATTACATTGCCCTCATCCTTACAGCATTTAAGATTTTCCCAGTAGAGTAGCATCGGTTTCTGCTTCCACTCACCCTCTTTCTTGGAGGAGATTTGTTTCTGCAGGGTAGTATTTTATTTGGGTAAGGCCTTATTTATCTTAATTCTAAGTACATCCTGCTCTGCGTTTACATTGGAGAAGACAAGGTCAGGGAAGTATACATCTTATTTAGACTGGAAAGTGCTGAAGCCTGAGAGCTCCCAGTGAGAAGGCTCCCAGCAGTAAGCATTATTCTTACTGCTCTCTCATGATGACCTTCATTAGCTCCCACATGAGTTCATTACCTCATCTCCCAAGAAAGCTTCATATCTGTGACACATTACACAGGGGTAACATTACTTTAAAAAGTACAAAAGCCATCTTAGCTTTGCTGGACCGGGGCCAGACTTACACAAAACACCACTGGCATCTCAAATCTTCACTTACCTTCCTGACACTGCCAGTACAGAGGGACTATTTGCATGTTACCTACAGATGCAGCAACGTAGCCGCAGGAGATGACCATTCCCAAAGGGAAGAGAGGAGAAGGCTGGGAGCGAAGCAGCATCACCCGTGGTTTACAGAGAGGCAGAAATAATTAGCCCAAGCTCAGCGAGGAGCCTGCAGGAAAGCTGGCAGCCGAGCCCGGGCACACTGAACCACGCGCTATGAAGTTTGCTGTGTGATTTACGTACATATGAATTTTTATAACAGGAATGTATTTTTCCTCTTCTTTCTCTGTCAAGCTTGAGTGAGCGCACGGTTACAAGACAAAATTGCCTTTGCTTTCCAACAGTGCTGTCCCCGCCTGTTTTCCGTTGCTGCTCTCGCACCCATTCTTCTTTGTCATTTCCAGCCCAGTTACAACCCCCATCTTTGCTCCTCTCCTTTCCTTGGCAGGACAATATGGAAAATTTGCATTGCTGAGGGCAAAGTTGGTATGCCAGAGTGCCGTCTTCTCTCCCTACAGCTCCCCATTTTTCTACAACACACATTTACCTTCGAACTTTTGTTTTAAACTCCCTTTTATTAATCTCCAGATAAAGCCCCGTTGGTTTTCTACCCAGTCCAGCCCCTCACTTACATTCCCAGCGCATGCCTTTCTGTACTTAGATTCGACTTCCTTCCCTGTCTTATCACACTTCTTATCTACTACCTTTGGCTTAGCATCTTTTATCTTGCCCTTTTCCTCCCCCTCTCCTTTTTCTGTCCATTTTTAAGTGAACTCTTCATGCACCGCTAAGCTCTCTCCATCACGGCACTGCCGCCGTTCCCCGTCCCGACGCTGGCTGGCCTCGGCGTGCCTCCCCTCGCTGACGGAGCAGCGGCGCGCAGCCTTTGCATGCGCCGCTGGATAAATGGCCAGCATTAGAAATGTTCTGCGAGATGGAAGCCTGTGGCAGTGCTAATGTGCCACCACTAGTGCATCTCGCTGCAGTCGTCACATCAGTCCTGGGGGAAATTACAGCAAGATGATCTACAGCACTAGGCCTCCTGTTTTAATCCTGGCTCTTTTGCATCCTGCCAGAGAGAAGCGCAGTCACACTAGCAGCTGGAAATGACTGGCCTTTTATCACGGCGTTGCTGTATCATCGCTTATTTCACCGCGTGTTGGCTCCCATCGCATGCCGACTGTTCATCGCTAAGAGAAGATGCAGGGGAGCTGGACCAGGAGAGAGGAGGGCTAGAGGAGGAGATGATTAACGCTAATGGCCGGGACCGGCGAGATGAGGCTGATAATGGCTGCTTGTTGCTTTTTTGCTAGCAGAGTAGAGCAGTAGCCATATGAGAAAGGGAAAGGTCAGATACTGAGGGAAATAGAAGATACTTAAAGCTAAATGCCAGAACATCAGTTTAGCGAACTAAGGAAATATTTCCCTCTTTGTGCGTTACGGGCCTCCAGAATGGTACGGCAGGGCTGGGAGATGCCACCACTGTCCCTGCTCTGCTCTGTGGCCACGGAGGTGCTGCTGCCACGGGGAGGGTCTTCCTCAGCAGTTTTTTGGCATCAGCATGAGCACTCGCTGTTAAATACGATTGACGTAGTCATGGATCACTTGCTTATTGAGACTTAGGGGTGAAAACCTGCCTGTAGTGAAACGGTTGCTGTTGTTATCCTTTGCTGGGTATATCCAAATATATCCATTTTGGCTGGAGCACTGGGGCCTTCAGAGTTAAAAGCTCAGCTGCAGCTTCCCACCTCGGCTGCAGGGAGTTGTATTCCCAGCGCAGCAGTCACGGGTCAGGCTCTGTACTACATACATCCCAGGAGGCTGTATGTGTGTAGAGCCTGAGAAATCCTGGACACTGCTTTGAACTTAAATTATTAATACCCACCTTAAGGCTTCCTCAAGAAGACGAGCAGAAAACCACAGTCTGTGTTTCACTCGGAGGATACTCCACCTTTATGTTTGTGTCAAAACAGGGGACTTTCACAAACGCCTTTGTTGCCAGGGGCTTGAATTATGTACAGGGAACTTGGCGCTCTGCTGCATCGCAGTAAACAACAGTACATTTCTATGGATTTATTAATCGCTTTTGTATGCATTTATTTTTCTGTAGTGGTTTAAGCAAATAAAATGAAGTAACCAGAGGATTTTTACTGAGTTAATTAAAGATGAGAGCGGTTCCAGGCAAGCATGACATTAAAGACTTGCCAAATACCTCTTTTCTGAAAATACTACCAGCCACTTTAAAGTCTGCTCCAATTCTCAGGCTCTAATGGAAAGTCCTTTCCAGACAAACTGGTTCAAGTTCCAAAACAAGTTGTCTGTCTGCGAGTTTGGAAAGGGGAATGGGCAGGAGGAAAAGGGTTTTTTTTAATGGGGAAAATAGGGAAAAAAGATTATCTGAGATAATAGCTTAAAAATTCTGCAAGCATCCCCCTCCCAAAACCTTTTAACTATCTTGGTTCTGTCTGAGGCTCCCAGTTCAGGGCTAGTGGTGAACCAGAGTCTCAGGGACTTCAAAACTGAGTCTGAATCCAGTCCTAGATGCCTAAAATCTGTTTGATTTAATACTCTTGCACTCTTTTCCCACGCTTTAAAGCTCTGTCCTGCTGTGCTGGCTTTGACAGGAAGCCCAAAGCAGTCATCAGTTTCTATAATCAAGAAATTTGCCACAAACAGCTCTTTATTAAAATCAATGAGAGATCTGACCTGTTAATTTCTGAAGTAGCCTCCTGTATGCAGAGAGGCTCTGCAATATCGTCTGGTTCTTGGAGGTGAGAAATGACACTTTGTATTGCTCGTGGGGTGCTAAAAATGTATAGATGTGAAATAGATTGGGAGATCTGCCAGTACAAAGTTAATGGAAGTTCTCATAATTTCCCCAAGTGACATTACTGACCTGGGCTTGAAGTGAAGCCAGGTCTGGTTTCACATCATCTAACATTTCACTAAATGTTAAACGATTGAGATAGAATTTTTATTAGGTATGCCAGTATTTCATAATTTACCACAACCCCTAGATATATATTTTCCTTTTACAGTCTAGGAGATGTTTATTATGGTCTTTTGAGATGCATTAAAAGGGTGTTAGTACAAATAAAGCTCCCTTCCTTATTCTCCAGGCAAGCTGCAAAAGCAATTTAATATCAGCACACTGGATACCTGGTGTGCTGCTTTAACACATAAGGAGCCAACGAGTACACTCCAATGCTCTCGAGGGCAGATGTTTGATGACTTAGAGCTGCTGCAGTGGGAGAAGGTAACACAATGATGCCGAGGGGAGAAAGACCTTTGCAAATGCAGCCCACCAACAGAGTGTTATTTTTCAAAATGTACCCACTCAACCCAATGGCACCCACAGCAGGGAAACATAAGGTAAATTAGTGACCTTTCAGGCCCAGATGTTAAGAGAGTAGAATAGCTAAGAAATCCAGGGGCTAAGGTCAAGATAAAGAGTGCTGCATAAATGCAACAGCTGTAAGACACTGAAAAGGCATCAGAGACTGCGAGCACCAGGAATATATAAATCACTCGGAGCAATCTGCTGCAGCAAGGCGCGCTGGTCTAGACAGTCTCTTTAAACTATTGCCAACACTTTCCAAAAGTGCGTGGTTAAAATTAGGCTTCCCAAGTCCATATTTAGAAATTGAAAGGCACCAAAAGTACTGAGCACCCATCAAAACATATGGGCTCACAAACCCTCTGGAAATCAGGTCACACGTTTGAGGCAGAGATTTCTGTGCCGCGTTGCCCCTGAACCGCAAAGGGTCTTGGTCAGAGAGCACTCCCCCCTCCACCCCCTTCAGATCCAGCCTAAAGAAACATTTAAGAATCAACTTTCAGATTATGAAGAGCTTTGACCTATATAGAAAACCCAGAAGCCTGAGCAGCACAGCTAATGAAATACCATTTCCAACATTTCTTTTTCCACTTGGGTTTCCTGATACCTATAAGGAGGGACTTATAACAGGGTCCATCTCCTTTATAATCCATTCATTTTCATAAAACTTGCATGACTTTAATGTCTTCATCAAGGGTGGTTAGAGTCAGCCCACATTTTCAAGCATCAACTCGGTTATTTGGAAGTATGCTCAAGGATTTGGGGATCCTGTCATAGTAAAGGTTATATAAACCACCTAGTGATACAGGCAGAATGTGTTGGGTTTAAGTTTGCAGCTTCTCTAATTTATTACAGGATTTTTACTAAGCAGAACCCTTTCTGAGGATATTGTGTGTATGCTTACAGAGACTTGTTTGAATCTTGTTCTGTCAATCCCTTTGCTGTTTAATCAGTCTCTCAATTTACAGGAAGCAGATTTGTGGTGATATATATGACATATTCTCCAGTTTGCTTTACCGAGAATTTTCATGAAACATTTTAAAAGCTGCAGGGTAGAGAGGGAAGATGTCACCTTTAATTGGTAGCACATGGCCAAAAAACCCCCCAACATAAACTGGTTAGCTATGGCACGAAGATTAGTTTTTGTCTTGTGAATTTATTTTGCAAGTTTCCTTGTTTACTAACACACCAGAATCAATTCACAGAGGATGTAACCCTTCATATCAGATGGGACATAAACAAACATTATTCCACTGGATTATGACTCAAGTGTCTGTAAACAGCGCCGAGTATTCCCTTCAGCAGATGCAATGTCTGTGACCCCGGCACCTACGTGCACTCCCTGCGGGCAGAGGATGCACCAGAAGGGTGCTGAGTTCCGAGGAGCAGCAAAACCAACAGCGAGTAACAGGCGCTATTTATTGCAGAAGACACCGGGCTCCATGCATAAGGCTGACCAGCCAGAAAAAAAATCTCATGAACCATTGGGTTTCTTCCTCCACCAGATCTGAGTTTAGTCAGATAATTAGAGTTCTAATTAATTTATTGCTCATTAGGGTTTTTTTAAGGCTCTGATCTTGTAAACACTCATGTGTTTGTGTTTATTGCTATGGTTTCAATTGTTGCACAAAACTGTTGCACAAAGTTCAATTGCTGTGTTTTTCTTTCTTATGGAATTGAGTCCTAGGAATATGGCCTATTTAAAATTAAAATTAGGCACTGATTAACAACTATTTCCCAAATCAAGAGGGAACAAAAAAGCTCTATTGAGACAACACAAAGCTGTGTGCCTTCTGACAAATTTGCATGTTCCCTCAGCCTTGTCCCATTCGGGCTTTACTGGTAGAAAGAGGAAACGCACAAAAATACTCTGCTTTTCTCAGAAAGGTGTGCTTTTCCCATTTAAAATAGCTTTAAGGAAAATACCCAACCAGCAGTTCAGAATTGGATTTCTTGAAGCATAAGAAAACATACTACAGCTCATACATGTACACATGTAAATACGAAGAGACATAAACAAAACACTTAAAAAATCCTTGATTATTAATGTGTGTATTTTCTAAACACTACTGCCTTCAAGACAAACTTACCTTGAAAACACACAGGAAGGATCTTTGCTGCTCTGACAGATGCTAAGAGCAGCTGCCGGGCCCTCTGCAGAGATCGTGATGCTCAGCTTGCTCATGCTCGCAGGTGAGGCTGTTTAACCCCGTCCTGCAGAAGGGTGACAGGGTGCCCGGGCTCCTTCAAAGAGCCTGGAGCAGAGAAAGGGAAGGCCAGGAATAGCCCCTTTTGAAGAAAAGTTTCACAGGGGTTTGAGTTGTGCTCTGATTTCTGAGTTCCCCAGACAGCTGAACCTCAAGGAGGTGAAGCGTTCTGCTCGCTCAGTCAAGGTCAAGCACTGCTGGAGTGTTTGTCATGTTTCTCTCTCTGGCAGCTGTCAGAGTAAAGGGAGGCAGCCGGCTACAGCGATGAGCTAATGAAGCTCATCTGGTACATTAGGTAGAAGAGGTGTAATGCAGAAGATTGCATGCTCAAACCCTACTATTAGCTCATGCAAAAGTTGGCTGTGTGTTTTTTCCTGAAGACAGAGTGGAGGCTTGCAGCATCATTACTGGGAATAAAGATGATGAATGACAGTTGCTTTTCTAACCATGTGCATCTTTTCTTTTCCCTCAGGCTCAAGGCTTTATTGTTCCCTTTTCTTTTCTCAGGCTCAAGTTGCTTCTGAGATCCACTTGGGGCAGCTACCACTCCAGGTTTTTTGTCCTCATGCGTTTTACCAAGCCACTAGAAAACATTTGCTCTTGGATGAGAGCACGTTTCCTTGCATGCTCAGTGATCTGCAGTTCTGCATCTCCCTGACTCGGCTGAGGAGCACTATGGTGGTGTGAATCCCCCCATCAGGACGGGTTTGATCCTCCCCTGAGTGTACACCAGGCTGCAGAGCTCTTCACTGCGCGTCAGGGATCGTGCAGGGGCCTTTTCTCTGGTTCGGGTGAAACCCCTGGAGAGAAGCGCTCAGCATCTGGCTCTGATCCCGTGCTCTGCCACAAGCTCCCTGGTGGACCGTCAGCAAAGCACGTGGAGGGCCGAGAAACGCAGGGGCTGTTTTCAAACCCAGACCCTGCACAGAGCGCTGATTCCCAGAAGTTCAGCTCGCGTTAAGCCGGATCCTTAGGAGACCTCAGCACTCGGTAATATCCATGTGATGTGAGAGCTCAGCATCTATGCACTGAACTCTCTGGAAACCATGGGAGTTTCCCCTGGCACTTGAATCAAAGCCAAACTCTTTCTGCCATCTGTCCCTCAGCGTAGGGAAAAACTGGCCTTCATCTCTCTGAATGAAATTCTCAACCCACCAGACTCAGCAGGACTTTTGCCTTTAGCTTTGACCTAATAGCAGGATTTCTCCTACTCTGCCTCAAAGCCCACCAGTAAAAGTGGGAGCGTCATACTGCCCCTTCCATTACACCTGGTTTCTGAGCTCTCAGGGCTGTGCGCAGCAAAGGTGTCTGCGGCTCTCAGGTCTGCTGGGTGCTAAAGGAATGAAAAATACATTTAATGACAAATCTAAAGTCTTTTCAGGGGAGTCCTCAACCAGCTCATGGGATTTACGTGGCAGAATTAATTTGCCTGTAAATTAATCCACAAAAATGCTAGTACCCCTGGGGACTTATCGATACAACATGAAGTTACGGGTAACATCTTTGCCAATGTTCTGTAGTATCAATGCTGTTGTCTATCTTATTTTCTCCCTTATAATTTCTTCTTGTTGGTCTTTTACGTGGAACTAGCATTTTTGTCCTAATTAGACAATTACACATTATGATGCACTAATTTGTTAACCTATGTTCACAAATCTTTTAATTACAGCAGTCGTCTTTGATGTGCTGTTATTATTCAGCTATGGCAGTAAACAATTCAACAGCTAACTGGAAGGAACTCATTATTTTCTGAGAGACATTGTCATTATTTTTCAAAGTATTTTTTTCCCCCTAGAATACAGACGGAGAATAACCAGAGAAATGTGCAGAGAGAGCCATTACAGAAACCAAACACCTCATTCCAGTAGATTTTTTTCAGCAGAAATAAGTTGGGGACGTTTCCTTTACACCTGGAATCCCCAGGGTTTGGAGCCGGCAGTGATGAGGATGCCTTCCCTGGAGGCAGCTCGGATCAGCGCAACAGGTGCTGGATCCGTGGCCCTTCGCCCCGCTGCCGGGTTTCGGTGCAAGCACCGCAGTGGGATGGGACACAGCCGTACGTTTTCAAGGGGGAGTAAAGACTCCACATGCTTAAATCTCTCAGGTGCCCTTAGAGTATTTAGCCCTTCTTTTGTCCTTATTTCTTGCTCAAGCTTTTGCTTAGCCAGGCGAAGCGGTTTTTTCTCTCTTTCAATTACTGTCATTGAGCTGCCTTTAATCTTTCTAAGGATTATGTTAATATTCTCAAGCATTTTTTTTCCCCTCTGGTGCAGGGAGGCACATCTTCGGGGATCCCCGTTTGCGGTGATCCTTCACTTGTCTGGATGAAGCGTTCGCTTCCAACAGCCCAGTGCTTTTGAGGATGCTACACATACCCCACCGCAGCAACGTTCGTTAGCGGGCATCACCTTGGAAGTGCCCTCCCTTCTCTTTCCGATGCCAGTAAGCAAGCTCACGTCTTGCTGTGTGTCTCTGCTGCGGCTAGAGGAAGGGCGCTGCTCGGGGGACACCTTACAGCCCCTCGGTGTCTGCGTGGCCATCCCTTCCATCCGCACTCGGAGCAGCTCTCCCCGCCTCGGTGCCGGTGCGTGTGCCCGGCAGTCCCCGCCGGCCGCTCTCACAAGCCCGCGTGGCACGTTTCACTGGGGGTCACCGCAGCGGTGAATTGGTGAGTGTCGCCCCCCTCACCCCCCCCCGCCCCCCCCTGCTGGCT
>JAVJGJ010000001.1:102028826-102054805 GCA_035590215.1 Microhierax caerulescens
CCGCCCCCCCCTGCTGGCTCCAGCCACTCAGCAGTTGTTTCCCTTCCTCTTCCCTCCCTCAGGGAAGCATTGCATCTGGATTTGGGGTAGCTACAACTACCACAGTGGCGGAGGCTGGCCTCTTGCAGTTGCAGCGTAGAGGCTGCAAGTAACAGACTGTCTTTGCTGAAGAGGCAAAGGCCAGATCCAGATTTTCAGATGCTTCACTTTCCCAGACCTGGGAAAGACTTTCTCCTGGCTTTGCATTCCTCAAAAGAGCAGCAACAGCCACTGAGCCCCCTTAAGAGAGTAGGAGGGGGGAAAGGGGAGCGTAACCAGCCCATCCATTGTAAAACCACAGGTCGTTACTGTTCTCAACAGACTAATTTTGGCCCAAACCATTTCCCAATGCACAAGCACTCACATTTCTGCTGGCAGTAGGAAGCAGTAGCTGTTATTGAGAACAAGAAAGTGAACGGCAGAAAATAGTGTTGGGTCTCCAAAGCAAAACCAGCCACCCTTCCTCATTCCCGGCAGATGTTTTCCTAACCCCTTCTTAAAGAGCTGTAATGACAGAGGTGTTACGCCCTCTCCAGCAATCTCTTCCAGTGCTGAACCCTTCCTGCCCTCGGAGTGCTTTTTCTAACGTATAATCTGTGTCACCTCTGCGGCAATTTAGGGCCATTATTTGTTGCCCTACCCGCTTTCCTGGAAGAGAGGAGCAGAGCAGGCAAGATAAGAGCGAGAAGAAGGGAAGCCATCCGCTCCGTTTCCTGGGGAGCAAGCCTGTGTCGACCTTTCTATAGTTTTCAGCTTGTTTCATTTCTCGTACATGTACTCTGTTTTCCACTCCATAAAATCCAGCAGCGAACACGCCGTGGTGAGACGATTGGTGAGAACTTAAAGGGTTCATTTTGTCGCAGTTTTAAAATGTCAGATTAGGCTGTGTAGTCACATTAGTACCGTTAGCTTTAATATACTCGATGCCTAATCTGCCAGGGCTTCTTTATTGACAGGCTGCATCTCTATTTGAGCTTGAATAAACTTGTGCATAAAATGTTATCAGCAATGACAGCTGAAAAGAGGTCTATTGCTCTTTAAATTTTTGATGGGAGGCAAGCATTCTGTCATTTGTGATAGCATTATATGTAATCCAACATAACAACTTGATAGTCTGATATAACAACATTCCAGCTTCCCTGCTACCATTGTAAAGAGATGCTGCGTACAAGCTGCTACTACACGCAGTAATATCAGCCCTGACAGCTGGAAGAGGGGTCACGTTTTTCCCTTTAAATTTCTAGTAACCCCCCCTCATCTTTATTGATTTTTTTTTCTTGGGGTTGGACATCATCTTTGTTTGCCAAAAATTCCTGGGGAAATTGGGCTGGTTTGGAAACTCATTACAGGATGAAGGTGCCTCATGAGATGTCTTTATTGTCACAGTGGTGTCTGCAAATCTGGTACAGCGTGATCGTGCTCTGCCCTGAATCACAGGACAGGGGCTCCTCGAAGCCTTGGCTCACTGCACGTGTTCCAGCTCCATCTTCCGAATTCTCTTGTCCTGTTAGCTTCCCTGCCAACCTCTCCGTTTCTGCAGGGCAGGGGTTGAGTGCTGTCACCCAGAGACCCTATCTTCCTTCCTTTGTTCTCAAAAAAACAGGATAATGGCACCACTGGTTTACCACCAGTACACTACTGGAGGAGGCGTGCTCTGCGGCGCCGCAGGGACATCGTGTACCTCTCCTCCAGCGAGTACTTTGTCCCTCATGCTGGATGCTCCATGAGGTCACATGCATGTAAGGGAAATGTAATACACAGATCAAATATTCTGATCACTATTGATTTATTGATTGAAGTGTGACTTTTTAGATTGTAATATCTTAATTGCTTGAGGTCAGGCAATTCAGAAATTAACTGCATGTTAGTTCTCACAAGAAAAAGATCCATACATAGGATAAAAGATATCTATTGGATTATGAACAGTTTATGTCCTAAAGAAATATCTGTTCTGTTTTTTTCTTTAAGTGGATTTAATTTTCCCTCCTTTATACCCCTTCCATTCTAGTATAAGTCAATGTAAAGCCAGTTTAATTTAATTCAGTTTAATTTAGCTGAGCTGCACCAGCATGAAACCGGTATGGCAGTGAGGACCAGTGCTAGCTGGTATGGTGTCACCAGCTTTGGCAGTAACATCAAGGACCAGTTTATTTTTTCACATACTCCACCGCACACTATAGCAACATCAGTAAGCAACCAAATGACACTGAGTTACCCGAAGGTATGTTCAAATGAAGGAGCACATTTTAATATTACGCCATATGTTGTTAAATGAGCTGTCAGGCAAAACTTATAGGCAGGTGGATACCAGACATACATAAATAACTGAAGTGTGTGTATTTTAAGGCACAGATTTGTGGAGGAGGCTGTACTTCACCTGATTTCTGGCTGGCAGGGAGCATTGCGATAACCTCAGCTGACCTTTGGCAGAACAGAAATCCCAGAATTTCACATGGGGTGGTTTACCCTTCTGTTCTCATTTCTATTCCTGTCTGTACATGCTATAGCTATTCTTTATTTTCTGGTTAAATCTTTCCTTCGTTGTAATTACAAAATAACCTTCTCTTGTCCAGGAGCATCGTTACAGATGTTTGTATAGCACTGCCTGTGCATATAGAATCATAGGATCATTTAGATTGGAAAGCACCTTTAAGATCAAGTCCAACCATAAACCATAAACATAAAGTCCACCACTAAACCATGTCCCAAAGTGCCATTCAGAGAAAGGTCAGGTGAGGCTGAGGCTCTGCAGAGCCCTGCCTGCGGAGCAGAGGCAGGAGGCAGCGACTGGGAGCACACCCAGCCGGGGAGCGCAGGCGGCATTTGCAAAGCAAATTTTATGCAAGAGCACCAGGATCATCTCCAAAAACAGGCAAGGACTGTTTCTGTTTGCAGAGGGAGGAACTGAGGCGCTTCTCTAGCATCACCCACGAGTCTGTCTCCTGGTGTCCGTAGGGCTGAACAGGCACAAAGCTGGGGAGAGACCTGGAGCCAGCGTCGAACAGCCGGGGCTAAGACCCGCTCACCTGGTGTGCCAAGACGGAGGCTTAGTCAAGTTGGATGTGGTATTGAGAAGTTATTCCCTGCACGGCTTCATGAAAAAAGGCCTTAAGTTAATGGTGCTGTGCTTATACATACAGGGCTGGAAACCTGTAGGGTGAAGAAATGTTCCAAGAGTGGGTTCTCCCAGATCTCCAGACGCCGGTCCCGCTGCCTTTGAAAAGCAAATGGGTTTTACCCTGATCAGTCCTCCGGTGGGAAGTGGTGGGAAGATCAGAGCTTCTTGAATTAATTGGAGATGTTATTATTTAGGAAAAAAAAAAAACAAAAAACCTCAGTTACTGTGCATAAAAACAATTTCCATTTTTGTGATGCATTCTTTTTTTCTTTTCCAGGGCTTCCTGAGGCTGTTGCTAAGATAGGTAACTGTTAACATCTTTACATCGCTTTAATTCATAGTCTCTTGACAAACTTCTTGGGCTTAGACTCTGGGAACACAAGTGTGTGTGATACAAAGTAAACACATAAGTACATGTCAGCAGTTAATGGAGGTAAATTAATGGTTAATCGGACCACACATGTATAATTAGTTCCAGGTTTTAGGTTGAAAGTAATAAAATACTTCTCTTCTAAAAGAAAAATTGCAGTTATTAAAGTAATCCCAACTTGTTGTAACCAAACCCCAGGCTTCTTCGTGTCTCTCGCAAAGCCAAAGGCCAGAAGCCACGTCCACCCATGCGTCCCCAGGGGGGCATCAGGCTCCCCAGCCGCAGCAGAGCTCTGCGCTGAGCTCAGCCACCTGCCCCCCCAGACCCAGGCAAGGTGTCGGGGCTCTGGCCCTTTGAAGCTCTTCTGAAAGGCCACAGTTACGGAGTAAAGGTCTGCTTGGCTGCGTGGTCAGAGGTTGTGTCCGTGTGTCCCTGGACGGGAAGCTTTGGGAAGCTCCGGATAGGGCGGTGATCTCCTTCCCCTCTGGATCGCCGGATCTTCTCCCAGTGATGCACAGAGAAGTCCCTCCTGTGGGTAGCTCAGCACCGCTTGCCTCGTGGGGTGGCAAACCGGCCGTGCTCGCGGGTGCCCCACGTCTGCGAGAGCAGTTGGCCAGCGGGCGTTTGGTATTGAAATGTTCGGGCTGAGGCTGCAGAAACTGTCTTGGTGAATCTCTATGAGCTAACTTGCTTAACTGTAGCCCAGCGAGGGCCACTACATTAAAGCGATCTCTCTATTTTAAATGTCAAGAACGCGGCCTTTGCTGGAAGATCAATAGGAGTATTTTCAGTTTTGCATCCTTCATTCATCATTATCTTCATTACTCGCCTTGTTTGCGAGGCTGCCCTGAGCCAAGCGAAAGAGACGCGGGCTGCCATCCGTCTTGTCTCTCCTCCAGTTGCAATCCATTTGCTCTTTCCCCCCAGCCTGGGTGGGACGGTGGTGTGAGGAGCAGACGGGTTTGTGCTGGGAACGAGCTCTGCAGGACAGAGGAGCGCCCTGGCCGAGGAGGGAGCACGGCTGGGCAGAGACGGGAGCGCTGGGCAAGGGTGCAAGCCCGGGCTTGCTGGGGGAAATCAAGTGCACTAAGATACTCACTAAGGGCAGACATTTTTGCCATGATTTGTCCTCGCTGTTGCTATTAAAATGTAAAATAGGAAAGCGGAGTCGAGGAAGGAAGTCAGGAGAGCTGGAGACATGCAGCGACTCCAGCCTGGAAGCTCCCTGCCTGCTAATGAGGCATGAAACACCATGCGGTTTTTGTAATGCAGAGCTCAGGAACGGATGAAATTGGACAGCTTGTCTTCCCGCAGAAAGCGAAGTGGCAACTGTGAATTCAGGTAGGTGCACGAGTGGGTTTGAAAAAGGAATCACACCAGTGTTAGGGGCAAAACCAAATCAGGTTAGGAAAATGCTTAATGAAGTGTAGGCTTAGAAGGCTCGTGCTGTCCTCGTGCCGTCGGAGCAAATCCGCTTACTTCTCGCCAGCTCCTGTTGTGGGGAAACGTCATTTTACAGCTGGGATGGTCCCTGCCTCGCCGAACGGCCGCTGTCTGCTCTACTACTGACCACCTCAGGGTTTTGTGTGAGCTGAGAAGAGGACACTTACTCACGATGTAACTGCCTTTAACAGCAGCTAAGAGATCTGAAAGAGAGGCCAAAGGTACGTACTTAACTGTAGACAGCTTTTAATAGTTCTTAAAATGCCTTTTCAATGAGAACTTAACTCAAGAGGTCAAATAAATTGAGTGAATACTGTGATTTCATTTCTCTCAACGTGCACCAAAGGCAGGCTCTGAGAGGACAGCCATTTCGTGTTGGATGCCTTGGCGTTCCTGGGTTAATTTGAATGCTGGTGGTTTAGGTCTCATTTATGCCGTATTTTTTCAGTAAACACACATCAACTCTGAAGATCTTAATTAGAGTCTTTGGAAAAACCCAATATGCTGTAATTCTTCCACTGAGGTCTATATGGAAAACAAGGAACATATTTCCAATGCAATGGTAACAAACAAACAAGTGTGCATAGCCCCAGTATATAGCCCCAGTATATACACACACACTTCCCTAATATGCTTGCTTAGACTTTACAATCTGTTTATTAATTCGTGAATAGGCTTGATATGCCCTCTGGAAAAAATACTAACATAATATCTCTCAATTGGCTGCACTGTTAGCATGCCTCTAATTAACTAATGTACACCTCCACTCGCTATTAAACAGTTTCACGATTCTTAACACCAGTGTTGTTAGGTGCCAGCTATAAAATTCTTTAACAGCTCTCCTGTTACCACTTTTCTCCTAAGTACATGGAAGTGGCTTTACATATTTGACCTTTCCCTTCCCTGCTCCCACATTTTTAACCCTTCTTTCCCACGGCAGCAAGGAGCTGATGCACTGAGTGTCTCGTGGCTGGTGAAGATGGGATATTCTCACTGCTCAGCACGGGGCTATTTTCCACTGGCATGGCTCGGAGGACAGGGTCCTTGTGAGCTTCCCCCGAGACTGTGAGGGACTGTTTGAGGAGCAAAGTTCTGATTTTGCAATTTTTGCCTGATTTTTGCCTGACCCACAGCAAAGGCCACAAGAGGTGCTACGGCAGCATCTTACATGGGTCAGCTTGCAGCGGGAGGCAGGAGCTGTCAGCCTGCCGCTGAAATGTCCAACCTCTTGAACTCCAGATACAACAGGAACCCTTCAGCCAGTTCACAGCCTAACACCCCGTAATCACCAGGAAGGCAAGAGCAAATCCATGGGATTATTTTCCTTTTTCAAGGTAAGCAGGATAATGTACTCAGCTGGAGTTCTGCCAGGAGGCCAGCAGATCGGGGGATGAGCCACACCCAGCAATTAAGGAAACTCATCAAGGGTCAGGTGGGATCCGGCCATTGATCACTAATGCAAAGTGACCCTCCAGCTCCGTGCTGAATATATGGCTAAAAAAAAATAAAATAAAATAAAAAAAGACTCGGAGGGAAAGATGCCGTGCCTTGAGCAGCTGCCCCCGGTCACGGGGCTCGGCCCCGCAGGTCAGCCAGCCCGGCAGAGCCGCGGCTCCACCGCTCGGGCCGGCTGATGGAGCTGGCTGGGGCTGCAGCCTGCAGGGGCACGGCTTCGGGCCATGGTCACTACGTCTGTTTGCCTCTTACGGTTCACAGATGATGAGAATTCTGATTTCTACCCATTAGTTGGAGAAAGAAAAACAGATCTTTGCCCTGTCCAAACAGAAAGCACCGGCAGATAAGCCATTTCTTCTGACAGCTCCGATGCCACTAACAACGTTGGTCTGGATCATTTGTAAAACGTACAAAAGTCTGAACACCAAATCCATCACTGCGCAACCCAAAAGAAGAGGACCTTGCCAGGATTGCCCCACGGGGTGTGCTGAATGCTCGGGATCCTGCCTGCGGGCACGCTGAGTGGCAGACGCTGAGAGCAGAGCAGGAGCAGCAAGGGGAAGGTGCAGCGTGGGCCCTTCTCCTTGTACCCCCCAGGCATCAGCTCCCCTCGGCCAGATGCTGCCCATCTTCTGCAGCAGCTAACGGGGTGCTGAACGTTTCTTACCTCTCTGAGAAAGCCGGGAGCATCGCAGCTTCACGATGCGAGTGTGAAAAAACAACCTCCACCTGTCCTCGGCAGCGGTGAAGTCTGGCAGAAGCGGAAAGGACTTGGAAATGAGATTCTCCGAGCCCTCTGCCAGCAGAGGAGCTTCCACCTACCCCAAGGAGCGGTCCCTGGCTCTCTGGTCAAAATATGCAAACAGCAGCTCTGTGCAAAACCAGTTGTCCTGGATGTAACTGAGCCACGCTGCATAGCATGTGCATTGGATCCTCCATCAGCCCTGTGGAGTGTCTTTGTGGCCTTAAAGCAATTTTTTCCTGTGTGGTTTTCACTTTAAGGTAAGGGGAGGGTAGTGCCGCAGCGTCTGGCATGACACTGGAGGAATTTGTTGCCTGCTGGCCTCATGCAGGAGGGCTCAGCGGTGTGGGCAGAGCCTGTCCTGGTACAGCCCTGCCTGTGCTGCCTACCAGAGCGGCTCCCTGGAGCAAATTACTCTCTGAATTGCACACAGGTTTGTCTCCAGTGAAGGAGCTCAGGTCTCCAGAGGAGAGCCAATGCACGAGAACTAACGTGCAGAGCACAGATAATTGAGGGACCCACGCTGGTAAGCAAATGAGGGCACAAAAACACTCAGCAGGCTAGACCCACCCAGATGTGTCCATCACGATTCTTCAGAGGTCACCAGAACAAGAGGGGCTGTCACACCTGCCAGGGACAGCACTCATAAATAACAGCAGCCCGTGGCAAACGGGAGGTACAGCTGTTTGCAGGCAATTGCATGTGGAACAGGCAGACTGCTGTCATCAATCCAGCAGAACCCAGAGCCAAATCATGCCATTCAATACTTGGAATTCAAAGCACCAGTATCAGCTACAGCCTGGAAGTTAACTATCATCCTCAGAAGCCAGTTCCTAACGTAGGCTTTGGTTGAAGCAATTGCTGTGTCCCTGCGTTGCCGCTATCCCTAGACGAGAAGTGTGCCTAATGGGGGAGAAGGGTAATCTCATTTGATATGAAATTTTATTAGTGACAGCTTATTCCTGTGACTGCTCAAAGGGCTGGGCAGGTTGGATGGTGTTTTCATGGTACTTACTAACCTAAAAGTAAATAACTGCAGAAGCAAATGTCACCAGGGTGCGGGCAGTGGGGAGCAGGGAGAGAGCAGCAGTGGGAGCAGGAGCCCAGGGAGGCAAGGGCAGCCAGCACCACCACAGATGGAGAGGCCTGGGGAGGGAGAAAGGGCAACTGTCACCCAGAGCAGGGGCACAGAAGAGCACAAAGAGAGGAAAGGGAAGAGTGGGCAACAGCAGGGCAGGTTTGGTTGCCCCACTGTGAGAGCCAGTGGAAGGAAGGGATTTTGTGCAGGGTCTCTGCTGCCCTCGGTGCCCGCAGCTCAGCTGGAGGGGGGCTGGCTCCCCGTCGGCACCCACTGCCTCCACCTAACCGCAGGCAAATGCCCTGCTTGGCACCACACAGCTGGTCATTTTTATTCTGTTGCATTTCTTTAGGTGAGACTTTCATCAAATGTAGAGTCAGCTTTTTATATTGGACTCTGCAGAGCTTTCAGTTCTGTAGCGTTGAATGTACACACCTTGATAAAGACCTTATAAACAGCCCTATAGCAGGTCACTGCCCGTTTTCGGAAAGGAGAGCTCATTTTTTGGTGCTTCATCACGTAGCACCAGTGCAGATGGCAGGCAGAAACAAGATGAGCAGAAAGCACTGGCACCCCCCAGCAGGACACCTCCAGCCTCACTAAAACCCAAACCTGGGAGCGTCTGTGCCTCGGCGAGAGCTGGTGCAGACACCCAGGGGTGGCCGGGCTCCCCTCCATCCCTGCCACCAACGCTGCGGGAGGTCTGGGAGAGGATTCCCCTGGGCGCCTCGCAGCTGGGGACTTACCCTAAGAAAGATGCTCCCAGGGCAGAGGAGGAAGAACCACTTCTCCTAGGTCCGTGGAGTGACCCTTGCCTTGTTCCTGCTGTCAGCACACCGCACCTACGCTCTCATTTAAACAAACAGATCAATAGTTAGCTATTACTGCTTAAAAGCAGTAATAAAGTACATTATTTGTGTTTTATTACTTACAGTTTGTAACATAATAAAATTAAAATAACATCAGCTAACGGTGTAAAGGTTTTGGGAGCTGAGGTCTGCACAGAGAAGAATCCACTTTGCACACCAAAGTGCTCCAAGGAGTGGGAGGTGACACTTCTGTCTTGGAGTGTCCGTGCCCTTGCCCCAGGCCATCCCATGGCTTGAGGCCGGAGCATGCTGGCAAGCTACTCATGATGCTGAGCTGCAGCTAGTGGTGGAGCAGCACGTTTTGCAGGGGACAGGTTACCTGCCTGTAGGTTTGGTTTTGTAGGGAGTTAAACTGAGCTGCTTTATTGCAGGGAGGCGAGGAGCAGCCAAATGAACTGAATCGCAGCCAGGGCTGGCATTCCCCAAGAGCAGGGGAAGGCTCTCATCACCTTTCCCAAACAGTCTTGCCCTTGCTCAGACACCTGTACTGCATCACATGTGAATGTCAGAAAATATCTTGGTTTCCTCTGCTCAGAAAGGAGAGATTTGCTTCATCCACAAGCAAGGTCCCACCTTCTCCATCAGCCACTGGCTCCATCTCCTCCTGCTCTCTTCATGCTCGTTCTCTGGTCAATAGACCCCTTCTGCAGCCCCACTTATTTTGCTACAAAAGTAAAAATACCAGCCCAGAAACTAAAAAGTAATTTCTTTTGATTGATGCCTTAAGCTGGCTCAGGCTGGGGCTGAGGACCACCAGAGCTGGTGCAGGACAGCATCATAAACCTGGTGTGGTTTCCACTTAGCAAGCTGAACCCACACTGCATCTCTTGGGTTTCCCCTCTGTTGAGTGGTGTAGCGGAGGAAAAAACATTTTCCATTCATTTTCCAAGATTATATCTGCTTGCAGGCCGAGCTGTGAGACAGGGGCAGCACGGCTCACCTGTCTGGGGGGAGGACAGCTCGGTGTCCAGTCGCCGTGTCACCTCCACCAAAGCTGCCAAGCCGGCTCTGTGCACTCAGCCACCTCCAAAGCTCAGAGAGGTGTTTTTGCTGGTGTGCTGCTGTGCCCTTTACCTTCATCCACAGCTGGAAAAGCTGGATTTGTTTTTCCCTGCCTCCCCACCAAGCTCACAAATAAAACACTGCCCCTCTCATCGGGCGTTGCAGAGGTCAGCCACAGTCTTTGGTTTCTATTTGTAAAGCACGCTGAACAGGTGTTATGGAAATGATAAGCATCAAATAAATTCTTTGTTAAAATGTTGATTATTGGTGTGCGATTTCAGGACAAAGAGGTTTTTTTCTTCCATGTTATGACAGATAACAGAAGAGGAACAGGCCAATTAGGACTATTCCCTGGACCATTCCCTCAAGGGTTTTGTGCAGAGCAATGTACGACATGAAAGCAGCACCGTTTGTAGTCTAAGTCATTTGTACCTATGTTGAAATATTACTGAATTAATTCCTTGTGCTGGTAACAGTCCCCACATGATCCATCTGGGATACAAGAGCATGCTGAGGGACCCTGAGTGTCCTGCTCCTGGTCCTTACTGTGGCCTCATGTTTCTCTCCTGCCATCACACATCTTCACTGCGGCATCGCAGCACAGCGAGTTATTCTGATCACGTTCCTCCACCAGCATCCACTAAATACACCTGGGGGAATTATTCCGTGGTACTTACAGAGGGACACCACTGTTTTACTGTAAATTAAAGCCAAAATATCTACAGAGAGTGGAATCCATCAAGGCAAAAAGAGATGGGAGTGCTCAGGTAGGTTAACGTTAACGCCTGGTTTTGCTCACCCCTAATAAATGTGACACAGGTGGCTACAAGGTGCCTGTTGGGGCAGGGGCTGGGCGCTGAGGGGTTTCAAACCAATCCAGCGCACTGAAGGGGACCCACTGGGGTGCACTGGGCTGTGGCCAGGTCTCTGGACAAAGAGGAGATAAGTTGAATGTGCTGCATCCTAACCCAGGGCTTGGTCCGCGCAGGGCTCAGCGCCACACCGAGCAGCTCCACGCAGCAGCCTCCTCTGCTCCACCATCAGAACCGCATCAGCTGCAGCGTGCGGTGAAACAAGCTGAGCTTATCCCAGGCCAAGCGGAGCAGAAAGGCAGCTCTGACCTGAAGAGCATAAGAATTGCATGAGGAACATATCTGCAGGGCACAGAAGGGCTGGATTAGGGTATTTATGATTCTCCAAGGCTTATTTCACAAGCAGAGCCAGCCAGCCAGAAAGAGCCTTTAAAGCGCTGCGTAACCCCAAAAGGCCCAAAGCAATTAAAAGCTGGATGGAGGGCACACAGAGAGGAGCCGCTTTGAAAGGGAGGTGTGGGGAGGCCGGGGCAGGCTGGGGGTGCCCATCAGCCCTGCTCAGCTGCTGCTTCCCACCCTGCCAGGTGCCTGCAGAGGCACAGCCTTGAGCAGGGGACCGCAGTGGGCATCGCACCTGGCCACGGACAGGAGCAGAGCCCCCCAGCTCCGTTTGCCATGCCACCGCCTCATCGCTTTGCACAGGTGTCTTGCTCCCCGTTGGAGGCAGTGCCGCAGGTCTCTGTCCCGCTCACCAGCAGCTGCCCCACGCACCAGCTCCGACCCAGGCATCCCCAGTGCCGGCCGTGTTTGCCTTCCGTGCTGAGTGGGCTCTTACCGGGTTTCTGCTGTGTTTTTAATTACAGGCTTTGATACGAGATGCTCCTGTGTATGTACCAGAGCAGCATTTCCCTCCCGTCCCCTTCCAGCCTTTCTTGGTACCAGAGGCCAAGCCACAATGGGGGGAATTTTTTTGTTCCATATCTTTACGGTGCTTCTTCCAGTAGCACATAAAACAAATTAGCCACTTAGGCCATTATTAGGCACTTATGGCCTTTTGATGTTTATGATTTATAACAGCAATTTGCACTTATGTAGCGCATTTCAGCTGAGGCTCATACGGCGATGGGAGCGCTTTGCATTTCCGTCGCGTCTTCCCTTCAGCTCCTGGCGAGCTTTGTAAGGCCACGCTGGGTCCAGCAGCAAGGAGCTCCCCGGGGTGCCAGGAGCCCTGTGCCACTGGCCACGTGTCCACACCACCCATACCAGCACCCACGCTCGGAGCCAGCCCTGCTAGAAGGATACGCTGAGGGACGGGCTCTGCTGTCCACAGGAGCTGGGTCAGGGAGCTTGGCCATCCCCTTGCCTGTTAGACACAGGGGAGTCTGGTTGTCGCTCGGCTGCTGGTTTTAGAGGCTTTTCCAATAGAAATAAAGCGTATTTATGAACAACAAGCTCACTTCTTCCTGGGAGCAGGTGGGTTGCTCCTGACTTGGGCCAGGAGGGTGAAGGCCAGCATCCCTATGGCTGTGCTGGGCTGCGTGAGCCAGAGCGGAGCCGGCAGGTCCTTGTGGGGCACTTGTGATGTGTCCCTGCTGCCTGGGTCCTCAGCAGCAGACAGCTCGACACGCCGGAGCCTCGTAATATCTGTGGGCACTGCTGAGCCCACACTCAAAAGAAATCAAGCTCTCCTGGCCTCTCCAGAGACAGAAACCAAAAGTCTAGTGAAATACAGCAGGACTTCTTGGTTTATATCCTGGAGTGACTGAGCGCTGCAGTACAGAGAGATCCGCCAGACACCATCACCTCCAGCATTTCCTCTCCGTGGATTTACAGGTGGCTTGGAAAGAGTTATCCGCCTGTCTTAGGAACGTATTGTCTCCCTCATTTTTGGCAGCTTGCTACAGCTTGTTTTAGCTGAGGAAGGAGACCCAGGAATGAGTGTCCCCAGCTGGGGCACGGGGAGGTGGACCTGTGCTGTCTGCTCTGGGCTTGGCCGCTTTCCCCCGTGGGTGATGATTTGTCTGGGCCTTGGTTCCCCCAGCTGAGAAATGAGTACGTCCTTGCTTTTCTTCCCAAGGATGCCCTCACAGGTCTTGTAGCTTTGTCATGGCGTTTTAAGTACAAGATTTTACCTGAAGTGCAAAGCCAGCTGGAATTTTCTGCTGAGGACGAGGGGTGGGAGGGCACACTTGGGATGGAGGGTGCTGGAGCTGGGGCTGGGGCTGTTCCTGCTGCTGTCCCCAGTGTCAGATGGGAGTTGCAAGTTCCTCCACAAGCCATGGAGAAATGTCTCAGTACTCTCCCTGACTCGCAGCTGCCCCTCTGTTACCTCCTTGTCTCCCCCTTGGCTGCCTTCCCTCCTTGCATGGGCATGGGGAGATGCTCAGAGACAGCAGAAGTAAAGATGCTCGGAGCCAGTTTGCCAGGATACAGGTCTGATAAAAACTGCTTATGATGCAAACTCATTATCTGTGAACATGCTCTATTTCTCGGGGATGTTTTAGAAAATTAAACACACTGTTGACTCAAAAGTTTACCTTTATGCAAATCAAAATGTCAACATCTGGCAGGAGGACTTGTGGATTTTTTTTCAACCTGTCTGTAGCAAGGGGCTGCCTTCTACATTTTGGTTTTTCCCAGACACTCATCATCATACGCATGCTAAGCACATCCTGAAGTGATTTTCCTAGTAAAGGCAAGTGTAGAAAGCTAAGCGTTAAATGCTTTTTCAAAGCCACCAGGAATATCACTGTTTACTTGTTTTCCGGTCTGTAACAGATGCTGGCATTCAACATTCAGAGTGCCTCCGGAAAAAAAGAAAAAAAAAACAAAGATTGCCATGACAAGGTTAGCAAATGACAATTATTTGTCAGTAAATCTTTTTCTCCCTCCCCCCCCCAGTGAAGCTGCTCTTTCTGAATGAGTGCCTGCCGCCTCCCCGCGTGCTGCGGCAGGTGCTGGCATGCGGAGAGGACGCCGCGGCACGGCGTGACGGGCACAGCTCGCTTAGTGCCGCCGCGTTATCGAGTGGCTTCGCAGCACGAGGGGTGGCTGCCAGACCCACTCCGCTCCGACAGCCTGTGACGTGCTTTAAAATGTAGTTCGGAGGAAATCGGTAGCGGTTGGTGCTGTCGGGGACGAATCCTCTGCTCGCTGGCCTCGGGAAAATCACTCTCAGAGCGCTGTGATTCTCCGAGCAACACAAGGGTTTAAGGGGGGGTCTGGGGGGTATCTGGGGATACGCATGTTCACCCAGACACACATGCACACGGAGGATCCATGTTAAGCTCTGCAAGCGAGAGGCCCTTTCACCTGTTACCAGCACGACTTTCTGGTGGCTGACCCTGTGTGGGGGTGACAAAGGTGTCCCAGGACATCCCCAACATGCCCCACTTGCCCAGCGTGGGCTTTCTCCTTTCCTCCCCAGTCCTGTGCAACCCCCTCCTCCTGCAGCAGCAGTGGTCCCCAAGGTTTCCCCTCTCCCCCATTTGCAGGCTGGGAATTGAAAATGCAGAACTTTGGTGCTGCCTGCTTGCCATAAAGCAGGTCTCAGCCATGGTACAGCCGATTTCCTATTATTAATTACCATGCAGCTCTCACCTCTGGCTTTCTTCATGGGACAGACCTGCTGTTAGCGCTGAGAGCTCTCGGCAATGCCATGAGCAGTGAGCCCTTCCCACGTTCTGAGCAAACCGATGGGAAATGCGGGAGAACGCAGCTCTTCTGTGATGCCTGGCGATGTGCGATTAGTTCGAAGCACTGCGCGTATAAATAAAAAGCAATGGGCATGCACATAAACAAAATCTATTGCATCTTCTGCTTTTTGGAGTCAAGCGCTATGCTGGGAAAACATTGCCTCTTCATCAAGTTTTATCTCTTGCAATCAATTTGTTGGGCCAACCAAGAAGCTTTAGGAAAAAAATGCAGATTTTCCCAAGTTTTGCTTTCATGGCTGGCAAACCTCCCCCATTGCTCTGATGCTGGGTTTCTGGGTCAGACTGGGAAAATGCAAACTCAGTGAGACCCAGCAGAGCCTGAGTGCTCCCTCCTCCCACCAGCACATCCCAAACCTTGCTGAGGGATGCTGGGCACAGGACAGTGCCAGCCCCCACGGTGTCCTCAGGCTGTATGTCAGCAGAGCACTTAGTGCAGAAGCACTGTGGCTCCTGCAGAAGTGGAAACACTTCTGGATATATAGGCTGGTGTTTTGGTAAGGGAAAGTGTATTTTTTTTCCCCTTGTGGCTGTAAATCTATAGGTTACATTCTTTTCTCTGCCACGAGGAAAATGCTCTTTTATGAAAAAGAGTGGAGAGGGAGAGCTGCTGAGGGATGTTGCCCCTAAAGGAGTCTGGGAGGTATTGGCACGGTCAGAAAGCCTTTGGGCTAGCTTCAGAATTGATTTTGCTTTTTTCAGACACAAAAAAATGCTCTAAATACTAGCTGACCAGCTTTGTTCGCTGGGAATACGCTTGTCTGGCGAGGCGAAACGGAGCAGTTCGCTGGGGAGCGGAGGGTGTTCGGATGTGCTGCAGCCTTGGCCATGAGCACCGGCTGTTTGACCTGGCGTTCTTCAGATGTTGGGTGTCAGCCCTGGGCGCTGTGGCTTCATGGGACCGGCCTGCACAGCCCCTGCGGTGACTTCTAACAGGGCTCTTTTTTTTTGGCTGGTTTAGAGCAGAGGAAGGCAGCGCTGACCACACATCACTGTCGGCTTCATCAAAGGGTCCTGTGGCTTTGCCAGCTTCGACAGGTATCATCAATAGTGGGTCATCCTTCAGCTGCTCCCAGAAAATCCAGGTGAGAGCTGGGCTCTGCTGTGCCAAGGGCTTCCCAACCACACACCCCGAGAGGATGCCTGTGTCACTCGGGGCTTGGGCTGGAATGGGAATTTATTCCCTAGTTCGGAGATCACCATGAAGTTGTCTCACCAGCGCTGGAAAAACACGGCTGAGGTCACCTTTCTCATTGCTTCCAACCTCTTTTCTCCTGCAGGCACCAAGGTTTGGATGAGGTTCATGAGATTTTGTGGTTTTTTCCAAGTGCAGTCCAGTGATGGGTTAAAATTTCTCTGCAACCATGAGAGCTGGCAGTGGGCTTTCCTCTACAATAGTTGATACACTCAAGGAATAACATGACTGCAGGCACTGAAACTAAGAAAACATATTAGAAGATGTCACATTGCAAATAAACTGCAAGAGAAGATATGGCTGGAGCTGTGCTAAGCAATATTTGAAGGAATTTCCTTCTCCCAGCAGCGTGTAAGTCCCAGCACTGTGCCGATCCAGATGCTGGCTAATTCCCCCTGATGGATGATTTATGCCGTGGTCAAAAGGCGAGCTCCAGACTAACCCACTGAACTTGCAGGCAGGTTTCAAGCTATCTACCGTAACAGCTTTGGCAGTGAAAGCTGACCCAGCGGGCCATGGAAGAAGCCAAAAAAAGATGATACCCGTTGCCAAAGGAATACATCACGGCACGGAAAGCCTCGCTGCCAGATGCACCTTGGGCTGGCCACAGCCAGGAGCTGGAGAGCTGGCCCCATCACCACAGAGCTGCTGAAAATATTATAAATCCAGATAGAGGAGGAGGATCAGCAGCCCGAGCCACAAGAGAGAGCATTGTGGAGCTGGCAGGGAGCGCGGGCGCGCGGGCCAGGCGCCTTTGTCACCCCACTGCCCCTCAGGGGAGGGAGAGGAGTCGAGGAAAGAATCATCCCTCTGTGTGCACCATGCAGTGTGCAGTTGTGCTGGGCTGAGGGGATTCAAATGCAACTTGTTGTACCAGCACTCAAAATAGAGAGCTTTGCAGGGAGGGATTCTTAAAATACTTCGTCGGAGATGTTGGAGCCGTCTCGCTCGGAGGGGAGGTGGAAGGAGAGAGCGGCTCAGGGAGAGGAGCAGGAAAAAGAGAGCAGAAAGGAAGCACAAGGGAGTTTTATCATGCAGAACTGGTATCCCAGAATAAAGTCTCTTGCAAAAGACAGGCAGTTACCCTGTGGAACCCATCATTCTGTGTTGTGTCGGGGTTAAGATGGGAATCTTCAAGTTTGCTTGTCTCCTAGGAATCGGACTGGGACACAGGTCAGGATGCCTTGTGCTTAGACTTGCTCCCTTTATGGCTTAGGTCTCCAAAGAGCAAGAGCTTTTCCGTCCATCTGTGATAACGCTTTTAAACACGACCATAAACATGCAAATCTTGGGACTGTCTTGATCTCAAAAGGATTGTGATTCATTTGCCATTTAGTTTCAGGCAAGGAAAGACTCTGTGCCATGGAGCTTCGTGCAGTTGGGTTCCCTCCTAGATTTATAATCCTTATTTTGCTCTGTGCTCAGGATGAATGTGATACTATTTACAGCCTCATAGCAACCCCAGTGTTCAAGGCTTCCAATTCAGCAAAGCACTTAAGCATATGCTTAGCATCAGGACTACCACATCAAGCACACGCTTACGCTCCCTTGACTTAAGGGAGATTAGCACGTGTGCTGATAACTGGAAAGATTCGACAGAGATTTATGCAGTTGCTTGATTGCAAGCTTATGTCAGAAGGCTTTGCAGAGCAGGAAACGGAACCGACCGCGTGCTTCAAATTAAGCATGTGCTCAAGTTGCTTGCTGAAGTCAAGGCCTTGGTTTGATATCACAGGGCAGCAAGAGACACTATATCTTCAGACAAGACCGGCAGATAGCAGGGAACTAGCACCCAGCCCGGCAGGAGGCTCGAGGGGAGCGGGTCAGGGTACCGGCTCTAGCCAGAGGATGCGGAACGCAAAAACTCGGCAGGCAGCTCTGCTATCCAACACGTTTAATCCCTCTTGGAAAAACCTCCTCTCTCAACAACTATGCTTGAAGCTGATTCAGACCATCTTTTTGCCCTTTCTGAAGCTTAAGCCTGGTTTACTTTGCATTTTCCTGTCTATAAGCTTCTAATGCCTTAGGTAATTAATACATGAGAACTTCTAATAGGCTCATCTTGTAATAACTTTTACCGCAGACATAAAATTCACATTTAAACATATTTAGACTGTGTCACAGAGGCATCAGCCCTCCTCACTGGAGTTTGCCAAGTGGGAGAGTGAGCTGCATGTGCCAGCTTCCCCGGTCTTCCTCGCTGAGCTCTTCTTTGTGTGTGTATTGTGTTTTTGTGCTTACGGATGGCTTCAAGTAGAGACATCAAATACCAGAGTATCGCTTTCTAGCATTCTGCACCGTTTCATTTAGAAATAAGCTGTTACATGAGCCGTAAAACGCATGGAGCCTGGTGACCCCTCACCTTTTCCTGTGGGGACTCTTTGAAGTTTAATAAAAGTGGAAGTTGGCAGCCTTTCCCTCGCTGAGAACGTTAATGCCACCTCCCTCCCCTGCCTGTCTGCTTATTTTCGTGATGCAAGAAACTAACGTGTGTGAGTGTCCCCATCTCGCCGTCACACTCAGCCCAAATTGGCCAGCAGGTTTTGAGGCAGATAGGCACCGCGTGTGGCATCTCCAGGCCTGTTTTCTCAAGGAACTGGGCTAAGATAGGCAGAGGATGTCACCAGCTGGGAGCCAGGCTAGCAGATGGGCAGCCCCAGGTGGAGGAGCAGGGGTGGTTTGGTTTGCTGGGGTGGGGGTGATGCTGGTGGGAAGGAGCAGGGTCTTTGGGGCAGACGTGGAGCTAACCCATGGGCACGATGGAGAGCTGGCTGCCAAGCTTAGAGCCCTGAGCTCATCTGTGCAATAGATGGTGAAGGTGCAGGAAAAGCAGGAGGAACCTGCTGGCTGAGAGGCTCCTTTCTCTCGAGTTGGAAGCCTCCTCCGGGTGCCCAGGGAGGAGCTGTTGGCCTGGGAAGCTGTGGTGGGATCCTGGTGGGCATCACCCGTTCCAGCTGCCCTGCGGCCGTACACACGTGCTGCTGCATCCAGTGGTGTGAAATTCCAACGGTATCGACCTGGAGCAATGCGGGAAATACATCATCTCAGCGCAACAGAGACCCGATCAATCCACTAATTACTTCATAACGAGGTTTGCACTAGGCAGCCTGACGGTCACTGACGTTACCCTTTCAGCAGCCCATCTGCTGCGGGCTGAGCTTCGGGCTTTCACGTGAAACCTTTAGCTCAGACATCGAGGGGATCTGGGGGCCCAGGACGATTGTTCTCTCACGTCACAGCGTGGGTGAATTTGCTGGTTGCCTCTCTCTGTCTGCCTCAGTGGGCTCAAGCAATCTCACTGAATCTGTTCTTATTGATTTAGGAAAAGGCTTTGATTCTGCAGACCGCGAGCTCTTACTCATGAAACTATGACAACTTGGTATTAGCTGCAAATCAATGAACTTTTTAAATGCAGTCTAAGCAACAAAACTCACTTACTGCTAAACCCCGATAAGCCTGGTGCTGGGACAAGTCAAACCTTTATCTTAACTGCCATGTGATCTTTTCCAGTTTGATAGTTCCATTTACTGTATTGATAAGGATTATAACCTGTCGGCAGTGAGATTTTAGCCTCCTAGAAGCACTTGTACAGCAGATGATATTGAAAAGGAAATGTTTTTTAAAATTTTCTTTCCATACAAAATATTCCCCAAAACATTATTCTTATTCAGTGTTTCCTTTCCAGCCCCCTCCGTCTGCCTTCCTAATCTCTGCTGCTCTGAGACCCGACAGAAACCGTGAGCACGCCAGAGGAGATTTATGCAACATGACAGAGCTGCAGCTGGGGTGGGACTCGTGCTGGCAACTGCTGCATGAGTGGGGACCACGGGCTGTAGCTGCCGCCCTGCAATGCCAGCCAGGGGACACGTGTGCCCTCCTTCCTCCCGGGGTTCCTTATCCACACTTCCCATCGGCGGGCGGGAATAATTCATCAGGACGGACATTGCTGGGTTTGGGCAGTGACAGGTAGATTGGCATCATCGGGCTAAAAATCAGAAGCTTTTTTCCTGGAGTGATCCATAGCATAAACTCTCTTCTGTGAATTTTGTTTGTCACCCAGCTGCGGGTGCCGGGTCCACCCTCCAGCGAAAGCCCCATCAGGCTCCTCCTGCCTTGACACCTTTTGGTGGCATTTAGCCCCCAGGTCCCTGTGACGGTGATAGGAACGAGATACCTGAATACCTTCCCAGCTTGGCAGCTTCAGCTCTGTGTCTCAGGAATTTGGGAAGCTGCTCCCAAACTAGAGGTGGGTGCACTCAGAAGACCAGCTGGGTGTCACCGCAAAGCACCCAGGCTTTGAGCAAAGCCTGAAGACGGGAGGCACCCGAGCATCCCCACGCAGGCTCTGCAGATGCCAGGGAAGCCGGCAGAATAATGGCCTCATTTATTCCCCCAGGGGGAAAATGTCAGAAAACACTGAAATGAGAAAAAAATTGCCTCTTTGTTCTGCAAATGGCCATCCTTGTGAGAAAGTTTATACACCCTCCGGGAATTCATTTAGCATCATCAAAAAGAGGCTTTACAAAAGTGAATTCTTATTTACCCACAGTAATTTTACCAAAATAATTTCTTTACTGGAAGAAAGGTGAAGTGGGGTTAGGCACACTGACAGACACCCTGTCACGGCTCTATAGTGGGATATAGATACCTTATAGTGGAAACTTGTTCCTACTCCGACTTAAACCCCCGTGGGACGCGGCAGGAGCCCCCTTAGCCATGGGCATGCGCTCGCAAAGGTGAAGTTGTTCAGTAGAGCGTTTCCACGGATTTATTTTTTTTTTCCACCCTTCCCATGAAACGGTGGTTAACATTATGTTTGAGTATACAGGATTTAACAACTTTAAAATATACTGGCCAGCCATGCCCAGGCTGCGGGCAGGCCTCCGGGGCAGCACAGAGCAGCCATGTGTTTTTAGAGCATGTATTATTGATAGTCTGTATTGTTGTTGCCATTATGGGCCCTGCTGAGATCAGACCTTGCCGTGAACGTATATTCACCGAAGAAACAAGTCTGGCCCCCAAAGCCTTACGCTGAGCATCTCGAGCAGACGTGTCCTAATGGAAAGCGTTTTCCTGCTCCCATGAAGTGTAGGTTACTGGTTTGTGTAAAAAAAAAAAAAAAAAAGTCATCCCCTCTCCTTTTTCTTTTGGCTAGGTTCATACCTTCAGTCTCAGAAAAATTATGTTGAATCCAACTGAGTGAGAAAATAGATGTTATTTCAGCCTTCTTGCAGATTTTCTTTTTTTTTTTTAAGCTTTGGGGCCTCATTATAGCCAAGAGTTTGAAAGTCAAACCGAGCCCCAGTTCCTACAAGAGAGATTCTGGGACAAGCAAAGTCTGTCAGGTCAGCCTTCTTTAGCAATAACCCCACCTGGACAAGCCCTCCCATGCTTCTCCGAGACAGCCCCCCACCCGCTCCCCCCAGCAAGGGACATGCATTATCCCCCCGCTGGACACCGGGGAGGCTGCGCTGGCCCAGGCGGGAGCGGGGCTGCCCCTGCACCGAGCCACGTTCACCGCTGGCCCCTAGACAGACATTAACAAAAAGTGACTTATTTTCCATGCTGAAATCAAATGCAAAGGAAAAAAAAAAAAACAAACCCCCAACAAACCAAACCACCGGTCCTGAGTAATTTTGCAGCTTAGGAATATTTCACATACTTCTTTCACCATAACGTGAAGGCCAGATATAACTTTCTGATTAATGGGGGCCACGGAGTGCAGTAAATGCGGCTTTAAAGGAAATTCATTTCACAGCAAGCACAGTCGGTCTTTCAAAACCCCACCCCCCTGTACACGCTGGGTATTTTTTTGCCTGCAAATTTTAGAGAGCCTAAGAAAGTTAGGTACCCAGCTCCCACTCGGAGTCGGCAGGGTTGGGAAGTCTGGTTCCTAGAAATGCTTCTTCTGCAAACCTCAGCCTTCGGGCGCTGCATCCCAGGCTGCCCTCGCAGAGGAGCACCTTGGGCTCCCTAAGATACGCATAAAACCTTTTCACTAGTTGTCCTTTCTTATTACATTTTACTACCTAAAAAAAAAAAGCTGGGGGGCTGAGCTGGGGTCCCGGGGAGCACCATGTGGGTGCTGCAGCTGCAGAGACCCCCCAGGGCACTCTCACCACTGTGGCCAAAGCAAACCGAGCTGGGCAGGGAGGCCAGTCTGCTGCGGAGCCGGAGCACCGCTGGTGCTAATGACAGATCTTTAATTATCTGGGGATGTAGCTGATGGGAGATGTCTCGCTCTATGGACCCGAGCACCTCACAAGTTTTTCTGTCTTAATGCATTCATTTGTTTTGAAGCAGGAGGTTTTAAAGAAGAACTAGGGAGATGAAAGAAGTCAGGACATCCTCAGGTTTAAATACCACAGTAGGAGGGCTGGTTGCGGAGTGCCGGGGCTGCAAGGCTCCTCGGGCAAGTGCCCGGTCCCTGCCTCGGATCAAGCATCTTCCATAAACCTCCTGCCTTTGAGCCCCCTCTTGCTGTTCTGCCCGCTGACTCCCCGTTCGGCAGCAGCGGAGGTGTTACTCTCACTAGGCATTAACTAGGTGTTAACCTCACTAGGCACACTGAGGTTAACGAAACCAGAGCACCCATCCTGCATTTTGGGTCTCCTTGCTCCAACCCTGTTCCTGCTCGGGCACTGTGGCCCCAACTTATCATAAAAGCCTCCAAGACTGGGCTCAGCCTGGCAGTTTTGAGCCTTTGAGCCATTGACATATTGCAGAAACAGCTGCTATTTAGTGAGATGAATTCACTCCGAGCTCCCTTCTGACAAACGTGAGCGTTTGAGTAATCTTTAAAACCAGTAGCATCACACGTAGGAGGTGCCACAGAGCATCCCGGTACCCTGTGCCAGCCGGTGGTGGGCTGTCTTCTTTTGGGCCGGACAACGGCAATCCTAGCTTGGTTTTTCTATAGTGAACTGACACTTACTAAAACATGGTTCCACGCTGTATAATTTCTATGGCTTTTATTAATGCGGACAGTATAGGCTCCATAAAGAAGAAAAATTACCAGTGGAAGATAAAACTAAAATACTAGTTGCATTACAATCACATTCTAGTGCTGCAATAAATTGCATGAAGCCAATAAAGCAAAACTAACTGAAGATATTTGACACAAACCAAAAATGAAATGAGAGCCATTATGCAGTCTGCTACAGGGACCTGCCTTGATGTAGTTAAAGCTATAAACTACCTGGGAGTAATCTTTACTTATTTTAAATTGCATATTCCAATTGCAAAGCTGTTTCTGGCATTTCTGCCACACTTACTTTACTCTGCTCAGAAAAAGAATTACATGTCTGGATAAGTCATGTCCTATTAAATGTGCATCATATCTGCAGCACTCATAAGTCACTTGAGTCATAATATTGTTTATTCTAACATTAGTCATTATTTTCTGTCATAAATTAGCTATTCTCCAGGAGAGCGGGAACGAGATTGAGCCAAGGTTGCAATTATTTCCCACATCCATGTTGGCACACGGACTAGATTAAGTGGCTATCTCTACAAAGGAATTATCATCACTGGGCCACGGGTCAATTATAACAAATGTATTCATGCCGTTAGCCCCCAGGTATCTTCAATAATAAGAGTTAGCATTCCTTTCTCTCCCTAATTATTCTCTTCCATGGTCTGGCTGACCCACACATGTGTCAAAATATGCAGAAGCGATGCCTCCTGCAATATCCAAGGTTAAACCCTCCCAGCCATCCTTCCCTGCCAGCCCCCTGAATCCTCCCTACCCACAGGATATTTACATGCAAATCAGCGGGGGCACGGTGTGTCTTTTCCATGCAACCAGTCCTGCTGCTAATTAATTGTCTGTTATTCTGCCTTTTTGTGCAGAGGTAGCAGCCCTCACCCCCTGCTGGGAGAGAGGGAGGGGATTCAATTCCACTGCCTTTCAGTCATCCCAGTTTTAATTTGCCCGATTGCTGGTGTTGGTATTTCCCTGCCTTTGTGTGGCTTGGAGCATGCCCAAGCCTGGCCCCTCCAGCATCCCCCCATCCCCATTTGGACCCCGCACAGACCATTGCCAGGGGACCCGCTGTCACCCACCGCCGGGCTGCAGGTCCTGGAAGCACAGGCTGATGGAGCAGGGAGAAGGGGCATTTCTGGTTGGGATGCATTAAGTCTTGTTTATATACAAAACCCTTTTAGTTAAAATGGAGTGTTTTGCCCCAAAGGGAGCAGGCCATTATAGCAGTGAATGGTGCTTTATAAGACAGCTTATTCCCTTAGGGAAGAGGCAATCACTTGCCCCAGATGAAGGCACATTCGTACTTGAATTAAAAACCTTCAATAGCTATTTTTTTAAATTGCCTCTTGTACAGAACTAGATGCATTGCTTAAAAAAAAAGAAGAAAAAAGAAAAAGGGGGGGGGGGGGGAAAACAAAAGAAAAGCAGCCGACTTGCACGTCGGTTTGTTCCTTAGTGATGCATGTCATCTCCCTGGGCATTCGTGCTCAGGGAGGAGCAGAGTTCTGCTTCATCAGGCTTCAGGTGCCACTCACCGAAGTGGGACCAAGAGCGCCGAGCGAAGGCTGGGCTGCCCCTGACCCACCGGCTCCCCTCCGCTGGGCTCCAGCACAAACGCCCTTGCTCCCTAGGAACATGGTGGGAATTCCCTACTTGCAACGCTGTCTTTGCTTTTCCCTCTTCTGGAGGAGCAGGACGAGCTCAGGAGTGCCGTGAGGCAGGAGATGTCCTCGCCCGTGCCCTGGTGGGGCTCCGCCACTCGCTGTCCTCCCGGATTGCCGGCGGCTGCGCCGCACGTTGCCACCGGCCAAGCCAAGACGCGGCTGTAACCGACACGGCGAGAGGCCAGCCGATAAACCGGCACCCTTACGGGAGCTGCCTCTGCCCCTGCGCCACGGCCACGGCTCTGCACGGTGGGCACTGGCCCAGTTCACGTGAAACACCTTTCTCAGAGGGGAGCAGGGGGGCTCAGCCCCCTTCGCCATTGAAACTCCCCCTGTGCTCATGGCAGAAGGTGCCCCGCGCCACCCGCGCAGGCATCCTGCTTACCTGAGCTCCTGCGGCTGCCCTCCAGGGCTGGGCGATTTCCCTTCTGCCTCGCTCTAATCAGGGCTATTTTTGCTCCCATCAAGGCTATTTTTGCTCCGTCCTCACCCAGGCTGTCTTGCTGAGGCGGGGGGTGAGGAGGTGGCTGTTGCGTGTGCCGTTCCCTCCTGCCTTCAGCACGATGGGGAGGACCAAAAGTCCATGTAACATCCAGTTTGGGACACTGACTGAGAGCAAGCGTCTAAAAAACGTCTGTGAATCCAGGGCAAGCCCATATGGACAGATCCCCTGCACAGTCTCTCCACATCTGGTGATGCACAGCTTCACACCTCCGGGGACACAGATAATGCCATCACGTTTAACAGCCGTCGACAGAATTTTGTCCCACAGGCTCGAACCATAATTGGATAAAGTTGTGTCAACATTTCGTACCCAAGGTGTTCAGTGACAGCCGCTGCAGCTCCGCGGTGCACGAGGGGCAGCAGTACCTCCTTCAGCAGGACTTTGGTCCGGCCTCGGTTGGTGGCTCCATGCTTCGAAGAGATGGCTGAGTGGAGGGAGTGTCCCATGGGCATCATGCTGAAGATGATTTTTTTCAGACTTTTTAAAAATAAAACGGCTCTCAGGCACCAAAGTAACATGAACTCATGTCCCAGCACATCACCTTGTACCTCACTCTTTCCATGCAGCTTCCACTGCCTGCCCTTGCCAGACTCACTGTGCTCACTGCCTTACCTCATTTACAATTAAAACTAAAATTAAAGAAGTCTTCTACACCTAGCGAGTACCTTCTCTAGTGCCTTACAGGAATGAATTCACTGTCCTTTCTATGCTGTTTTGCTTGGCTTGCAGGGGTCTGAGAGCCATCCTTGCTTCTCCTGAAGCCTGTGGTGGCACACGGACCGGCTTCTCCACTTCTCTGGAAAGCCCCCTGTGCGGAGCCGGGTAAGACACGAGTTGATGGGAACCAAAAAAAAAAACCAAGAGAGGAAACCCGAGCAAATTTCCGAGGAGGAAAATACCACTTTTCACAACCACCCTAGCTGCTTCTCAGTTTTGCTGATTTCCATGTAATTTCCATATAAACACAGGTATGCGCACACATGGCAGGG
>JAVJGJ010000001.1:102064481-102077030 GCA_035590215.1 Microhierax caerulescens
GCGGGCGAGGACCAGCTCCTACCTGCAGCCACGTGCGCTGGGGCTGGCCCACTGGTGGCAGGGGTTTGCACCGGAGATGCACGTAGCAGGTATGCAAAAATGCAGCAGAAAAAGTGAGAAAGGATTAGAGAAAAAAAAAAAAAAAAGGGGTGTTTAGGATGCACTAAGCAGGCTGACATTGCGTGACGCTCGGCGAACATCACGGCTGAGCTTCAGCTCTGATTTTGCACCAAGAGCACCCGCGGTGCCCCGCTGAGCCCTAGGACCCACCAATTTTGCTGTCCTTGGGTGACTACAGGCCCCTTTTCAAGCACCCCACGGTCATTACCCTTTACCTGGTGGGACATCCTGATCCCCAGCGTGCTTTCTAAAGAATAAGGGCAAAATGAACCAAGTCCTGCGTGCCTGTCCTGCAGCGTCACTGCCCTGGGCAGCCAGAGCCCAGCTGGTGGAGCACAGGATGGTCATGAACAAGAACTTAACCCACAGTCCCTGGCATAACGAGGATGTATTTGGTGTTAATTAGTTGTGAAAGTTTTGCCTTTCTGGCTTTTGGCTTGGCTCTTGGCGTTGTTTTACAGTTTAAAGTGATTTAAAACTGGTTTTGCTGTGGCCAGGGTTCCTGTAATTCTTTGGCACGTGGTGAAACAGAGGTACCAGCACCATCCCCGAAGGAGAGGTGGGATGGGGGGCAATGCTCCCCGGCACGCTGCTCTTCAAGGCCATTTGTAGAAGCCTTTTAGACACCTGTCAGAATTTCTTTTTACCTGCACATACTAACCCAGCAAGTGTATTAAAGGTTTAGTTACAAGCTCACATTGAGAAGACACGTCAGAGCTGAATGCTCTTTTCTGGCTGGTTGTAGAGGGTTTCACCCAGAGATTTTCCTTTAGGGAACAGAAAGAGTCACAAATCAAAACACGAGAGGCTGTACAAGTCAGAAAGAACTGTTGCTCCCGCAAAAAAAAAAAAGTCTCTCCTTCCCCATCCTTCCAGATGCTGAAGAAGGTGGCTGGATTCTCTTCGAGCTTCACCAAAATTTGGCCAAGTGTGACAAGCGGGCTCGCAGGGGACCACACTGGCCTCCCAAGAGAGAGGAGCTGTCAGCTCCTCACCAGCCTCTCACCTGGGCATTGGACATCACCTACAAGGCAGCATCCCCCTCTGGAGAGGGCCAGAGAGGCTGCGGGTGCAGGGTTGCAGCACGGCCGTCCCGCTCCGGCTCCATGAGCGCAGGGACCTCCATCGCGGGAGGAAGGCTGCAGTCAGCTCGTGCAGCCCCCCCTGCTCCTGCGTGCCCAGGCACTGCTCAGGTCGTTGCTCTCCCTGCTGCCAGCCCCCTTGGTTTTCCAGCTCTCTCCTTGTGCTGCGCGGGGCCAGATTTGCCGTAGCAGCAATGCAGCCGTTGCACCCATCCCTGCCAAACGGGCTACGACTGCAGCTGAGCTGTGAGGTGTCTGTGCCGAGCTGTGGGCACCCGCAACAGGGATGGGGACGGTGGGACACCCAGGCAGACGGACAAAGTCAGTGCTAGTGTCTGTGGCACGATGCCCTAGCCAGGCAGCAGGAGGCACGCAGCATGGGGAAAACTGACTTCATTCCGATCCAGAGTGAACAATCAACGATGCTACACAGGCCTTTCATTAAGGAGGAGGAGAGCCCCGGAGGTTTTGGGTGCCTCCTCTTCTTCCCTCACACTTCCTCTTCCCAAGGTTTTGGGTTGGATAAAGGGTTAAATCCTCATTTCCAACAGACACTTTCACATCTTGGTTAGGGCAGCCCTAAGGTAGTGGGCAGCTCCTGATGGGACCCCGAAGGGTCAGCAGCAGCCTTTCCATCATCTCCCACAGCCTTGGGCCATCAGCAGCAATTTCTCTGCTAAAGGGAGTTCTCAGAAGCCAAAAATCACTAAACTTTGGGTGTGGCTAAGAAGGAGGATTGGAAATTTGCCTTTTGATTGCAGTTACCCGCATCTTAAAAATCAGGGGTATTTGCTGGGGGCTGGTGGGGGACAGGGAAGGGAGGGTGCAGAACAAGAGATCGTTTCCCTGGGAGGTTTGGCTCCTGCTGGCTGAAGCACCGACCCCCACAGCTGTGCTATAGGGGAGTGCAGCCGGCTCCTCTGGGTCACATATGGCTTGGGTTTTTTTGGAGTTGGGTTGGTTTTTTATTATTATTATTATTATTGTTACCTTGCATGCTCATGCCCTCTGAAACCAAAACTCACCACCCCGCCTTCACATTTCCCTTCTGCAGCAGCAAAGGGTGTTACAGTTCATGCCTCCAGCTTCACTTAAAGCTTCATAAACTTACAGCGTCCTCTTCAACCACATCATCCTTCTCAATTCTGTTCAAGACGGCTCTGAAAAACCATCAGGTCTGAGGCAGCAGAAGCCTGTCTGTCCCTCAGGCACCCCCATTCCCTGCTGGACACAATGCCCTGGCTGTGTTTAGGATACCACGTGTATATGTTTTAGGGACCTTCTGCACATCCAGCCCCAACCCGGGTGGGCTGGACGCCCATCACCGTAGCCTGGCACGGAGCAGCCCCAGTGCAGGAAACCTCTGCTGGAGGGGACGAACCCCAAGCTGCTCTTGGTTTGGGGCAAAACAACACCCTCAGGCACAACAGGCAGCCGGGAATAATTTAAATTAATTTTTTTTTAATTAAACTCAAGAGCCAGAAGTGTTGAAGTACTTTGGTTCGGGGCTTGGTGGTTTCGGGGTGTGCAGCTGGAGGGACCGGAGAGGCGCTGATGTTTCGCTGGTGCACCCAAGGAGGGCAAGGGGTGGCTGGGCTCCTTCGGAGGGGTCCAAGGCATCCACAACATCACTCCAGCTGTGGGATTTATTTCATTTGGAGTATCCGTGTCTCGTTCAGTTATATCAGAGCTCACCTGTGCGTGCCTGGGGGAGAGTGGGTACCCCCAGGATGTGACCCCCCTCACCTAACAGAGGCATGTCACATTGGACAGGAGGACTCACATGCCACATGGCCTGTTCCTCCCCAGCACTACAGGGGCTGCAGGACAGTCCTGGCAGAGGAACACACCCCACAGGGTTTCTTTGCCAACCTCAGCCCCAGCCTTTGGTCCACCAGCAAAAAAGAAAAGAAAAATATCATTACTTGCAGTGTTCAAGCTGAAGAAGGAGATTTGAGGAGAATTTTCACTTTTGAATATACCTGCCACATCAACAGCACTTTCTAGTTTGACATTTCAACTCCCTTTTGCAAAAGCTTGAAAGAAGGGAAGCCAGAGAAAAAGAAAGGCTCTCCTTCTCCGCTTCCAGCAAAATTCAAATGGACGAACCTTTCCCACCAGCTGCACTATATAGGTCAAGTCACACATGTGCTCTCTGGGACAGGGCTTACAGGGTGGAAAACTGGACAGGGACAACAGATGAGTCTCCCAATTCCCCTGCTCGGGCCATCCTCCTGTTCAGGAGAGGACAAGAGGACGGGCTGTGTCTCTGCCCCGATGCTGATGATCTCCCCACACCCAGGACCTGCACTGCGTCAGTCTGGAAAACAGCCCAAATCCTACCCCAAGGAAATCACAGCTCTTCTAGTTAAAAGGAGCCACGAAATATTTTCTCCAGATCAAGTTCAACTCCTAATCAAAGGCAGCTACAAAGGTAAACTCTAAGTTTAAACCAGACCCTAAATCCACAAACCACTTTTCCGCTGGACGGCGTCTTAGGAGTGGAAAGTGTTAGAGGAGCTGGGGAGCAGCCGGCCACGTTGGCTGTGGTTTGTGTCTGCCCCGTGCTGATGGGCTCCCACCCCACCCAGATGGGGCAGAGGGCTTTTTGCATCTTCACCTGCTAAAAATATCCAAGGCTGGAAGTTAAAAGAAATTAAATATTTAGCAGTTGCATAAAGGCACCTTGGGATGAAAGCATTATGGATACAAAGCTGTCATCTTATCCCTTCATCATCATATTTTTTATGTAGCAGGCATGTGTCTTGTTGGCAAGGCAACTTCTCTGTTTTAAGCCAGCCTCATAAATCTCATCAGGATGCCTTTTTTAAAGTCACCAATGCAAAAAAAACAGGAACAGGCCCCCTCTGGACCCCACTCCAGGTCCTTTAGGACTCTGCTCACCAAAGCTCTCAGCGGGAGCTTGTTGGACACTTCCCACTGAGATGTTTCACGCTGCCTCCTGAGACGCTTCCCGAGATGCCTCCAGCAGCACCAGCACGCACACCTTGCTTCACTAGAAAGGCTCCTGCCGATTTAAAACGTGCGTTGGGTCGCATCCAGAGTCTCCTTCCCCACTGTAAACGCAACAAAACAAACCACTCGCCAGCTTGTGGCCAGCGAGAGCTCTACGCTGGCAACCTTGTCTGGGCTTCACACGCAGGTGGATGAACAGGAGATGTGTTCCGAAGTTCAGACCAGCTCTTACACGTGCAACGGCAACGGCAGCCTTTCTGGATGTGCCACCACCAGGAGCTCCCTCCACTGGGAAAGGGGGATGGATGACCCCCGGCCATCACGAGGTCAGGTTTTTAACTGAGATGCTTTGGTTACCCTTAGGCAGAATTAAATAAAAAACAACTAGTTTTCTTGAAGGAAAAGCAGAGCTGTGGAAAACACACTTACAGTTAGGAATTTATTTTTTTTTTAAATGCACAATGTTGTATTTCTGGGGAATCTTTAGTTCAAACTGATTAAATAATGATCCCCTGTAGTGATCTACCCTTTCAAATACCCACTCAAGGAGTAATTCAGCACGCTGGCAGCACAACAGGCTCCCTGCACATCTTACAGGAACACGCAGGACTTTGACACATTCTCCTAGTGGCGATGCCTCCCTCTTCAACAGCACAACCAATTTCATTCAGCGGTGGGTTTGAGCCCCATAGACGCTTTCCTTGCTCAGGCTTGCTGCCTCCAGGATGTTTGGTGGCATCTGGCCCACAGCTGCTTCCCAGGGAGTTCCATCAGCCTCTGAGGAGCAGAGATAGATCTCATTTTCCTGGCAGCAGAGTCCATGGGAGCCACTATCACCCTCATCCGAGTGTTGGGAGGGAGGGATGGAAATGGGGGATGGTGGAGGCCACGCTGCACCCGCAGGCAGCCCATCACCGGTCTGCCTGCCCCATGCATGCGCACGTGGTGCTTTACAGACAGCTGCATCCCAAATCAACACAACCTGCTGAGCCTCCTCAGAGCTCAGAATGGCATCTTCACACCAGATGCAGGTTTGCCAGAGGTCTGCTTCTTAAAGGGACCTCAGGTCCCTCTCCCTGGAGCTTGCTGGTCACACATTGATGAAAATGTTCCAGAAATTAGGATTCTGGGGGCAAGGAAGAGGAACATTTGTTTGGATGGAAACATTCTCTCCATCTCTGGCTCCATTAGGAGAGGGTGTTTCCATCTGTGGGGGAGGCAGCGTTTCCCAGAGGCAAAGGAGGCAGCTCCACAAAGACCCAACACATCAGATTTGCTCTGCAGGGCGGCTCTGCCAGCGCTCTGCTTCCTGCGTCCCCACTTGCTGCACACTGGCCACTGAGGCCAAAGGAGGCAGATTGGGCATTAAAGGGAGGAAAAATGCTGCTGTACTTTGGTTCCTGGTCTGCAGCCTCCCCGAAGCCCCTGGGGAGGCTGAGGGCAGGGACACTTTGGCACACTTGGCTCTGAGCTTTCCCATGCCCAGCACAACTCTTCCCGCAGAGGCATCAGCAGAACCGAAGGACCTTGATTTCTCTTTACTGGCGAAGGCAGTTTTCCCAGACCATGATTCATAACGATGCTGAGCTTGGTTTGTAAGATGCATTTATGTATTTTTGCCCAGGGCTGCATTTGGGATGCACAGTGCCCCTTCCCTTGCTCACAGCACACCGCAGGGATGCGCGTGTCTGGTGCCAGTGGGTTTAGGAGGCATGTGCAGGGCCTGGCTGTCAGCACAACTCCTGAAAGGAGCTTTTTTAGAGGCCATTCATCCTGTCAAACTGCACCCAGCTCCCTCCCAGTCAGCAGCAGGCACTGCCCACCCCCTGCAAAGGGCTTGTTGGAAGTTGCCCTCCCCCAGGTCTCCAGTGCTGCAGGATTTAGCAGGTCCTGGGAGGCCATGGACACTTTTGGGGACACCCTTTGAGACACACTAGTGGGTTCACTGTTTTTCTCACCGATTTCACGTGCTTGGAGTGAGGTCAGTTGTTTTCTCCTGCTGACACAGGCAGGACATGGCTCTGGGGAGCAGAGGAGCCTGTGCACCCCCCAAAGCTCCTGCCCTGTCCTGCAGCAGCGATACCCTACGGCAGCCGGAGCCTCGCTCAGCAGTACAGAAATGCTCAAATCAAGATGTTCCTGCGCAGGCAGTCCCCAGAACGTGGGCAGGCGTCCTGCTGAAAACCCTTTGCATGAGAACCCCCCGACTCCCTCTTCCCCAGTTTTCCCATGCCTCAGCCCAAGAGCATCCCTTGCTGCTTTATTTATGCTGTGCATACGGACGCCTGGCAGCGCTCACCAGCGGCTGTGCCCGTTTCCATCACTAACCACGTCCCGCTGCCCAATTAGTGCCACGCTGCCGCTGCGCAGGAAGGAGGCAGCTCCCGGGTACCGGCCCCACGGCCAGGAGAAGCGGCTCAGCATGGCCTGTGGCTACATAATGCATCACACCTCGCCTGCTTCTCACTGCCTTAGGTTAGCTGAACCCAATGAATATTTCAATAGCCGCTGCCTGCCCAGGATACTATTAATTTTGGAGTCCCTATAATCCAATTCCTTTTCCTCCAAGTGGGTGGTGATTATTAATTTCACAAGCTATGCTTCCATCAGCTCCTTCCTAGTCCCTTGTGGCTAAGGAATATTAATCCACATTCATACTGTCATTCAGCCGCCCAGGAGACTCCGGTGTGAATAGTATTATTATTAATACCACTGCTTCACACGTGGTTAAAGCAACTTAAAGGCACACAGGCGGGTTGCAAAGGTCATTTGCAGAACAGCACCTCAATGCTTATGTTCAGAGAAAAAAAAAAATGGGGTCCAGGCAATGCTTTTTGTGGAAGTTTCTCTGCGTCCTGGACCTGCTTGATGCTGGTCCTGACCTGACACAGGGGACAGACAGTCCCCTGAGAAGGTCTGTGAGGAGAAGATCAACGGCAGCCTTGTTCCCAGGCATCCTGGCAGCCAGCAAGGAGCAAATGCTTTTGTCCTTTTTAGGGAAATTGGGAAAAAAAACTCGAAGAAACATGATCTCTCTACTTAAATAAATAAAGTGCTATGAAGCTCTGGAACGTAATCACTTTTGACACCTCAACCTTATTATCAAATTTGCTTGAAATTAGGCAATTCATTTGAGTTCTGCTGGAAAGGTAGAGAGTGGAAGAAGGCAGCTGTTGTATTTCTTTGCAGAGCAAGAGAACCTTACCCTGTCAGACAGGTTTACTCAGGCAGGTGATAACACATTTCAATCAAATATCTCGTGGAGGGATTTGACAACACATCAAGGACTTCTTCAACACAGGGCACTAAATGGCAGAAAGATAAATAGGAAAGAAGGAAAGCCAAGAAACACAGCATTACATAAGAAATAGCCCTAGAGGTCTCCTGTTCACTCACAAGGGTTGGGGCATCCATCGCCTGGCAGAGAAAGGAAGGGCTGGGGAGTGAGGCAGTGCAAAGGGAACCTCAGTGGATTACAGGCTACATATGTGGAATATCCGCATCACTGCTGGAAACCAGAGCACAGATGCCCCGGACTGGCAGGCACTGGCAGGGCTGCCCCGGGGGCTCCTGCAGAGCAGAGCATCTCCACAGCCCCCAAAATTCCCCTGTCACCTGGTTCCTCTCTCTCAGCCAACACCTTACGTGGTCTACAACAAAATAAACACAAGTGCCGGCGAGAGCCTGCCTCGCACCCCGGCTTTGCCCATTCGCACAGAGGTTGTCACACAAATCTCGGTGGGAAAAAGCCCCTTTTTGAGACGGTGAAGCCCACAGCCTCTGCAAACAGAGCACGCTTTGGTTTTGTTACTTAGCACTTCTGGCAGCTGAGATAGGCTAGAGACTTGACAGATGTAACTACTTTCCCAGTTTTTCCTCCTAGAAGAATGCAGCCTTCCCAAATTGTCAGCACTTCAGCTGGCACAGTCCCAGCAAACACACCAACGCAATTACAAAAGCAGAGGAGGGAAAGATTACTCCCTCCCAGCCCTCGCCCTGAAAGGTCGCAGACAAGGAGTCAAATCCCAGACCTGCTGAGCCCCACTTTGGGTGGCAAACTCTTGGTTTTCCAGATGTTGCACAGCCTGGGCTGCCAGATGTCCCAAAACCCCAACCCCACAGCCCCTGCATCCACAGAGCAACTTGGCATTGCACGGTGGCCCAGATGGGATGCATCAGCCTAGCAGGGCAGATGTGGGCAGCCCCCCAGCCGGCAGCCCCCCGAGCTGGTGGCCCCCCGTTCCCTTTTTGTGCAGTGAGTTGTGGAAGCCGAGGGATGAAAGCCCTGCCTGCACCAGGGCAGCCCGGTGAACTGGGGCATGTTACAGGGGTTTGGCACAACTTGGAGACCAGGAGCGGTGTGGTATGAACGGCAGAAGCTGGCTGATGTGCAGGGAGTCCACGGAAGGAAGGAGGGAAGGAAGGGGAGATTTCAGCCCCCCCTTTACCTTCCCAAAGAAGTATAAATGCTTTGGTTGGAAGGGAACCTTTAAAGGCCATCTAGGCCAACTCCCCTACCATGACCAGGGACATCTTCAACTCGATATAGTTGCTTCGAGCCCCGTCCAGCCTGACCTTGAGTATTTCCAGGGATAAGGCACCTACCACTTCCATTTCGAGCCATTCCACAAATAATAAACAAACAACTCAAGGTACTCACCACTCTAAGTAGCTGCCTGGTAGATGTTCAAGGAAAACCATTCCCTTCCTCACTTTTCCTACCAGCACAGTGAGCTCAGAGCTTCTGGTCTCAGTTTTTTCCTTTATCCCTGCCTGCAAGAGCCCAGGCAATCAACAACTAATTAGCACCCCCTGGTTTGAAGCCCACCCTTGATTTCTGTTCAAGGCCCCATCACCTGAACACAAGAGGTTTTACCATGAGCTGGTGCAGCTGACCCAATGGGGCTGGAGTCAAGCTGCTCCCTCTCCAGCAGAAAAGCTCTCCAGGATGGTTTAAGATGGCACAGATGTTCAGCACCCACTTTTTTTGGTGTTACCTGCCCTCCAGGCAGGACGAGCCTTGGCTCTGCAGCCTCGGGTCCTAGCCCTTGGCTGACCTGGACCCTGCTTGCACCCCTAAGCATTCCCAGAGCATCCCACACCAACACTAATTGCCAGGCAATGATCTCATTAGGCTCATTAGCCCAAGAGAGATTTTCTGTAAGGGCTCCCAGGAAGATGTGCTTCATTGAAACTACTACAAGGTTCCCAGGCCTTCTCCAGAGGTCTGGAGAAGCGCTATGTCCTGGACTTCCACCTCAAAGGAGCAGCTCACCTCTGCACTGCTCGCTCACACCTCGAGCTGTGCTAGACACGCTTTCGCCCAAAGCCATTATTTTGACAAATGGAGCTAACCGGGATGACTGTACTGCTGCTATTAGTGTTTTGCATACAACACCCTGCTCTAAATGAGCTTAATTACAATTCATGCACATTGCAGATTAATAGTAAGTGGAAAAAGGAAAACCAGTTCTTTTTTTATCTGTGCTGCCGCACAGCAATGGGCAGACTCTTCCATCCCAGCCCTACCAGAGCCATCTCCTCCCCTGCATCCGCCGCTGCGAACGCGGGCACGTGGCGGGGCAGCGCGAGGCAGGCTGCTCGCTCTCTCCACGAGCACTCTAACCAATTACACATATGTAAGTACATTGCAGATTCTTTACAGCTACACTAAATCAATTTTTCATACAGCAGGAGGAAGAAGTCAATGCACTGACAATAATGCCTCAAACCTTTCAGCGCTTCTCCGCGCGAGCTCGGAGCAGCACTCGCTCTGGGGATTCCTGCAGCAGCTCTCGCCACCTCCTCCGGGCGCTGGGATGGAGCCATGAGCTGGAGGTCACCTGAGGACAGCAGGTTCAGGGTCTGCACATCCTGTACATGGCATATATTTTATGAAAAATAGAGGGGCCAAGTGCAGGGATAAATCTTTTCTTTCCCCTTAAACTGTAATTTTGCTGGTGAGTTCAGTAGAAATGCAGCTGGGCACGGGGAATTCTCTTTCTGCACATGAGTGATACTACGAGGGAGAGACAGTGTTTTGAGAAGTGAGCCTACAGTTCACTGTTTTAAGTGATACAGGCGTTCAGGGAATTAAAATCACATTGAGCCTCATTTGCACTTAGGTTCTTGTATATCTAAGTAACAACTCCACAACATTTGAAGCTGATTCGGTTGCTCATTATAGAATGGAATGGGCAAACGCAGAGTCCACGGTGTCTAGAAATCCTTCTAGGAAACAAGGGGAACCAAAACCTTTGGTCCTTAATCTGACTTCTCTTGAAAGATTATTTGGAAATCCAAGGAATCTCTTAAGCTGTGGCTGGAACTTTGTGAAGGTCCCGTTTTAATGTGGACCGCATAGATGGGTGTGGAGACCTTCACCTTCTTCTGCAGACCCGCACGCGAGCGCTGGCCTGAGCACTCAGCTGCAGGACCCGGGCGTCTCGCTGTTTTAATGGGACTTGCCCTGTTTCAGGGGTCTTGAAGGTTGGGGTACAAGGCTGGAGCCAGTCCTGCAAGGAGCCTCTCCTGGAGCCTTGTGGTCCAGGAACGCGCTAAAACTCCCTCTGAAGTGACACTGCCATTCATTAGTGAGTGAGAGATTTGAGCACGGTCCTTAAGTGTTGGCTTTAGAGATATTTAAGCAGCTGATCGTTACTTGTACATGTAAAAGGCAATAAAAAGGAAAAATTAAGCCAAGAGTGATGATCTCACTCGCTTTTATTAAGGGAGCCATTAATTCTGGCGTGATGTGGGTTGATAAAGCCCGGTCTCACACAAGCGCTGCTATTGTCTGAAGCCGTCCAGGGCAATGCTGGTTTGGCTCCAGCCTGCAAGGTGTGGGACACGGGGGGGGGGGTCAGGGCCACGCTGCGCTCCCAGACCCGGGCTCCTCCTCGGGGTCTGCACGCTGGAGAGAGCCGAGCTCGGAGAAGCAAACTGGGCTTTGTGACTTTGTTTTCTTAGGAGGAACAGGGAGGTCTGAGGGTTATAGAGGATATTTGGGAAAAGCGTGAATCCAGCTGAACCCCACCGTCCCCTTTCCGCACAAAGCAGCAGAGTTTCTTTGCGAGGCTGGGCTACTTCAGGGCACTCACTTGCCGTGTGGTCATAGCCCAGTTCCCTAAGCCCTGGCTCAGTTTCCCCATTACAAAACAGATTGTAGTCCCAGCCCATTTCACAGCATCAATCCACGATGGACTGCAGAGTACTTTTTTATTTGCTCTCTATAATTAGCAACAACAAAACACCCTGGTACTATCACAGTAGAAACAGTGGGTAGGTAGCAAAATGCAAGAAATAACACAGGTTGCAATAGCAGAGCCTTTCCTCCTCAAGTGCATCCTGGTTTTGGCATCAGAAACAAGACACTCGTGGATTTACAGGTGTTAAGAGGCCGAGTAAACACTGGTTTCCTCTGGCCTGCCTCCCTGCTGCTCTGGATGGGAGTGCACTGGTTTATACAGCGCGCCTGACCTGACGGACTAAGGGGTACAGTGCACCGCACCTCCTGCTCTCCTTGCCTGCTGAGCTGAATTAGATGTGGAAACAGTTGTATGTTATCTCCATGCCTTCCCAGAGCCAGAGGAACACCAGAATGTTTTATTAAACATATTACAGCAATAACACTGTCTTGTTGGGATATTTCCTGGCAGTTAACATCTTGCTGGATCGAATACCTTCGGCTTTGCCTGGGGCCCTCAGATCCTCCAGCCATTTAACTGCCAGGAAAAATACCAACTCTGTTGGCGACTACAATTTAATTAGCAAAGCTTTTCTAAGGCGTAGGATCAGGAGACTTCCATTTTAAGAAACACCTTTCCCCCTGCCAAGTCATCCCCAAGTGGTTTACAAAGCACTGAAGGACGATAGCAATAGTGCCATGTCCAAGCCAGCCAGCCCAGCAAGTGCCAGGTATTGCTCTCACTCACCCAGCAGGAGATGACAGGATTCCTGAGGAGGACTGTTGTCCTAAAACTTAATGTTTTGCTCTCTAAATTTACCTTTGGTGCACTAGTCTCCTCCCAGGCAGGTTTTGCTGCATCCATCTTGTACTGATAATGCACAAAGCCAAAAGGATGCGGGTCTGATTGTAGTTGTGAAGCTGGGTGAGCCTAAGGGATGAGAGGGAGTTGGTACCCAGATTTCCATCAGTCTGTGCCCCCGGGGCCCTTTCACAGCAGCGGGTGGGGATGGGAACGTCCCTGAGCACCCAGACAGGTTCAGCCTGTGTCTGTGGTTAAGCTGCTCAGTGGTGCCTGACGCAGCCACAGCACCCACCGTGCTCCTGGTGCCTTGGTAGGACTTGTTCCCACCAGGCATCCTGCACCCACCACCCCATTTCACAAACACATATAAAAAGACTTTC
>JAVJGJ010000001.1:102077456-102090680 GCA_035590215.1 Microhierax caerulescens
GTGAGGGACAAAAGGAGCCAGCAGGTGACACTAAGTTGCACAATTAGAGCCTTACCTGTGAGTCCAGCCAAGTGCAGCGGTACCCAGCAGCAGTATCTTGGAAACATTGATTTCTCTTTATAACCCTTCCGTGAAGTCCTGCTCACCTTGCTTCACACAAAGGGGCAGCTGAGGCAGGGAAAGGCCAAGCATCTTATAAGACATTCACAACAAATCCCCACGCTGTGCTGGTCTCCCAAAACCTCATTGCATTAGTGGCAACAGAGGAAAAAACCCGATTCACCAAGTGTGCTTTTTCTGGTGTTAGGATTTAAATTCCTATAGGGCAAAAAGGCATCTAAAGAGTTGCTGGGGGCAAAACTCTTATTAAAGAGTTTTTATATAAAGAGTGGGGCTGCAGCTCTGCGTGCTGCCCTATGGAAATGCCAAGCCCCTGCTCTGCCATGGAGCAGGTTCCAGCTTCACTCAGCACCTCACCCAGCTCTGGCACCTGTAAGAAGAGGAGCACACACACTCCCAGCACACGTGGCAGAAATTACAGAATGTATGGGACTGAAGATGATTATTTAATAGAGCTGAGCCAATCCATTCATTATTTAATGATTTAATTGATGACCACAGCGGAAAGCTGATAAAAGCACAGCCCTGGCCTATAAACCACCTCTTGCTCTATTTATTAAGTGCAGTGGCACAACATATTGAACTGAATATATTTGAATGTAAATAGGGCATTTTTTAGCATACAGGTAATTAGTGCACTTAATTACTATTGCTGCTATATGTATCTTAGATGAATTTAGCACCACTCACATGGAGGGAGGCAGAGTGGGGTGTAAACACACACAGGTGTGAGTAGCTGCTCCTACAAAGGGACAGGAATCCCTTTACCCCAGTAGAGAAGAAGAGCACATAGCAGCTGCTTCATGCTGGCCCATCATTATACACCAGGGCTTCCACCCAGCACCAGTTGCTGCTGCATCCTCCCAGGGTCACAACTCAGCCTTTATGGTCCCTGGCTCGCAGGGTTGTCCCCGCAGCTGGCTGTGCAGGCTGAGCTGCAAAAGCTATCACACAGGTAGGAGTGAGGTGGGAACCATAAAACACTTTGCTGAGAGCAAATATGTTTTGCATTTGTTTAGGAAAGGTAATGAGGGATGATCTGTTGCTATTTACCTTTGTCCCTTGAGAAAATTCTTATTCTGAGTGGTTTCCCATGCAACGGTGGTGGTGGTAGAGGCTCTGGGAGGAGGATGGTGCCAAGGGCTTCCAGCCCCAGCCTCTGGAGCCAGGAGAGCTGGCACAGGGCAGGGCGGCTGCCTTCAATCACCTTGCTGAAGCACCCTCCAGCGAAATGCTCTGCTGCGCTAACACCAGGCAGCCGCCTCAATTCATCACTCCTCTCTATATCCCAGCGTGAGTGATTCCTACTTTTCTACTACCCAAGCAAACAGCCGTTATTTATCTTTGTAACAGCCCGATGGGGCTGCAGAGCAGGACGTGAACCAACGGAGCGGGCGGGAGGCACCAACAGCCCCCGTGAGCTTGGTATCACACGTATAGCAGTGCACCAGCTAAAGCTCGCTAGTACCCAACCTGGCCATCCTGAAAGGTGTTAAGACACAAAGGAGTTTAAAGGCTTGTAAAACATCCTGTTGCTTAACAGGTTATGCTGCACCAGCAAAATATATGGAGAGCGTTGATGCTGCTCACAGCTGCATCCAGAAGAGAGTGATTCTGCTCAGGTTGTACCTTTAATGTCTCTTGTAATCTGATTTGATGTTGTGCTGACGCAGGTGCTGACAATGTCTCTTCCTCCTTCCTTCCCCACCCCTGATCCTCTCCCTCTCCGAAAGGCACGGCACGTCTGCAGCCCTGCTGCTGAACACATTGCAAGAGCAGGGCTCTAGCCCCGCAGAAACTGGTAGGGAGATGTATTCGTTAGGGAACACTGGGATTGCGTGGGACACACAGATTACAGGTGCAATTTGAACGGCAATACATTTTGGCAAGATGTGCTATTATGTATTTATTTGCACACGGTAGAATAAAGATGACAATCAACAGACTGTGAAAGAAGCAGGGTGTTCAGAAAGGATTTCAATTTAGCAGAAGAGCCAGCACCTTGTTAACTTCTGACACCTGGAAATAGCTCCCAGATGCTCGTGGGCTACCTTGGCCAGCCTGGCACAGCATCTTCGTTGACGTCAGCTTAGGGCGATGGTCAGAAGGACTTACTAACTGCGTAATGCTCCAGAGGAGAGAGGTGTAAAGGCTCCTTTGTACTTTGTAGGGTAAAAGTCACCATATTTCAACTTCTCTCCATTCCTCCCTGCTCCGAGAAGTCCAGGCTGCCAAAGCAGATGTGACCCAAAGCTGGAGGAAACTGCATGTCCTGCATGCAAATATTCCCATAAGAATTCCAAGGCTACCAGGAAAGTCCTTTTGAGTGGGTGCCAATGACTTTTCAATTACAGGCAAAGGTGGATTCTTAGTAGCCCCAGGTGACAAAGCACCTTGGTGGCCATGCTCACAAGAAATCCTCTGGCAAACACTCTCTTAGAGATGGATGCTATTGCCATCATCTCACAGGTAGGCTGCATGCCTCGCCACAGGTGCCACCCATCTCTCCAGTGACGTTCTTAGCACCATGGCACATGAACGGGCACGGTTATACCTATCGTGTGTCCAGCTGACATCAGTTTCTAGAGAGCAGTTCATTGTGAGATGCTGTAGGTCAACAGCCATGGGGTAAACCCTTGAGCATCCACATGTTGTCACTCACTCCACACTTTCCACTGGGGAAACCAAGGCACGCAGCTGTTGGGCTGTTATTTTTTAAATTATGCTAACATGAACTTTTAGTCTTTAGTAACACTCAAAGCCAAGTGGATGGGATCACAGGAACCTGCCTCCTGTCCCGTGTCCCCACCTCCAGCTGAGTGGCTCCCTGGCAGCCAGCCCACACTCCCTGCGCCCACTCCCATCAGCAGCATCGCTGCGGGAGCTCCCTGCCCGGTTTCTTGTGTTTACATGATTTTCCGAACCTCATGCTTGCCTTGCCTGGGTGTGAAGTCCTTGCTATTTCGTAGGTGTCCAAGGCAGGTGAAGGGAGCATCTGATCTTCAGTCAGGCTCGTTTTCTGTGTGTGCACATGAGTACGCCCTAAACGAGAGAAGATAATACACCAACCTACTTTACATTTCACTTTTCATCCTCTTAATGAATGAAGGCTAATTATGAATTTCTAATTTCCACTGTTTATACAAAGCACTTTTGCTTTATTTCCTTTTGGTCTTCAGAAACCATAGGAGCTCATGTAGCCTCTGGTGCCTTTATGCAACAGGAAATGCAATCAAATAAGGAAATTTATGTAAACCCTGGCTTTGCAAGAGGAAGATGTGCTACTGTGTGTGAGTTGGCAATGAACAGGCTCTCATAATGTATTCCTCATTGCTTTCCTCTTCCTTTGCAGACAGTCAATACCCTTGAGAGAAGTTAATTAGATCCGCTTCACTCTGTTTGGTCCTACCACTCTAAGCGCCGAATACAGGGGAGAGGGGAAATCCCAGCAAAGCAAATTGACTCGATTAGAGTAAGAGACCACTGAACAATCGTTTCCATTGTCTGTGATCACAGAGGATGATCTGCTTTAAAAGCAAGCATGAAAATGTTAAAACAATCATTTTAAAATATTTGTGCAAAATCCCAGTTCAGTAACAGGATGCAAGTGGAAATTTAAAAGAAGCCGTTCTCAAAGGCCCCAGCGTACGCAGCACGTTCATAGAGCTGCACGCGGGGTGTGTAGCTGTTTCAAACCTCTCACCATGGATATTAGTATTTCGAAGTAACCATTTGCACATCAAACTAATGAAGGTGATCGTACGTACAAAGTGGGCATCTAATGCGTGTGCAATTCTGCCTGTATCGCTGTAAAATTGGCTGAACGTAATGAAAATGTGCAGTAAAATCACACTTCATGTAAATTTTTTTAAAGGCTGTTTAGAAAGCTGGCAACTCGGGAATACCCACCTCTGGTTTATCTCCCTTCCGACGGGCAATGATTTTGTCAGCCCACAATTACAGTATACATCTACTGTATTTTAATTAGTCAGCCTTTAGATATGGCCTGACCGGCTGTGAGGACAGAGATAAAGATCTACAGAAGAGCTGGCTGCACTGAAAACTCCCAGTTGCCTTTTTTTTTTCTTTTTTAACCAGCAAATTACTCCTGAAGTCCCTAATCAGGACCCCATGGGACCTAGGCAAACATGAGTGACCTTATCAAATCCCAGGTGGCTGTGGCTGGCCTGGTTACAGTTAAGGCAAACAAACATCAAGATGAAGGGAACTTGTCTCAAATCATCCAGGTGATCCGTGAAAATAGCCGGGGTCCCGAGCCCCGCCAGCCCCGCTTGGCTGCCCGCACTCCGAGACACGCTGTTACGCAGCACAAGTCCAAAATGCACTTTGCAGGGCAGAAACAGTCTTTCTCGATGGGGTCAGATAAAAGCCAGCTTCTTCAGTGGCTTCAGCGTGGCCAGAATTAAGATTGGGCTTGACTTGGTTTTCTCTGGTAAAATGACAAACGCACACAGGTGTGCTGAAGGGAACGGCCCGTAGTTACCGGCGCTCATTAGGAGAGATGAGCTGCCGGAAATTTTAACTAATTTGACAGAGGGTCAGAAGTCTCAGAGGCACTAAACTCCTACAACTTGGGGCAAGACTTGCTGGAAAGTATCAGCTGAAGCCCAGGCGCTGTGTAACTGTCAAGTGCAAGTTTGCTGGGGAAAGCCATGGGACAAATTCAGCCTTGGGGAGTACAATCCCATTAGAGATGATGAAACAAAAAACTTGAGGTACCAAGCACCCACGGGCATTAGGAGTAAGTCATCTCGTATGAGATAGAGTATTTTACTGAAGCCCAGCACTGGGAGGCTTTATCTTATGCCAGCCCAACCAGTGGGTAATGGAAATGGCCTTTGGGATGAATTGGAAAGGATGGATGTTTGCCTGTTATAAAACACTTGGTGCAGACACAAAGCAAGAAGAATTGCGTGTACACCCGACAAAGATGAAAGGAGACCTTTTACTAGAAAACTACACCCCGTGTCCTGCCCTGGCCCGGTCACTGCGGGTAAACACCATAAATTAACTCTTTGGTGGAGATGAGTTGGGTGGCTCAAGAGAAAACAAATCACCTTAGAATACAATTTCATATATGCACAATATATATTTTATGATCTCCCTTAATGTCACTGTTAATCCATCACATGGGCCTGCACCTGTGCCTGGGGGTCAGTTGTGCTGCACCACAGCAGGCAGCAGCACCAGCACGCTCCGTACGCTGGCTGCAGTCCTGGCTGTTGCACTCCCTCCATCCGCACATTTAAGCAGGACCAAGGCGGCATCATGCCTTCTCCAGGCACATTTATTAGCTTTGCTTCTGGTCTTGGACAAAATTCATGCTTCTGTAATTTGTGATTGATGTGGCAAAAGCGCCTGGTGTGTGTGTACCAGATCCTGATGAAGCTGGGAGTTGTACAAACCCAAGGAGATGAGTCCAGACCCGTTGTGTTTCCAACCTGTTCTACTTGCAGTACCTTCAGTAACTCCTTTCTATCATTTTCAGGGTGAAAGATTCCCAGCACCTGCTTTGCCTCTTTGTTTTTCTGTACTTGTTCCCCATCAAAGCTCCGTAACAGCAACCACCACCCCTCTGGGTAGGATTAGATCCATGTTTGTCTGAGCCCTTATTAGCAAAAGGTCCAAAATGCCTCTTGGAAGGTTTGAGTCCCAGCCCAGCTTTGCAACACTTTCCTACTCCTTGACAGCAAAGTCCAAAGGTGCTGCTCCCAGAAGGGCAACGTGGCCATTAGAAGAGCTGACTTTTGCTGTTCCTTTCCAGAGCCAGGCACAAATATTTATTCCAAAAGGATTGCCAAAGGACAGTCCTTAAAACAAACAAACAAAAAAAAAACCCAACCAAAAAACAACCAACCCACTCCAAAATAGAAAGGCTGAGTCCTCTGGAACAAACTCGATGCTGAAGAACAGGGCGAAGAAGCAGCACTGCCTTCAGGCTCAGCTTTGCTTTTATCAAAGCTTTTTGTTGTAGGGGATTATTGTAGTGTTTCTGGGTTTTCTTTCTCTCTTTTTTTTTTTTTTTTCTTTTTTAATAGTAAGCTATCACTTTCTTTTCTCATTGTATGGCTGCCAATCCTACCTTAGAGAAGTAGCAGTTCTGGGCAGAGGGCAATAAAAAGAGAAACAATTAGGATTATGTTTGCACTCTCCATCTTGGCCTTTTACATTTCTGCTCCTCGTCAGGGCATGTTCTAATTCCCAAAGCTGCTTTCCTCTAAAAACAGACCCCTCCGCTCTCAAGGGCATTTCACTGTGCCGGGGCCGTTACCAGTTTCAAGCTGTGATGGCATCCTCCACGCTGGCGAGGCACTGAGAAGGTACCACAAGCCTTTCCAGAGCCCTGCTTCCACATGGAGGCTCACGGACATCGCTCCAGCCGTTCCTGAAGATGCCCTTTCATCTCTCAGGCTGCCAACATGTCATCTGTGTTCTTGGTGTGACGTTTGTCACAAGCATCACCTTTAAATTTCCATACGTTCCCCAGTCCCTGAATTAGCAGGATGCTCTTGCATTTTGCCCTTTTCAGCATTACGTGCGTTCATCGGCTTGCTCGCCTCCTCCTGCTACCCCCCAAAGTCCCGCTAACCTCTGGGGAAAGGGACGAAAAAATCTAGCCAATAAAAACAGGAAATACTGAAAAGGTCAAATCACACTATTACAATAAATTACCATAATTCAGAGTATAAATCAGGCATTAAAATGATGATATGTTGCAAGGCAGAGATTGGCTTTAGACCTAAAAATGACACAACATTAATGCAGCGCGAGGTCAAAGATCCAACTGGGAAATGGTAAACATTTTAAAAACTAGACCCTTATCACTATAATCTTGTGATCTTCTGCGGCTGTCACGTCAGGCATTACTGAATGATGGAACAGCACGTTGAGCTAGGATTTATTTTCCATACTAAAGACTTCAAAGCCAACAAGTGGGGGTAATTGAAAATAGAGATAGAAGCAGCACTGGGTAACCTTTAAATGGTTACCTCAAGCCTTCGACGGCTGGCTGGTTTAAGAGGGTGACATTTATTCTGCGTAATGTGGTAGCATCTTTTGGAACGCCTCTCTGCCGCGGCTGGGGCAGGGGACATTTAATGCAATAATGATGGCATTCACCGTGACGTTACTGGGATGGCAGGGAAGGTCCCGCTCTCCGGGGGGCTGGGGCTCACAGCCTGCTGCTGCCTCAGCTGTCTTGGGGGACCTTGGACAGGTTCACACCCCAGGACTGGAGATAAGGATCCTGCCCTTTGGTTTAGGTGTTTAGATAAGGTGCAGTGGTCTTATATCGGCTGGAGTCTCAAAGAAAGTAAATAATAGGTAAGCAGGGCTGGAAAGGAAAAAAAAAAACCACCAAAAACCCCACAAACGAAAACCAAGTGTGTGCAAAGAACAAAGGCAAGTTGCTGCTTTCCTGGCACTGGGAGAGATGCCCCACGGGCTCAGTACAGACAGTCTTCTGTTCTCCCTCAAGCATCTCTTGACCATCTTTGCACAAAATCAGCATCCCACAAAATCAAACCAAAACACCAGGTTACACGTGCAGGTTCAGCCTTCTGCAGCCATTCGTTTCTCCCACAGCTTCCCAACATCTCAGCTAGCCCTCAACAAGTCCATGAACGCCAAACGAGATCCCCCCCAGCACTCAGCAGGGAAAGATAGCTCACACTCAGGGTGGCCATAACTTTCCCTGGCTCCAGCTCCGGTCTCCAAACCCCACTTCCAAGCCAGCACATCCCACTTAGCCCTGCACCAGCTGTGCTGTGGCCAGGGGTGTCTTCGTCCCTCCACGTTCTGGAGATCATCTCGTACAAGCCTTTGCTCATCCAGCACTCCGGTAGAGTCCTCTGAGGCACAAGAGGACATCTCATTGAGCTTGACCTTCATCCGATGTGACAGAGCAGCTTTTGAGCCTGAAAGTTTGGGGTTTTTCCAACTGTACAAGTCCCCCGCCACGAAGATATGGGGTGGGGACACCTCCCCGCTTTTGATGGGCTATGGAGGGGGCATCCACTGTGGTCCTTCCACATTTACCTAGTCCTTGCTAAGGCAACTGCTCCCAAGAAGTAGAGAAGCCACCTCTCACCTGGAGACTGTGCAATCCGGGGACACCAAGGGGAAGATCCGCTCCAAAATGAGCTTCTTCCCGTGTGCCATCCTGCAGATTCCTTTGATAAACCCAAGGTTTTGGGATGACTGTTTTACTCTACATTGCTTACCAAAGGACAACAATTGCTGGTGGGAAAAAAAAAAAAAAAAAAATATCTGCCCCTCTCCTATATTTTCTGGTTAGTAACAGGGGGGTAGGACCAGAAAAAATAAAATGGCTAATTTTCCACAGCAGCAACCAACAAGTATTTTAATCCACAAGTCACTCAGCTGCAGAAAGCTCCTATTCTGAAAGGATTTTCCATCTTTTAAAATTTTCTGTATCCCAGTAAAGCTCTTTCATTTCACACAGATTAAGAGTTAATTCAGGTCAAATAAGGATTAATTAGTCTGTGTAAACCAGCCCCAGACACTGATGCGCTGGAGATCTTTTTTAAATTAGTTGCTGTTACTGTAAGTCTGTATCTTCTGATGGCAAGACCTCTGGTGTATTATAAATTTGCAATCAGGTACCCCACGGGATGTGAGATGAGGGAAAATGTCAGTCTTAACAGTGTTTAAATCCCTCCTGCCGCTGAACTGCAGCCTCTTTCAAATTAGGTCCTGTTGGCAAAATCAGATAAAGAGATGGAAATAAATGATGTGAACAAAGGTCATCAAAGAGTATCATTTAAATTGTTATTGACTGTGGGCACAAAAAAAAAAAAAAAAAAAAAAAACACAGCATGAAAACATACTTAATAAGAGGAGATAATAGGACCATGGAGACAGCTTTTTTGATTTGGAGGAATAACATCAAATAGTTTGTGTGCTTATGCATGCTTTTTCACCTGGTTTACAGGTAAGGGGGAGATTAATACGGAATTTATTTCACAGACCAGGCCAAATCGCTTTGATATGCCATATGCACCAACATCAGAGATTATTTATTCAGAATTTGTTGCAGAAGATGGGACCAAACCTACTGCTGTTGGAGCCATTTCCAGGATCTCTCCTGATAACCTAAAAGCATTTAACAGTTGCCAAAAAATCCTTGTAACAACTTTTTTTTTTTTTTTTAAAGGGGTAGAGTGTGAGAAAACCTTTTCAAACAAAGATTTATCCAAGATTATGTAGTGATTCCAAGGCACGGAGGGCTGAGAGATAGGAAGGCAATACATATGGCATGTTCATTGCTCTTGAAGATTTGTCTTGCAGATTTAGGGAGCGAAGGATGCGCTTGCCCACGTCTCCACGAGAGCTGGCTCCACATGGGGATTGAAAAGGGGATGGACTTGAGAAAATTCAGACCTAAGCAACTTGAGTTAAAGGCTTAAAAAAAAAAAAAATAATAATAAAAGCAATAATCTCCTAAAGCCATTGTTCTCTCCTAGGCGATTTAGGACTCTATATCCTGGTTTTGGGAACAACGTCCGTCAGACCCCGGCAGGTGATGGATGCCCAGAGCGGCGCAGAGGCAGCGGCTGCCTGGCACAGCAGAGAGCCCACGCGTGGAGCTGGGGGCGGCACTTTGCCATCCCACAGAACGGACCGAGTAAAGTCACCAGGGCGTTACGTGACCCCTGTTACCCACCAGGGCCGGTATCTCCTGCTCGGTCATCAGAGCTGCTCTGCTCGCTGGACCTGAGCCCACAGCTGCCGAGCAGAACAGGTTGTGGCCACCCAGCAAGGAGCGCTGTAACGACCACGCGTACGACCACAGCTCAGCGGACCACTTGGTGCCTTAACCCCCCCCCAGATCACACAGCTTCAGTGAAGGCAAAGCCCACCACCTCAGGAGCCCCAGGCCTGCAGACCCAATGCCTTACAGCCTCCTGAGGACCTGGGGTTCAGCTCCTGGGGGTACCCCCAAGTTCAGGGCACACACATAGATCTGACCTGGGCAGGAGTTGATCTGAGCCTTGACGGGTACCAAACCAACAGCTTCTCCCTCTTCACCTTCCCCTTGGTATTTCTAGGGGACTTTCTCACTGCTCCTGAGCTCTTAGAAGACAAGCTGTGAGGACCTTGCTCCGGGTTTCTCACGCGCAGGCTTACTGGCATTTTGGGAGAGCTTGTGGGACTTTCTGTCTCCTTTATTGAAAAGTAGGACCGGTAGCCTAGGTAAAGGTGATAAAAGTGTACCTTGGTGGTTGTGTTAACGAAGCACAGATTATGATTGCACCTTTTCTGGGATCCTTGCTCTGAGCCACCAGGAGAGCTCTGCTGTCCCAACAAGGAGCAAACAGCTCTTCCCCAGCTGTGTCGTTAGGCAGGGGGAGGCCAGGTGGGCAAGTTTTCTTTCCAGCTGACAGAGACTGGGAAACCACAGGCCACCGCCAGTCCATTGTCCTCTCCAAAAGCTGTCACCAAAAAATGGAAGGGCAGCAATTAAAAAAAAAGGTCCTTCAAAACAAAGTCCTGCTGGGAAGAATAGCTGACCCACTAGTCACGCTGTTAACGCACCACTGAAATCACTCAGTGCTGTCCTGCTAGGAGTACAGGCACTAGAAAAGACAAGAACAGTCATTCAAGCCAGGAATTTGTAATAATATTTCCCCAGACCTCTCTCTCCTCTTCCCCAGAGCGGTAAGGCATTCGTTTCCACAGCTTGTCTGCACATACTTGCATTTACCTTGGAAATGAGCCCAACCTAGAAGAGGGACCGAGAGACTTTCATGCTTTGGAGACCTCCAAATCTGGGCACGACGGGACTCCAGATGCAAATGCCTTTGTAACACGGATGCACATTCAGCCCTGGATGTGACCAAAGGAGCTGGGGCCCATTTTTCCTGCTAAGAGAGAACTGTGGAAGAAACAGAATTTGAATAGTGCTTTTTTTTTTTTTTTTTAGTGACACAAAACACAAAAATACCACCATGAGACAAGCACACTCATCTTCCGAATTGGACTCAGCTTGATGCAGCTCACCACTATTGACTGAGTGATATTTTTCCTCCCTTCGTTACGTTTGACAGTATTAATCCGCGGCTGCAGAGAGCTTGATCAGACGCACAGCTCCCAAACCACTGGGGAGCCAGGCTTGCAAGAAAGCTCTCATCTGAGATGCCACTTGAACAGCACCTCAGCAACTCACAGAGGCTTTTCCTTGCAGGGATTGTAGGAGGATGCCACTTCTGTTTTACCTACAAAGACCGTGGGCAAAGTGTTAGGCTTTTCAAAGGCTAACTTGAACGATGACAAGAGTTTGTGGCATGGGAACTTGTTATTCAGACAGACTGCATAAGAGTCCTTCATCTCAAAAACTCCTGAAGCCCAAGCACTGCTGCTCTGTAGCAGGATGAGACCCACGTGCCAGGCAGAAGCTGTGGATGCCTCTCCCAGAACAGACTGCAGCAGAGATGAGTGCACAGGACTGGAAGAGCTGTTGGAGGTTTTTCTAGCAAAACACCAGATTTTGCTTCAGGAGAGGAGGTTCATCATGCAGGCAAGATTTTTCTTTCTGTCCTGGGATGCTGCTCCAAGACAACAGGTGGATTAAGTCAGGCATTTTATGTTGAAGTGCCCTAGGACTGGCAGGGAGGTAGATGCAGACATCGCTCACGTATTACTAAGTGGTTTGGGGGCCACTTCTCATGCCCACTACCAAACAGAGCCCTCCACAGAGGGGAGCGCTGGGGGATCACAGCCACATCCCTTCTGAATTTAATCCCTTGCAACCCTGAGCCAGCCCCTTGCTTTGTAAAATGGAGAAACGCTTCCTTTTCCTGTTGTGTCTGCATAAATTTTAAACTCTTCCCCGTGGGTCTCCCTCCCTGAACGTTCACACAGCTCTTGGCACAGCAGGCTGCCGTGAGAGCGAGGACCTCCAGGCAACAGCATAACATAAACAGCAGTAAAGACACACTGCGCCTGAAGTCTGAAAAAAGGTTGACTGGAAAAGAGAGAGGTTAAAAAGAAGATGTGAAGTTGTTTTCTTGCCCTTCAGGGCCATGTCTACATGAGCCAATTTAATACCTATTACTACAAGTATTAGCACAGACAAAGCTTAGGTATCTCCATGGAGCCAAATTACATCCCCGAGCTGGCATTTCTGTTTCCATCCTCTAGCTCTAATGACCAAATCATGCACTCATCAAGGGGGATACGTCTTTTACGATAGCCCCAGCCTCCTGGAGGTTTTAAAGCCCAAATGCCTGCTGAAAAACTGTTTGTGGCTCACCACGTGGCAAAGTAGCAGGGAATGTTGACTCATCCCTTGCACCAGGGCCATGCTGATAACCCTGTGGGTGGGTGGTAGGGCTGGGGAGGGGACAGAGACTTCCAGGTGTGGGTCTGGGCACTGCAAGGGGGAGATGGGGGGGCCACCAGCTGAGCCACCGATGGGTGCCCAGCTCCCAGGTGTCACAGCACCCACAGTGAAGGGCAGAGGAGTTTTTAAAGCTGGTCTGGTAGCTATGATCCCAGCAGGAACTTACACATAGAGGCACCCAGCTGCCCGCAGATCACCTCTTCTGGGGACACCTGGATGTGCCTTGGTGACATCAATGCAAGGAGCACTCAGATGGCCGTCTGCACCGGTGGATCAGGTCTGTGACCTACCTGGGGTGACGGAGGCCAGGCCATGGGTCTCCAGTCTTTCTCTAGCTGCCCTGTTCACAGACCACAGGTCCTGCTGTAGACAAGTCCAAATGCTTCCCATGCACAGAGGGACATCACGGAGCAGAGTTCAGCCCTTCTGAAACGCAGGGCAAAGAGCTGAAAGCGCTGACTGGGGCTGCTGAAGAGCAGCCAGCAGGAAACATCTGGCTCAGGGCCTGGATGCATTTAGGCTGTCGGAGCCATGACTGTCCCCATAGCTCACTGCCCAGCAGCTCCCCTGGGAGCTCCCCAGGGCAGTCAGGATTAGCAAAGTCCTCCGCAGAGCGTAGAGCCGCGGTTTTAAGGGGCTCTTCAGCTCAGAGGTGGTGGGTACAAACTGGCTGCTTGCTGCTACACGGGAATCAGTCTCCTGGAGCCCCATAGGTCACC
>JAVJGJ010000001.1:102122010-102140778 GCA_035590215.1 Microhierax caerulescens
GATGGTTTAGCGGTTTGGCGTTAACGAGGTTTGTTTTGGAGCCCGCCTGCTGGTCTGACCCATTTAGGATCCTTGCTGTACTACAAGCTTGCCTTTCAATGATAAGGGGAGGCAGAAGGGGTCTTTACAATGAAATTGGAGCCCACCAAGTCCGAAGCTGCCAAGCGCCGTCGCAGCAAGTCAGGCTGCCATTGCGCGCGACTCCTTCGTGCTGACCTGGAGACTTCACAAAATGGGAGGGAAGCAAAGCACCAGCTCTGGGTGGACAGCTTCTCCGGCATGGGACAGTGCTCCCCTGCAGCACCAGGAAACCACTTTTTCTTCAAAAGGCTTTTTCTGGAGAAGGGAAGGACTTGGGTTTGGGAAGGACGCAGAAGCCCTTTGACCCTCGATCTGTATCATCAGAAATGAAAGCCCTGTGCTGCTGGGAAAGGGCATCCCCAGAGGCAGAGGGGACCAAGGGATGGTAGATGTGTGCAGGGAACTGGGACTGGGGACCCCCACCAGCTCTTGGGGGTCTCACACGGCCTGCTCCAGGTCAGCCTCACTCATCCCACACAGGAACGGGCAGCTTGCAGCTGCCAGAACGAGAGCATCTCACCCCACATGCCCAGCAGGCAAGGGGTTTGTCACTGACGGTCTCAGTGGAGCGGGCAGTGCTGCGTGGCTAAAGCCATGCTCAGAACCTCTTTGCAAGCCTGTGTTGGATGCCCTGGTTGTGCTGATCTTGCTTCAGGCCTCTGAACACCATCACCACAGAGCTCCGCTAAATCCACCTTCACCGGGAATGTGACAGCAATGGCCGAGCTGGGAGAACGGGAGACCTCCTTGGCCTTACACATCACCATCAGCATTTTATTATTATTATTAACCAGACCCTCCCATGGAGAGAAGGGGACCAGGTGGGCACCACTTTTTAATCCTTTCATAGATAAAAAGGCTGTTGCTTTTTATCTTTTCATGGCCTGGAGTGGATCCTGGGCTGTGACAAGTCACACGGCTGGGTCTGTGCCCACCACGGCCTCAGGTATGATGTTTTGCACTGACAAATACTTCTAATTAAGAAGCACAATTATATGCTTATCAAATGGACAAATAGTGTCACCAAAAGTGCTGTGGAGTGATCCTGTGGCCCTGGCCTGTAAAAATTGGTCGTGATTTTAACTTAGCTGAAAGGAGAACCACGTAGATTAGGGGGCTGGGTGTTTTTTCACATGAAAACTGAAACCAGGCAAAATGCACATCAGCTTTGCCAAAGACCTTCCCTGAGGTCTGCAGATTTCTCAGCAAGTCTGGACTGAATTAGAGAAAGTCAAAATGATGGAGGAAACACTCAGAGGGGGACCCAGAGCAAGAGGTTTCTCCTACTTCAAACCCAAGCCCCTTGTCATGGCCTCCTCAGCTCAGCTCTTCCTCGAGGAGCTGAAAACGGTGCCTTTCTGCCAGGGCAGAGCTTCTGCAGGCACCTTTCAATAGTATTAACACGGATACACGACCTACAACGGGAATGCCCAGGACCAGGTTGTAGGTCGTGTATCCGTGTTAATGCTGGTTCTGCACGTCAGCGGTGGTAGTGCTGGTGGGCTCCTTGCAGCTCCCCATGAGCCCTTCCCAGCAGCACCAGTAGCAATCAGCACACCCCTCGGAGCCCCCATTGCCACCACGGGCAGTCCTCAGCCTCTCACGGCCTCCCAGAAATACCAGCAGGCAGCAGGGGACGTGTCTGGTCACCTCAGCCAGGAGCACAGGGTCTCAGGGTACCCTGTATGCAAGCACACACCCATCATATGACCTGTATAAGCACAACATCACCGGTGCAAACAGAAAACTCTAGAGCAGCCCCCATCTCTTGTGCCTGTCCACCTTGGTTTAAAGCACCCAAAGCGATCCATTCCAAAATCCAACTAATTAAAAAATTATGGAAAAAAGGTGAGTACTTTGGGAACAACGTTGTTGACATTTCACCAGGTTTCACTGTTGCTCAGAGCACTCTAGAATTAAGCAGATGCTTAGTTTTAAATTATCAAAAAATTACACACCAGAATAATACTTCCCTTCATTTAAAAAATAAAAAATAAAAATAAAAAAAAAGTTAATGGCTGCTTACGCACCGTCTGGCAGCATAACAGAGGAGATGCTGAGATGCAGGGACAGATGAGCCAGTCCAGTGCATTAGGGACTGCAGGCTCCCAGGCACCACACTGGGCAGCAGCAGCACAAACCCGTCTCTTCCACCGAGTCGCTGCGGCTCGGGCGTCAAATCCCATCACCCTTTCTATTGCAGCTAACCGCTTGGCCACTCCTGCAGCCACCTCCAGCCACGCCGCTAACGGGGAGGGCAGGGGCAGGTTTAGGTGAGGCAGCTGCCCACCTGCTGTTGATACCAAAACGAGCTTCACGTAAGCAACTGAGGGGTGATAGACTGATAACGCTTTCCAGCAGCACGAGTTGGATTTGCACCAGACATCTACCAGCAAAAGCCTCTGACTCCCAGTGAGACTTGATATTAAAAGACATCGGGAAGGAGTCGAGGCTCAGAGAGGAATGACCCTGGATTAGGGAAAAGAGAGCTCCAACCCATCAAGCATTTCAAAGTGAAACAAAATCTTCGGATGTCGTTTGGCTGCTTTTATCTGCACATTGAGTTTTATCTGTGGGGGAAGAAAAATAAACCCTACAGAAATGCTTATTACGGTGGAAAAAAAAATAATGTTAAATTAAGCTTACAAAAATGTTTCTCTTTCTGAAAATCTTGGCTGGCGACAAATGGCTTGTGCCAAGTTATAAATCAAGCGTTGGGTTTCTTTTAACGCTCAGCATCCCCTGATTTATGATGCCATCGCAACCTCTCGATTGATTTCTGACTCGGTGATCCATCTTCCTCCCCAGGTAGCTGCCCATTATAGCGCCTTTTCCGGAGCAGGGGGCAGGTCTGGCTTCCCAGAAGGGCCTTGCAGGGGAGCGGCTTGCGCGCCCGGCTGCGTGCCGACGGGGCAGGGAGAGGCCGAGGGGGCCGCAGAGGGCCGGGAGGTGGATGGGGGGTGCGTGGGGAGCAGCACTGCTCCCTCAAGTACGTGCACTGAGGGGTCCCGGTTTGGTGGCCGTTGAAGGGGCCGTGCTCCTGGAGACCCCAGGGACGACCCTCCGTACCCGGTTTGGACGAGCACAGCCCCCGTGCTTCCGCGGGGTTCAGTGCCCAGCTCGGTCATCCCTCGCTGGTGGAGCAAATTGAGCCTTGCGAGCTGAAAGGGAGACTCGAGCTCACCAAAACCTCTCACAAAATAGAAAAGCTTTTCCCTCTAGGATCATCCAACCCCTCAGCAAGGCCTGTTCCCACCAGCTCAGTGACCCAAGGACGTCAGGGCTTACCTGGGACTTGGAGCACCGACACTGTGACAAACTCCCGTGCGATGCAATGGCCATTGTGCACCTTCCACCAGGTACCAGCTGGGCAGGAGCTGTACCAGAACTTGTCCCTGCATCCTTGCTTGGCTGCAGAGGTCACCAGCCTCCCTGGGACACGGCAGCTGCACTCCCTAACCCACTCGGCAAAACAAGCCAGCTCACCAAAGTGCAGCTACTTACATCGAGCTCGTTTTAACCAAAGCGAGGGGGGGGGTTGCGAGCAGGGAAGATGGCGGTGGGGAGCAGCTGGGAGCACTCACCCCCCAGCCCAGCCCAGCCCAGCCCAGCTGGAGGCTGTTAAGGAGACCTAAGTGCCTTGGAAATGGGAGATAACGGGGATGTCGAGGGGAAAGGTGGCAGATACTGGCCACTCGGAGCCCTCTGAGGTTTCTGGACTGCAGGGGCCCACGGGTTAGAGCTGTGTCCCAGGCAGTGCACCAGCCCTTGGGGGAGCGCAGGGATCAGGAACGGGGGCTGGAAATCCCTGGGGCACCACAGTTGGCTGGCTACGGAGCCGTGCCTGTATCAGCCAGGTTATACAACTTTATCTAAAGCACTGTCTCCTGTATAAACAATTTCTTGGGGAGTCCAGAAGCGGTTTGTCCACTCAGATGGTGCCTTTTTAACTTCCAAGATAAATAGGGCTTTTTTGTGTCACTATAAAGCATTATTTATAGTGCAAAGGGCCTGTAAATGGCGCATGCTGTCAGTTCAGTATGTAAATGATGCCAGCTCCGCTCGCTACATCCCATCAATTATTTTCATACACTTTTCTTTGCCTTCGTCTGTCAGAGGAAAAGTCACCTTGATGCCTTGAAGTGGTTTTCTTCTCCCATTTCCTTTGGTGTGTGACTCTACTTTGAGGCTTGGCAGGGAGGAGACCATGGGATTTTCAGAACCAATTAAGCGAGTTGGGAGAACAAGCCCTAATGGCCTTTGGAGCTCCGGTAAGCAAGACTGAAGAGCTCTCGACTGAAAACTCTCTGCTACGGGGCTTCTTTGTAGAAGCTTCAAGGATGAGGTGGCCCTGACCTCATGGCAAGGGTCACATGGCAATGCTCACACCAGCAGGGTGGGCAGGATCGGGCCCTCAGCATCACCCATGTGTATTTTTTTCAAACAGCCTTTGCTCATCCCATTCTTGGAAGCGGCGTGCTGCCGGCTTCCACCCTCTTGTGGTTTTTTTTCTCCAGGCTCAACTCTCTACTTTCACTAGGAGTCTTTGGGTTAGACTGCCTACTTCCCACACGTATTTTGGGTGTCTGTCTCCCATTCCCACCCAGCACCACCAGATCACCCCCAGTTAGACCCTTAGCTGGTATAAACCAACTTTCTTGGCTTGGTATTAGCAGTTATGGACCTGACCCAGTTACCTGTCCCCTTACAGAGCATTTCACAGGGTTTCAACAAAAGACTTACAGAGTTTTTGAAAGCAGAGACATCCCGTTACTTCCCCACATCCTTACGAGCAGGACTCGTTTCCACGGATGACCCAACTTCAGCTACTCCTTCCCCCTGGCCCGCAGACAGGCAGGCGGCAGCGCCGGAGCTCAAGGTGCTCACTTTCTCTTCTGATGTGGAGAGAGGGAAAAAATAAAATAAACTCATAAATCACAAAGCTAGCAAATGAAAATAAATACACTTAACAATATTTCCATGCCGCCTTTTATTATTATTATTTATAATGGTATTACAGAATTTTGTAAAATTAAAGTAAATGTCAAGCAGAATGTAATAATTTTCCTTGGGGTTTGGCACATTTGTGTGCCTGACAGTTTCACATTTTTCTTTATATCCATGAAGACAGGAGCCTGACAGGGCTATATTTTGTTACCCACTTTGTTCAATTTTGTCATAAATTGGAGCGAACAAAACAGTGAAAACACAGACACCAAATTAATCAAAGAAATTACATTTTAAAGCACCTCATACAAACATGTATGAAACAATCATACTGTGCCAGGAAAGCCCATGAAAAAAACCCCAACGTTTCCCCCTCCCAACCACACGCACTTTGCCCCGAGAAGGGCAGAGACCTCACGCCAGAGCCGCTGGTGTTACGCACCAAGATGTTGCTCCTTGGCTGCTCTTGCCTCGCAGAGCCCTCAATTAATTTCTCTCCCATGTATTTCTCTACCTGGACCTGAAGCTTCCACAGATTTCAGCTATTCCCATCCCATGGCCGAGGAGCTGCATCTTTGAACATGATGGTGGGTGCTTGACTCGCAGCAGCTGATTTGGGGTGCTGGTGCACATGGCCATGCTGTGACCTTTCGACGGGGTGCGTTCAAGGTCACACCTTCATCCTCCCACTCCTGCAGCCACCGGCAGCACCTGCAGACCCCCTTCACCCGCAGCCACTGCTGGGCCACCCGGGACCCGCTGTTCAAAGCAGCGTGGCTGTTCCTGTTGTTTGAAGGGAGACATTTGTGGTGGCACGGGAAGAAGCATCATGCATAAAGAATTGCAATTTCCATGAGAATGACAAGGAGAAATGCGAAGCGAGTGGCAGGGCTATCCTCAGGCCAATCCTTTCTGCCTGAGTAAATTCGATTTGAATTCCTCTTGAAACACCAGCTCCGCAGCACTTGGACTATATTGAAAAGGTCACTGGAGGCAATGTCAGACGTACTCTCCAGCTGCACTACGAGTGCACTGATAGAGATTCGTAACACCGTACTACTGCAGCTGGAGATCCAAAGTGACTCTCGGAGGAATCCTCTGCACTTATCTGGCAGCAGCAGCAGCCTATTTCGTTACTCCCCCTTAGAGCCGGCGTGGGGACGTCAGTGCCTTCTCTCCCTGCTCCCCGAACGCTGACTTGGAAGCGCTTCTCAGAGCTGGTGAGGATGGTCGGTGGGGGCTTTGCAAGACTGAAGTGTCTCAGCCACCGGAAAGGGCCGTGTTGGTATCTCAGCTCCCCCCTTCCTACCCGCCTGGGCTTCAGAGGACTGCTTGGATATCCATGAGAGCAGGAGCCCTGGAAACCCACGGCGGCTCAATCAGCCGTCCCCTCGCATTGCGCATAGCATCTAAAATCTACCTCTGGCATGGGCACAAGTCTTGTTACCTCCCGCTAGAAACCGCGTTAAAAGCCGGAACAGAAGATGTTTCCTTCCTTCTGAAATGTAGTATTTCGCCCCGTGACCCTCTGCTATGGCAACACCGGTTTTCCGCCATCCCAGCCAACAACCACCCCTCCACTGCTGAGCCGCGGGCAGCGGGCGCGTTGCAATGGGTGCACGTGCTCAGCCACCCCAAGGCGCTGGAGAGCGGCAGCACCGTACAGAGCGCGGCGCAACAGAGACCTGGAAAGCTGCCACCTTCCCTTGCCAATGTGGAAGGAGTTCAGTGGCAGATTAAGGGTTGTATTTTTTTTTTTACCCAAACTACTTATACCCATCAACATAGAGCAAAAATGCATTTTAAGCTTATTTGTGTATTTATTGCTAAACACCATAATGGTCTCCAGCTGTATAGCAGGAAGGCCCATTCACTGAAATTTTACTGTTGATTTTATTTTTATTTTTTTTCTTTCATTATTGTACTATAAATGCATTTCCTCCCATTTTGCCCCGTGCCTGTAGAACGCCTGACGTCTCCTATCACACCTGTTTTCTATTATTTGTCATCCATTATTTTAATTCCCCATTTACTGTGCAGAATCCGAAAATGGTCTGATAAATCCCATTCTCTATCTTAAAAAAATAAGCCCACGAGATGGTTTTAATAAGTGAAATTTGTATTTTTCCACACCGTGCGCAATGAAAGCGTCCGGTGAATAACCCCCGATTGTCAGGTGTTCGCATTCCCGTCATCTAAGCAGGGGGATAATTAGCAGAGAAACGAAGGTTTACAATTCTGCAAATATCTCAGAAAGACCATTTGGCTGCTTGATCGGTAGAAGGATATTTTTAAAACTGCCATTTGAGACTCAACTGTATTGCTAATTAAATGAGAATTTCATAAAAATAATCTGAAAAAAGTCTCTGTTAATTGGAGAACGATAATGAACAGACTTGCTAAACAGAGGCATAAACGTCAAACAATTGAAGAGGGATAATAAAGTGCCATGTTATCATGTAATGCCAGGCAGCTTTCCTACTTCTGTTTGAAGTTTTAACTTTTAGCCATTTTTTTTATTTTATTTTTTTTTTAAACTGTGAATGGCATCCAAAACTGTGCTTTGCAATCCTAATTTCCAGAGCTTCGATCCGACGTTAGCAATGCACGGGTAACAGTCACTGTCGCGTTAACGGCGTCCTTGCCTTAAGACTCCTTGTGTTCCGCCAACAGCTTTTGTGTTCTGCAATGAATATGGGGGGGGGGGGGGGATGCATTAATATTGTATGGGTGTTATTCATGCAGGATAGTGGCATTATTGAATTAGTGATTCTTTGTAATAATAATGACTTCCAGGACTGTATTGTAGAGTAAAATACAGGGAGTCAGGAAGGAACTCACGAGCCCAATGGAAGACTCAGACACAGCTTTGCGGGTGCTGCTCAGCGCCTGGTTCTCACGCGTGCACATCGCTTCCCCCCACCTCACCAGATTACGATGGATCACGTATTTATAGGGGCAGACTCTACCTATGTCGGTGCACCGGTGTAAGCGCTGCCAGGGTGGTGATCCTCGGCCACCCCGCAGCGGGGTGAAGGTGCCACCCCAATTCCACGGCTGGCACGGGGTTGTGGTCTTGCATTAGCAAAAGGCTGGCGGCTTGCAGCCTGCACTCTGCCTTGCTCCGTCCCTGGCCCTTGGCCCCGTGTCACAGGCACACAGCAGATGGCACAGAGCTGCGTGGAAAACGTTGCAGGAAAACCTTCATTCCTTTTACACCAGCAGAGTTCTGCAGCCGTGGCTGCCTCACACAATGTGGGATTTGCTGTGCTGCCTTCGCACCCTCACAGCCCAGAGCAAGCGAGGGTGTGAAGCAAAGACATCAGCCTGAGCATGAAGTGTCTCCTGGATATTCCACTTCAGTGAAAAAAACCAAACCAGCTTTGTGAAAGCCCAGTGTAATGAGAATTGACTGCCCTCCATGAGAAATATCGATTAATTACTCTGCAGTGGAAAAAAAAAGGCAACTGTGATGATACACATTTTCCAACTGCAGCACAAACAATTGCTTTTGAGGCACGGAGAGCCTGGGCTGAGAAACCTAATGAAATGAAGTCATCTCCAGGGTGGAGACAGCAGCCAGGTTTACTGGAGTGCAGAAAACCAGCTAGAGACATTTTGGGCAAAGAGGTTTCTTTCTAACGGTGTTTGAGGCAAGATCATCTCCCGTGCTTTTGGCTCAAACTCAGTTTCAGATTTTCCAGAAGAGTTTCTTGATGGGAACGGGTGCTTAAGCAGTTGCCTCGGTTCATGGCTCCTGAAGTACCCTCTGGGGAACACCCTGGAAGTTTCTGCCTTGTTGCTGTGCTGGGGGCAGTGCTCTGGCCATGCCACCCTGCTGCAGCCCTGCGTCACCTCCCTCATCCACCTACCGACCCACGCTGGAAGTAGAAAAATCATTGGAAAATGGTATTTCTGGGAAGCAACAAGAAAACTCAGTTTTGCAGGGCTGAGAGTGGGAATCAAAAAGGCAAATGAAGGGATCAGCTGCACATCTGGTCCAGCTGTGGGCATGCGGTGCCTCTCCTGGTAAGCTGCGCAGATGCCCTGGGAAATATATTAGACTATGTTTCCTCCTGACCTGCTGCTCTCAGTGGCTCCAGAGGTAGGGCAGAACTTACAGCGGGCTCTTCTTCAACCGTGAAATCCTTTTCCTTGCCTTGAATCCAGAGCCTACGTTGTGACACTCGGTCCCTGCCGGGAGAGCCCAAGGCTCAGCTCCTCTCTCTGACACAGGCCCTGGGTGACCTTGGTCATGTCACTTCATCTTCCTCCACAGCAACTCCCTTTTGGGCAACTAGGTGTAGTGCTTCTTCTAGGCATGCTGGGAAGAAAAACACATTATGGGTGGTAAAAAGTCAGGTAATTGGGTAAAAGCCGTAACAGTGCAGGAGATGGATAGAAGTACGATTCCCCCATGCGTTCAGGCGCCTGCTTCGTTCCCTCCAGGGCCGCGTTGTGTAGGATTGTGTAGGTGAGTTATTGGACTCGCTGATTCTCAGCTGCATTTCGGGTCCCAAGTGCCACAGGTAGCAGCTGCTCTCTGGGAAGCAGAAATTGCAAGGAATAGGCTAAATTTACTGTACACCTTTACGTACTACACGCTCACAAGGCAGGGGGGAAGCCTGCATTACTGATAATTTGCAAAAGTTCTAAGTTCATGTGATTACAGCCTACGTTTAAGCAGGTTACCAGCCAGGCCCCTGCCTGCCAGCAGTGTGCCATGCCGGCATGGTGGGGGTCCAGGCGGTTCACTGGTATCCAGACCCACAGTGGGACAGACGGGAGGAGTGTCCCTCCGTGTCCGTCCCGGAGTTCCTCTGCTGCCAGATTTGGGGCTGGCTGTAACGGTGCGAGGAGACACCTGGCTCAGCCCTTCTGCAGCACCACGTACTACACTCCTTCAGGACCACGGGTCTTGGTCATCATCTCCTACAAGTAGCTCACAGGGCAGACTACAGCCAGATCACAGCAAAGTGATTTAAGATGTGGAGTTTTATGACATTCCTACACCAGCAAGAGCCTTACTGTAGACAGAATTATGTGGGAAGTGTTGGCAGAAACACACGGTGTCAGTGCCCTAACCCCCAGCTCCCCCCTTAGTGATGGGACTTCCTCATCATAGTGATGGGTCAGTTCCTCTGGTGCCTCAGGGTAAGCTTACGTGGCACTGCGTGAGTCCAGCCTGGCTCCACACACTGGTTTCAGAGACACTCCAGCTTACCCCCATGTGTGAATAATGCTGAGAAAAGCATCTTTGCACCAGTATCACTAGGTCTGAATCACAGTCATAGTATGTTCACCAGCGTTACGCACTGGGACACGTGCACGTATGTAGAACTATATTGGTAACAGCATGTCCTTCTTTCCTCCCCCGCCCCGAGATCTGTAGCGGTATATAAAATGCAAAATCAATAAACTCTGGAGCATCTTCTCTTTAGGCTTAGCAAATCTTTGAGCTGCCCACACAGAGTCCAGTTATGAAGGTCACAAAAGGTCTGCCTTACAGGTGGACGAAACGTACGGTGCAGCCCTCAGACAACTAGTGCCAGAAACATCGTGTCATGAAGACACGTTGAATCCTGGTGGCACCTCGATTAGGCCAAGAGGCTAACCACAGCTCTGGCTTTCCTCCCCAGATGGGCTCATGATGGCCAGCATGGAGTTGGGGGCGAGGAGGGGATGGAGGACATGTACCATGGCTTCCCCAGCGCTTGCTCCAAGAATGATGGATGATCTCTCTGAGCAGCCAGCGAGTCCCACCTGCCGGAGATCAAGGAGCTGTGACCCTGGGAAGCAAGTGGGCTCTTTCTCCCACTTAGCTTCTGGCACATCAACCAAGTAATTCCAGTCAAAATAAGATCCTAACTGGACTGGCTCAGAAGGGCAGTGGTGCTCCGTGAGAGCAAAGGTCCTGAACTAGTTACCCAAGATTTTCCTGGCCCAGGGAAAGAACAACACGCAGGGCTGGATGAGAGGCTTATTTACAGCACCGTATGCCAAATATTTCCCTTTCTATAGTTTGCTGCACTCAGGCTTGCTTTTTTTTTTTTTTTTTTTTTTTTTTAAGTGGCGCATGGCGATTCTAGGCACAAACCAACCAGCAATTAATTGGATTTGTGGGCCTCACTTCCACGCACCCCTTTGAAACGTTCCCTCAGGAGATCATAAAAGACAGGGACTGAGCAAAGTAGTCAGAGGAAGGTATAATGTGGAGAGGACCCTTTTGTTAATCCTGTTCTGCCTATCTTTCATTAGCACACCTTATTATGACATCCTATAGATTTGCTGCTTCGGCTCTGCTGGTGAGAGGCAAATGATGTCTTAATGAATGATGGTGCCTCGAGCTGATAACGGACTGCCCCTCTCTCCCACTGAAAAGACATTGTGTTCGGCACAGTATGTCCAACTGCACTTAACATAATTGGATGAAACTTGTAATAGTTTGTTCACTCCAGGTGGGTACAAAAGTCACGGATAAAAATCCCAATGATAAAATATCAATTGCTGTCTCTTGCTTAAGGATGTAATTGTGATTAGCGGTACTTGCAGTGCAGTACAGAGCATCTAGGATGGCAGATAACGTGAGGAAGGACTCACCCTAGCATGTAAAACACAATGCAGAGGCATCTTCAGCACAAAGCCACTGAAGCCAGGGGCCGGAGCAGCTGACAGGTGTCCAGACACCAAAACTGCTTTGCAGACTGTCTCAGCTAAGCAGCATTTACTCATCCTGTGCTCAGAGGATACTCAGCACAGTCTCGTGCGGCTCGGTCCCGGTATGTTCTCCTTCCTACTGCTCTGCACACACCTGGTGCAAGAACGAGAGCCGTGCCAGTGCCCGCTCCAGCCCCGTGTGCCACAGCCAAAGTGGTTTATAGCACTCTCCCAAAGCCATTACTTTTGCGCCCTGAATGATTACTTCATTTAGCACATACATCAGAACTAAAATACCCAATATTAGCTCATTTAAGTTCATGTTCAGTGATGGATTAATCGTTCCTGTTTTCTGGAGCAAAGCCCAGTCCATTTCATCTAAGGACTGAGGAGAAATGTTCCCTTGTCTCTTGAAGTTTGAGACATCTGCTGTGCTTTGCATATCTGCTTGCCCACAAAAAAAAAAAACAGTGAACGCTTAAATTTTTAAAAAAAAAATAAATAAAAAAATAAATTGCTAAAGCTTTAGCTCACACCCATTTCCCCCCTGCTTTCAGAGCAGATGCAAAGGAAGCATATCATCAGCACAGGCAGCGTAAGCCTATGTCTCCTTTGAGGTTTCTGACGTCACATCATGTTGCAGTGGATATTGCTTTGTGATGTACTATGCTGCATCACGGGCCATACAGGAAGGTGCAGAGAGCAAAACAAGTCCTTAACGGACAAATGCAGTGCTAGCAGACACCTACATTAGCTCCGACCAGGCTGAAATGAAAGGATCCCCTATGCTAAACACCGTGGCCAAAATAAAATAAAAGCAATGGGTGAGTGACTAAACCAAAATGCTCGAGGTTTCCTATTCCCCAGAATTAACAGAGATGTTGGTGAGTCAGTGCAATGAGTAAGTGATGGGAGGAAACATCCCTGTCTGTCATCCTTGTGGGCAGCAGACTTGTAGCAGGAACCGAGGCTGCATCTTGCCACGCGTGCAGGGGGCTAAAACTGGACGGCATCGCTCAGCCAAAACCACCTTGACTCCAGCAGGCTTCTCACCTCGAGAACCTCTCTTCCATGGACGCTGTGCTTGATGAAGCCCATTTTCTTCTAAAGCTTGGGCAGCAGGCTTTGTTTCTTAAGTTTGTTCTTCTTCAGAAGGGCTGTGTGCTCTGGTGGCAATAAGACCTGGATTTGGGTGCCCCAGTGGCTCTTGGGCTTCATGCACATCGTTCATGCCCAGCGCTCAGCGTCTGGTCCTGGCAGCCAGGGCTGTACCCTGCCTCTCTGTGCTGGACGTGGTGCAGGAGCCACGTAGCCCCGGTGTCTCCAGGGCTCTCAGGTCCTGCTGCCCTGCGCCCATAGCGAAACACGGCTGTAATTGTGATTAATTGGGTTTGTTCATCTGCCTTTTAGTGATCCCTAAATCATCAGAGGATCATAAGCGGCTGGTGAGGAAAGGGGCACAGAGAAGTGGGGGTGGGAGCTGAGATGTTCTCAAAGTCTCACTTCATTATTGAGATCTCTCGGTCTCGCCTGCCTCTTGGCATGAGCAGCAAACCTCTCCTTTTGTTTGGTCACAGACCAAGAACACTGCTGTCTTTTTGCATTGTGAAAAAAAATACGGAACAAGAAAATAGTGCTGAAACATTTCAGACAATCTCCTTTATCCTGCGCTCAGCAATTACTCTTATTGTCAGCAGGAGTAAAGAAGCATGTACCATTTGAAAGTATTTAGAACCGACTGTGTGTTTTCAAAACACAGGATCTTTCAAGGGACTACTCTCTTCTCATTTGGTGACACAGGCAATTAAGTTTTTAAGAGGTTCTCTGTAGCATTAGCAGACTATATGATATTCTTGAAGGCACCTTTATAGCATCCTAAAGACAAATTGCTTGCATCTTCCTTGGAAAATAAAAGGCTAGATTCCAGTACTGGAAGCTGACCAAGCTCCACTTTGTGTGCAATCCAAGCCCGCCAGCTGTGCATCGCTGATGCTCCCCCCTCCGCCGGGCAGCCGTGGCTCTAATTCACCGTGGGGAGCTGCTCCCCAAAACCAGTGCCCTTACCGGGGAGGGAAGGCACAGTCCTGCCCCTCTGGCTTTGCCCTGTGTCCAGCTGCAGGGAGAGGGAGTCAGGGAACACCAGGGTCTGGCTGCGTCCCCTCACTCAGCTCTAGCTAAGAGGAAGGTAGAAACCAGAGTGAAAAGAAGCAAGAGCCCATACCTGGGACTGGCCCTCAGCTGCTCTAGAAGTATATTTCTATTAGACACTGCCATCCTTCCGGGCTGTAATGTATTTCCTCATTACGGTAAACATTCACATGGCATTTGTGATCATTTCTGGAATGACATTGCACCAAGTTGGGTAATAAAATTGCCTCTGATCTCACAAAGCGCAAGGCTCAAGACAAATAAAGTCTGTAAACAGTTCTGCACTTCAGGATGTTTTATGAGCTGGACTGCCGTTTACTTAGGGCTAAACCTGAAGAAGTTCATTTCATCTCCTGGGAAAGGCACCGTGCCTGCAGGAGCCTTCGTTCCTCGGGGTGCATTGGCGCTGTTACTACAAGCAAACTCTCCACTACCTTTTTCCCTTGGCTGCTTGCAAGTCCATGTCATTCATTCCACATTTCCCTCTCCCAGCAATACTTCTGTGATATTTAGAAATGCATATAAATGTCAGCAAGCCAGCAAAAGCCCACAAGGACTCCGCAGGCAGCAGGTAGGTATGGAGTTCATCGGGACTGCATTACACTGAAACCCCAGTACTGGGGAAGGGGCTGATGTTCCACTCCCAGTGTTTCTTGGCTGCTTTGCAGGTTGCCAGAGGGAAGTCCTCAGGGAAGTCTGACACTGGGCAGCAGCAGATGGATTGTGAGTGATGGGCATCGTATCTCGCCATCACCTCCAGCAGTGCCAATCTGATGTGTGCAGGTGATGGGTGAAGCCAAAACTATGCAGGAGATGAAGACAGACCCCTGCCTGAAGCCTCTGCACTGCTGTGGCAACTGCAGTGGGGACATCCGTGTGAAGTGATGAGAACAGCATGAAGATGCTCCCTTTGTGTTGGGGCTCTGGGGTGTTACCGGCCAGGCTGTGCTCCAGCTGAGGCCAAGAAGCCTTTTGCTCACTCCATGAAGGCAAATGGCTTTTTAAATTTTAAAATACATCTGCCAGTTGGGGCACATTCCAGAAACAAAAGGGCAAGGCTAGCATGGCACTGAACTGCCCAGCCTGGCTGTCCCACACGCGTTCCCAGGGGCTGCTGTGCCCCGCGCCTGCGGGGTGCTGGCTAATCACCCGCTGCGGGTAAGGGAGACTGAACATCTCACCACATCCGACAGTGAAGTCAAGAGACATCACCAACCTGTTCCCCAGGGTGGAGCTGCTGTTGGGAAGCAGGTGGCTTAAAGGGTGGTGACAGAGTTTTCTCCTTTCCTGCTGGCTTTGGGAACGGCTTTTTAGTAGGGCACCGTACCCAGCGCCCCGCTCCTGATTCCTGTTTTGAAGCGTTGCACTTGTAACCACCAGTGAGAGCAAGGACAGTGCCAGCAAGACACATCCTGCAATGCCGAATCAGAGCCACGTCCTTCAGAAGCGAGTGGCCTGACCTGGCAGATTTAGCTAGGGCAGGACTGGGCTTCTGCTCGGAAAGCTTGACCCTAACGCATCACTGCAGACTGAATCAGCAGTGTCATCCCCGGCGTCACACGCAAGTCACACGGGCCACAGTTAAAACCACAACCTCCAGACCAAGCAGGGCCAACTTACCGGGTTGCCTTGTCCGGCTGAGTTTTGAACATCTCGAAGCCTGGAGATCCTACAGCCTCTCCAGGCCCCGTATCTGCCATTTGGCCATCTCCAGCGTGGACACTTTTTACACCGTATCTAATCAGAACTTCCCATGCTTCAGTTTGTGTCTGTTGCCTCTTGTTCTGTCGGTCTACATGTGTGAGGACAGCCTGGCTCTGTCTTCTGCACACTCTCCTATCAAGAGTTACAGACAGCAATAACAGGTCCCTTTTGCCGCCTCAAACCCCCCGTTTTTCCCAGCCCACCCCAGTACATGATGCCTTTTTGCAAGGGAAGCCCCAGACCGGCCACTCTACCTCTGGTGCTGAAGAACACGTAGGAGCAGCCCTGGGATTTGCATCTGCAGCCCTTGAGTAGCTCCAGCTGTGCCGCACTAATTCATCACCCGCCGGCGGGTGTCAGTAGCTCCTGGAATAAAGCAGAAGTCGGAGAACTTTCTCGGCTGGTTCCCCTTTGACAGATTTAAAGCATTCACTCTTCTCTCATCTGGCTATTTGTAAGGGGTTCACATGTCTATAGCCGCTCCGTTAGAGCTTGTCTTCACTGCTGGAAAGCTTCATTAGTCCAGGACAGCTAGTGCGTGTCTACTGTTCAGAGGTAAAACCAGCGTGTAAGACAAGCCACGTTAGTTCTGCCGTGAGGGAAACTCATTAGAGCCAGGCTCAGCTGCAGACTTGGGCTGACTTTACCTTCCCGGTGTCTTTACCTTAGGATAGCAAGCCTTTGTTACACAGGTGGAAAAAAAGAGAATGATGATTTTTTTTTGCAAAAGGCTACAGAAACCTCTTACAGATTATTTTGGGACACACCAAAAAACCCAAGGCATCCTGGAGGAAGAGGAAGATGCACCTAGGCAGCACGAACAGGGTGAAATGCTATTAACCCACCAGCTCCCCTGTCTCACCACAAACCCTTTCCTTGGGAAACCCCAGAAGGGCCCAAATCCAGCATGTGAGAGGAAAAAATCCTATTTCTAATAAGGCTGGGACAGGTCTTGCTCCGGTTTACAATCGGTTCGCTCTTGCAGCTTGTACATACCTGGGATTACGCAGGTGACACGGTTGCAGCAGATGCTGCCTGGGATTCTCCTACACCTTTAGTGATTTCCTTCACTTTTTTGAGCACCAAACCAGAGATGGTGGAAAGACAGGAGGTATTACTGCAAATGGCAACCATCTCCCTGGAAGGGGAAAAGAAATGGCTTTTTGCAGGCCTGAGTGAAAAATGGAAAGTTCCCAAGTCAGCCATCCTTCTGGAAACCTCTGGCCTCAAAATACACTCTGCCACTGATCTGTCCTAATTCCAGGAACAACACACTGAGCTGAGGCTTAGACCTTGGGCAAATTCGCCTTTTGGCTCAAACAGCAAAGATCTTTAGCTGGAAATGCCTGCTGCTGACAGCCCGCGCGATGGCTGCATCCCAAGCACTGCTGGCATGGCCCTGGTGGAAAAAATAAAATAGATTTCATTCCCCAATGGTCATGCTGTAATGGCATGAAATTAGAAACTCTAATCAATAGCGCTTTACACAGCATGACTCTCATGTCAAAAGAGCCTGTGGTTTAAAAAAGAAGAGTCACAAATAAATATGAAAATCAAAGCTGTGAAGCGTCAGTAATGAAGTATAATTCTGTCAGGCAATCCCAGCCAGTCATTCTCTTCACAAAACCTTCACTCACCAAATCCTTCCTTCTCCACACCTCTCTGAACTTCCATCTCCAAATCATTTTCCTGTGTTTATTTGCCCTTCGCAGATGAAATGTCACTGATGTGAGCGTGATTGACGAAACCGGGAAGGGAAGGTCTGCACTGCAGCCCTTGCTCTGCCTCTGGGTATTTTTTAATACTTTCACCTCTCCCTTGCTTCATTACAGGGCTTTGGAAAAGGCACCAACCTGCATCTGTTCACCTTGCTGGTGTACGCGGCGAGACCGGCGACACAACTTAAGATGTACCTCTTACATTCCTACAAAATGCAAATCAAACGCAGATTATCATCATTATAACAACATCAGAAGCCGTAGTTATCCTATTTATATCAAGACTTAAAGGCAGCCATGGTAAGACCCTTATTTTTTGCTTGTAAAGGAGACACGCTGCTAGAAGAACCACCAGAGAGGTAAAGTATTCAAAAATAATAAGCGGAGCCCAAAGGGCATGAAGAACTGACAGCTACAGGGCTCTCGGTCTGTCATACAAGTCTTTCAGGAGCCGGCAGCGTTTTGTTCAGGGACAGGGGTTGGGATTTTTCCAGCACTTGTTTCAAAACTCCTCTCGCCGTGCACCGCTAACATTAGCACAGCTTGGCAGGTGGAGGAGTGCCCTGAAAACAGCAAATTCTTGGAGTGTAGATTTTGTTAATTAGACCTTCTTCCTGCACACAGCCCCGGCTCTCCGTGCAGCTCCTGCGGCGGAGACGCAACGATCAACCATGTGCTGGATGTTTTCAGCAGGAGAACAGATAACAGCTGCCTGACTTCAAGACATATAAATGAAAGTCCTCCAGAAAGACCTGTCTAATCCAAAGTCAGTAGGAAAAAAACAAACTTGCACAGCCTCAAGTGAAGGTCTGAATCTTTGTGATGGGTGTCCCTGGCAGCTTCTGGGTCCTTTCCCAATTTTGCTGCTGACCCACATTACTCTGGTCAATTGAGTTACCTGCAGCCTCACCTTTAGCACAGAAAGGTAGGTTTTTTCACTTGAGCTCAATATTTCACATGAAATATCAGTGAGGACAAAAGCAGCTGAGGTTTGCACACCAATTTGCTGGCCTGGCAAGGCTTTACACTGGTCAGGGAACTAAAGAGCGGTGTCTGGTGGGTTGCAATGCAGGCTTGGCCGCAGGCAACATGGTCCTACACCGGAGCTGCACGCCAAAACCGTTTTCCCAATGTAGAGAGACATCTCGGCGAGCCTTGCTCCCAAGGTGATGCCCTCGGCTCCCCTGACGGGCAGGCTGTGCGGGAGGCAGGGCTGGCAGCAGCTCCACCACAGCTCTGCGCAGACACCAAAGCCTGGGTGGAATCAGCAAAAACACCCCCAAGTAACAACCCTCTCCTCCAGCCATGCTGAATACCTAAAGAGAGGGAGGTATTTTGGCAAGGCCATGCCTGCTCCTGCTTCTTGCTGCCGAGGTGAGCCCCCAGATTCCTCCCGAGGAAGATGCTGCTGGTCCCCAGCAGAGGCAGGTACCGCAGAAGATGCTGCTGGTCCCCAGCAGAGGCAGGTACCGCAGAAGATGCTGCTGGTCCCCAGCAGAGGCAGGTACCGCAG
>JAVJGJ010000001.1:102163310-102176273 GCA_035590215.1 Microhierax caerulescens
TATTTTATTTTATTTTATTTTATTTTATTTTATTTTATTTTATTTTATTTTATTTTATTTTATTTTATTTTATTTCAGCTATTAAATTGTTCTTACCTTAACCCTCAAGTCTGACCTTTTTTCCCGGTTGGAAGCAGGGGAGTGAGCCGGTGGCTGCGTGGTGCCTAGTGGCCGGCTGGGGTTCAACCACGACGGGGTTGCTGCACAAGTGCATTAGCACACTGTTTAGACATCTGACCTAGACTTAGCAAGGAACAAAACATGTTATTGCAACCCAACTGTTTGTCTCACGAGCCCATTTCTTCTGTTCCACATACACCAGACGCTTTCAGCAGGCAGAGAGGATGTGATCTGGGGTTCCCTGGGTAGGTTAAAAATGAATTTAGTTAAATGGAAAATCTCCTCGCTGTGGCAAATTAGCCCTTCACATCGACTCGTATCTAGCATGTTATACGCAGGCAGGAAAAGAAAGGATTCTCGGGACAGAAGTAACCTGTCAGCGTGCAGCTGCTTTGCATCTACTTCCCAGAGCTGAGCCCCTCATACTGGTTTCACAGCATGGCCAGGAACTCCCAAAATGAGATTTCCATTTGGTTGTGCAATGATCACCAAGACCAAAGAGGTCCCTTTCAGCCGTGGGGGAAGGGAGAAAAGGGCTTGGGAAGCAAACTCTTTCAGGACTGGGACCTTTTAACCAGATTTGTTCAGAACTACTGCACATCAGTGGGTACTATCACGGAGGCAACTGGGACGGCGCTAAGTCAGACACCACCACAACCTGTGTGTAGCAGCAGCACACTACTACTGCGGATACCCCGGGAGCAGTCCCCCCGTCCAGGACGGCACCATGCAGCGGTGCGGGCAGCTGCACCGAGTGACGCGGGCTGAGCCAGAGCCCTGGCACACCACGTGCAGGCTGCAGGCACCGCCTGCCAGTATAACCCATAATAGTTAAAAAGGCCGGGTTCTCCGCTGGCTCAATTCCACAGGTAGAGAGCCTGGTTTATTGGCATTCAGCAGAGTAAACTTTCCCCTCTCGCAGCGCCATTCCCCTATTTTCTTCTGGAGGTTTTGCACAGGTGGTTCCCACTGGCACTGGCTAAATTTCCCAGCACGAAGCGGGGCGCGGGGGTCCCCAGGAGCATTGCGTTTCTTCGTTCCTCACGCATACCGAGGAGAGCATAGCTGATTCACTGCAGGAAACCCAGGTGCTGAATTCATCTAACAAACTGCTTAAAACTCTAAACAGATGTTTCTGTGTCTTTCCTGCTTCTTGAGCAGTCTGCGTGGAAGCACCAGCGGGTTTACAATAAGGCAGATGCGTGAACCGTACAAGCTTTAATACCAAGGCCTGAGTCCTTGGAAGATGGTTTATGACTACTGTGCGTGCATATAATTTGAGCAATGTGCCATAGGGATATCAGATCAGCGTTGTCCATAATGGAAATGTAGATTGACTGGGCTAGAGTCAGAGTGGAGGTAGCAAAATTCACACTGAAACTGAAAATTATACCTGTCTTAGTATGTTCCCTGCTCCTGCAATGACTCATGAAAATGTAGATTGGGTATTTCGGTTGGATCGCACCCAGTGCCCGGAGAGGTGTACAAACAACGCATTGATTTCACTGGATATTTTATCAGGGTCCTTAACTTTCCAAAGATTATGGAAGGATCATAGATAGACCAGTAAATACGCTGAGAGCTATTAGAGCCTGGAAAAGCTAATTCTCACTTACACTACCTTTTTTTTTTCATGCTCCCAGAGTGGTGAAAATACACCTCAGCATCCACAATTTCTGACTGCAGCATTACCGAGCCCCACAGTCCCCAACAGTCCTGAAACTGGCTTGAAGAGCAGACGTGATTTAAATAAACATTCCCAGAATTACTGCATTTTTGTGGTGTTTCCTGACCCTTTAGGATTTACTGCTTGCAGCTTCTTCATGCAAACTACTACTTTTGCAGGGAAAAGTGAAATCTGATATTCTGATGTGCTCAGATAACTTCAGGAACTGAGCTTTAATGAGAAATACCAGTATCAGACTTCTAGGTCAGAGAAGGTGAATCCCACCTGAGATGACAACTGTCCCAATAGCTGCACCGTGGCAGTGGGATAGGATGTGCAGGTCCCAGGTGGCCCCGTGACCTGCCTTAGCCTGCTTTTCTTGCCTTCCTTGTTCACGAAGCTGGGCCTCCTGAACTGTTATGATTGTTCAAATGTTTCAACAGCGTTTCAACTGTTTCAACTGTTATGATTATTAGATGTTTCTTAAGGCAACTTGGATGCAATCAAAGTAAGACAAATCAGCCAAGCACAAGCCCACAGCTCTAAAGTGGATTTAGAGATGTGTACATTTAAAATTTGGATTCCTCCCCCCCCAGGCCTGTCCACGGATCGAGACATGTGATGACGATGACATCGAGACATGTGATGACAATGACATCGAGACATGTGATGACAATGACATCGAGACATGTGATGACAATGAGCCTTTGCAATATCACCCTGACATTGTAAACAACTGGTTTCGAGGAAACTGCAGGTGGAGGTTAAAGTCCCAAAGACTCAAAGCTTCTGAAGGTGGGGAGCACCTGAACATATGGTCTTCTAGGTCGCTGTGTCCCACATTACTGCCTCTGCTGGAAGATACCATATTGACCACAAGCACCAGAGAATCCTCAAGGAGAGTTTCACGAGCATCAAGCACACTGATGCCCAAGAATTACTCGTTTAATACACACAAGACAGACTTATTTTCTCAGGCAATGTGTGATAATAGGCAGTTATTAATCCTTTCAACTGTAAATTGGATTTTCTAGGTACCACAAGACATCGCTGACAGGGAAGTCACTGAAGACACTAGAGATTGCAGGAGAAATGCTGCTGTCACAGCAGTGCAGGGCAGCGCTGTCCCTGACTCTCAAGGGGACATGATTTCACCTCTCCATGTGAGCTGCAGAGAATTCTACCAACAAGTCATCTCAGGCTCACCATTTCAAAGACTTTCTTACATCAAATATCCCAGAACATTTATAAAGTTAGGAAGAGATTCATAGCAAGGAATGGAGACCTCTGCTTCAGTTCAGCATTTATTTATACCCACTTATTTCACATGTTGCGTTTCCTGATGAAATGTGTTCCATTATTTCTGAAATATTAAACATGAAAAGCAAAGCTATAATGTATGAATTATACAGTGTTGCAAAAGCTGTCATCATGTCCAGTATTTTTGGCATTTCAATGTGTAAATATTATACAAAGGAGCTTTTAAACTAATGGATAATTGCCTGCAGTGCACACTTAACCTTTGTCCACTTCAGCTGACTTGGTAGTGCTACCTGCGTGCATCAAACATCAATTCGTTCAAACTGGCAGCAGAGGAAAGGCGTGTGGCCAAATTCCTGCTCTCCTGCAAAGCTCAGCTCTACAGGATTTGAACAGTGATGCAAAGGAGAACCCATGCCACTTACACTAATTGGGCTGGACCCTCAGTTAGCCCATTCTACTTATGCCAGGGGAGGTATCCTGAATTTAGGTTAACGGTTAATCAGACACCATGAAAAGGCAGTTATTGGACCCAGGCAGATACCAATTAACTGCCAGTAAACAATCTCACCTGTGGTAACACACTTCTCCATCAAACACAAAGCTTTCTGGGAAAACAAACAAACAAACAAACAAACTATATTTTATAAAGACAGCACACATCCTCCTCCATGTGCAGAAAAGCCATGCTGAGCTCTTTGCTCCGGGAAAGAAAAAAAACTCCCTTAAACTTTCAGAGGAAGGCAGGATGGTAGGCTGCTAGAAAGAGCCATTTGCTCCACTCCAACTCTTACACCTGTGCTCCGTGAGAAGAGAGACACCAAAGTTCATCTTTGGCTTGGCAGCACACAAGTACACAGCACGGCCAAGCAGGAGACCAGGCCATGCTGGCTCTGCTCACTCTGCAGGGAGGAGCAAGACCTGCCTTGGCTCTGTATTCCCTGTTTGACTTTTGCCATGTCACATAGTCCCTGACTTCTTATTGGAAAGCTGACTTCAGTGATTATCAAGCGCCTGAATTCCCTTGTTCACACTTTTACTCCTGACCTGGAGGCGACTCCCACCTCCTTACCTGGACAGCAGAGATGATGCCACCCCTTAGCCTTGGTGCAGCATCACACGAGCGGCTTCACTGGAGACTAATGCTCAAGGGCTCAAGTATCACAATAACAGGACCAAACGCTAAACAGAAAAAGTGGTTTATCTCAGACAGGGAGAAGAGTAAGCCTATATAACTCTTAGAAAGTGGTCCTGGGAGCAGCTCCTTAAAGGGCTAGCAGATGGCTCACATAGGAATTGGGAGGGCAGCTGCACTGTCTGGCTTGCTGAAGTAGGGATAGCTCAACAACTCCATCGCACAGCTTGGCATACACTAGGGTCAAATTCATCTCCCTGCTCATAGCTACTGAAGTGCAAGTGAGATGCTTTGGCTCCCTTCACAGTCAGCAGAGCCCAAGGAAGCCTCACAGGGCAGTTCAACTCACCTTACAGCCACAGAGTAACCTGAACCCTGGAGGGACTTGTTTTTCTCCATCAGTTATAAAGGGACATTAAATGGCTCCTTGCAGTAGGTAAGTCATTACAGACAGCCCCTGGCTGCGCAGGCAGCTTTGCACAGGCAGCGAGCCTTGCTCTGCAGCCTGTCTAGTGATCCCCCCAAAGTGCCATGCAGACACAATGGAGAAAACAGGAGCTGAGACAAAACAAATACATCTGTCCAGTATCAGTGCAGCGGCGTTCAGAAGCCTTTCTGCAGATAGAGGCTTTCAGTAATGAGAAGCAACCACGGATAAATGACAGCCAGAAGAGCTCTCCTGCTGCCTGAGTGGTTTATGGATGGTAGCTGGCATCTGCAGGAAAGCAAAAAGCTCATGCTCTGCCTCTCTCCTCAAACATCTTACGGCTTCCTCCCGACCTCAGGTTAGCTCAGGTTGGTTCATCTGGGGCAGCATTTGAGAAGCTGATGAAGGTGGCAGATAAGCCCAGAACCGTCCCCGTGCCGAGGGGTGTAGCGTGGCACACCAGGCAGCACACTTGCCATTACACCTGGAGGTACTGTGCCTGTCCAAACCTTTCCTGCAGAATCACTTGTGCGTCCTCTCTGCTTTAGTATTCAGCAGGGAGCTCTGTTTTCTCCATTTAAAAGGCTGGGAAACACACTGCTGCTGCTGCTGAAGTGCATTTGTGATGCACCAGAGTTCACCTTTTCTTCCGTGCCGTCTCTTGCAAGAGGAGCACAGTGTCTCCCTTGGCACGTTGAGCAGGGCCGTGCTCGCTCCGCACGTGGCTCCTCCAGGCCCACTCCCAGGAGTGCACTTACAGACCAGGAGACACAAAGCATGCACCCTCAGCTCCACACAATGCTGGTTCAGATCTACGTTCCCCGGTGTTATCTTTGCACTCTCATGAAGTGCAATTACCTCCTCATTTTGCAGCTCTTTGTGGCTGTTTAATCTCTCCCATTTTGTTTCTGACATCTCCAATAATCCAACCCTGACACTCCTTATAGATACGGCAATTACAATACAGAGCAGCTCTCGACAGGATGAGTTGTATTTTTGCTTCCTTTCTGTAACACTCAAGCCACCAGGCATGGCTACATGAAATGGCAAAAGAAACCATCACTGACGATTTATATGGGTCCCCAGCAGATAGTGATAGTGCTATATATCTGTCTTAGCCAATTAAATGCCTGGAAGCTACCCAGCATAGGCCAGCCGAGGTAGAATTTACATGTGTTTCTGTTTTCAGTAATAACTCAGCTGCTATTTTCCCTTTCCTTATGTTTAGGTCAGAGACTTTGCTGTTACCACTCTCCTGCCTTCCCACCCCACGTCACGCACTCTGCAACTGGGGGGACTAGTCCTCAGGTTTTGACATGGCCACGATGGTGGGAGGCACAGTGCAGGATATCAGAAGCAGAACAGTTCCCAGAACAGCCTTGACAATCGGGCCTTTTGCTTCAGCCATCACCGGAATGGGCCAAGGAATTAGCAGTATCTTCTGACTGACCCTGAAGATAATTGATGAGCTTGCAGTAAACATCTCCACACAATGCAAGGCAACATCAGATATTTTTCATTACTCTCCCAGTTCCCAATACATGCTGGGATGTGTTGTATTCCCTTTTTTTCTTGGCCAAGAAACTACAACTTCCAGCTGCTTCAGCAGAATCTAAAGGGACCAGTGACTGGCTATAAAAACTGAACAGGCCTCATGGTAGCCCTGACAGCTAATTTATTAAGGCCTTGCATCTTCCTTACACCGTCTGCAGCAAAAACTGAGCCCAGCAAGTACATACACAGATTCAAATATAATAGATTTCCTGATCGTGGTGTCACTTAATCCCTAGCTAAGGTGAGATCTCAGAAATAACTGAATCCTTCCAGAACAGGTTGGATTTGTAAGAGGGCTAAAGAAATTCAGGTATTCTACTGCCCCTGAGTGTGTTTACACCTTACTTATATAACATTAATCCCATGCTTTGGAACTTCTAGCTACCTGCAGGAATCAGGAGGGATTATTTTCCCCTGCTGGTGACCAACTTGCCTTTTCAGCTGCCTCCTCATTTTCTGGCTCTCCTCCAAAGTGGTCATTTTAAACTCAAAAATACCCCCAAACCTGGAGCAAGTAGTCATTCCTACCTAATGTGTAGGATTTGTAGCAAGACAAATCTCAGCCTTCGGCACTCCCAGTCCCTGCAGAGCTTCATGCTAGAGTTGGTCCTGGCCAAAGGGACTCTGTAGGAGAAGACATCACACCCTGCCTGACCTGTGAAGATGCTCCATGCACCAGCCAGTCCCCTCGGCACCAGGGAGCTGCAGGCAGGGCTTAGGGACGCCTTTTGGAGGGGTTCAAGGAGGGATTTTCTCCTGCAGCTCAGAAGAGGTGTGGGGATGGGTGGCTAATGAGGAGATGGAAGCAGAGGCAGAGCCTAACATCTGTTTCTCAGCCAAGCAGTCGTGCTCTCTTCAGGTGACCTTGAACATGTGCCGTCAGCAGCACACTTGGAAAATCCACTCTGCAGCGAGGATAATTAAACCAACCCACCTCACAGGTGTTGGGGAGGCTTCTCCTCCACGGTGATTTGTGACTGTCATAGCACAGCGTACGTGCAGTGAGGGAGTAGGATTTGTGTAAGAAAAGCTCAGCTGAGATTAGCACCGCCAGGGCCCCATCCCAGTGAAGGATAAAGGACCGTGCCTGCCTTTGGGAATATCTAATCCAAGATGACAGGGCTCCTAATGAACAGAAAAAAGAAACCGATTACCCTACCTGTGTCCTAACAGCAGGTATCAGTAACATTAGGGTGATCATTTTTTCTTTTGTAGCAGCGTACTCAGTTCTATTCCTTAAAATCAGGCTAAGTATTATTTTTAGGGAGCTAATGAGTAGATACTTGTGGCATATACTGTCGATGCAAACATACAGAGCTAGCTAAGGAAACCTCACAAGACCATATGAATCTTCACAGGGACATATGCATACTAGGTGTGTTGCCAATATTACGACTGGACTAGTTATACCAGTGTGAAGTTTGCTTTCCTCTCACCCCCATTATAGTTCAACAAAATAATCCCTTTATTGATGATATAATGTGCATCCCTGTGCTAACAAATTATTTGCTGTGTGCAATTGATTTCTGCTGCTGTAATCACTACACACAAATATCTTCTGTATCATTGCTCTGTAGAAAAATATGCTTTCCAGCAAGATTATATAGAGTAATAGTGTGATTACTCAGCTTCTATAAAGTTATCTATCTGCTTAACCTCTGTGCAGCCTTTACAGAAGGTTTATATAGACATGCTTCAGAAATGTATCCACCTACACTTTGTAAAAAACCTTGTTAAACCACCTTCCATCTCAGCCCGAGGATGAACTTCCAACTACTTCACAGAGAGGGCTGTGTCTAAGAGTAATTGCTTAATTTAGGAGACCCAGCCAGCTTCTCTTTTTAATGATATTACTCTTCCAAAGTGAATTTCACACAGCTAAAAGTCTTGAAGCAGGAGCAGCTCCGTGGACTAGACTCCTCATCCGAATACAAGCCTGGTGAAAGGAGCAACATAGGTTCCCTCTGTGACTCAGGTTTCATCTGAGCTCAGCTGAAGGTAATTTGCCCCCTACACCAACTCAGAGCTCAAGTTTTATACTGGGAGGATGGACAAGGTGTACAAGTTAACGAGTCACTGCATCTACAGTCTGCTGCCCACTAGGACCATGCCATCGTTCCCAAGTGCACTGCGCAGCCCTTTCAGGTGCTTTTGTCCCACTGACCCACAAGAGTGGGTACTCCCAGCCTGCTGGTCAATATCTGGTCCAAGGGGAGAATTCCAGGAAAGAAGCAGCCCCTGGGATTGCAGTGATGGCAGACAACCACTGGCAGCATCCCTTGCGCAGTGCCCAAGCTCACCTGCTTTGCCTGCTCCACAACAGTTCTAGATAAAGAGAGGTTTGCTAGGAGGAAGCATTTCTCACCAGTTCCCAAGCACAGAGGTGGATAGCATCAATGTCCCAACCACGCTGGAAGCCCAGCTCTCCGGCCTGCTCATAACAGCTCCTGTGTGACATCTCTATAGATCTCAGAGCATCGGCACCTCAACTGGCAGCATCAGCACAGACAGACTAGTTTACTGCAGCTGAGGATCCAGCCCCTGTTGTTTATCCTGCTCTATAAAACTGTCTTGTAAAGGTTGTTACTTGCCCTGCTTGTGTTTGTCACGAGGCCATTTTGCTCTGGTGTTTTCAGATGTGACTGATAAGCACTCGTGCCTGAAATGTTTCAGATCCGCAGCCCCTAGATATCCCCAGGTAGAACAGTTACACACCAGTCAAAAGCAAATGCCTTTCAATCACAAGAAGAGAAATGTTTCTGCTGCATTATGCACAATTACGTGCTCAACTGTTACGAATAACTCTGAAACTCCTGCTCCAAGACTATTACCACCATATGTGCTGCTTGCTCAGCCTGCTCTCTTCGTAGAAAGGGAAGTGCATGAGAACCAGTTCTGCCCTTTCCCGCTGCAGAAACAGCCATTATTTAAATCAGCTACAGCCAGAAGGATGATTTGGGCCCTGTATAAATGTAAAATACAAACCATCAATTCACCTCCGAGGTATCAAACTGAATCTGAGCCAGGCTCACGCAGACCCAGCAAGTCCCACCATTCAAAATACACTTAGAAATCTATAGAACACAAATTGCCTACTCATCACAAAGCTGTCTCAGGAAAATCTCCCCTTTTCCTCAACCAAAGCTGTCTGCCACTGGTACCTCTACAGCTAATGGTGCCTGGGATGCTCTGCTGTGATACCCAAGCAGCCTCTCAGGAGAGCAGTGCCCAAGTGATCAGCCTCCCCTCTGTGCAAGGCAGCCCAGATGAGAAATTGCTCATTTAATTCTGGTTTGCTGGGGCTTGGTGCTGAGCTGTGAGCAATGCCTGCACAAATCAGCTGGCTGACCCCGCTCCCATCTGCCAGCGTGACCATGGGTGCATTTAGTCCAGAGTCAGTGTGCCAGGCAAAACTAGCAAAAAGAACCCCATCTACCTGCAGGATTTTAGGTTAACTCGCCTCAACGTGAGTGGATTGAGTAGGGGAGGGACGGCACCGGCACTGCACCAGCAGATCGAGGGAGGTGGTGACAGCCACGAAGGGGAGCGCCGAGTGGGAGGAAAGGGGTCCAGGAGGCTCTTCACACCTTGTGTTCTGGCTCCAGCATCACCAGCCACGTGAACACAACCACGAACACAGCCACTTGGGTCAGATGGAGCAAAGTACACATTTCAGCTCGTCCTACCTCACCGCAGGCGCTCCAGCATGCACTTACCTCCAATCTCACCGCTAAGCCCTCAGGACCATCACACAACAAGAACTGAACACACACGTCCTTCCTCATCAGCTGTGCCAACAGGAATAGGAACATCAACCCACACGGGGAGAAAAAAAACCATGGCATTTTCCTCTTCTATACATGTGGCTGAGGAGTTGGTGAAATTAACTGCTTTGGAAAAACGGTGTCTTCAGTAAGGAATTTTAGTTTTGCTTCTAATTTTAAGGTGTTCAACGATGCATTTAGGACAGTGGTATGTACCTTGTGAGTGATACACAAATGCTCACATACTCTGTCTGATACAGGAAGCCATCAATAATTGCTGAGCCTGCGAGTATGAATTGCCTCTTGAAAGAACTAAAAGACCTCCAGAGCACTAAGGAAAATAAAACTCAACTGGGAAAGACAGTAACCTGACAGTTTTTCCATCCAAAGATGTCTCTCAGACTCTTAATTGCTCAGATTGCTTCTGATTACATCAGGTAGCACCAGGAAGTAGGTTACTCTGCAGAAAGAGGTGACAAAATAAGCAGAATTCCAACTACAGTATCTTTGATCTAGACTCTGGTTCACCAAGACTCTCATTTCTGACAAAAATAGAAAAATTTGCATCATCACATGGCAACACCACACCAGCAATGTGACTGCTTCATCCACACTGGTTCCTGCCTCAGGCCCTGGCTGCTCCTCTTGGGCACTACAATGATGACCCAACTGAAAAGACATTTCAAAGACTGGAAAACTACTGTACAAAGTTAAGCAAAAATTTCCTTGTTAAAACAGGTGGAGCTGCAGGGTTGCTCAGTCCTCTGAGGAATGGGTGGAGAACACAAGAACGTGAGATAAAAAACATCATACGCTACATCCTGAGAAAGAACCTGGCCTTCATACAACTTCAGATTCAAAAATCAGTCAGCAGGGCTGGGACATATTTAGGAAGAAGGTAGGTGCCTACCTGAGACAAGCACAGCCAGCCAGCTTACCACCTCCCTGCCAGCGGTACAGGCAGGCACGAGGGTGCGATGGGTGAAGGTCAGGTTTGTGATACGGGCACACCTCTTTTTGCTGTTTGTTCTGGCAGAGATGATTATTCACCATGGGAATACAGCTGTCGGTAAATATTCCTGGAAAGAAATCACAAAGAAATACAGAGAAGGCATCTGGCTTTCCTTTTGCAGCCAGAGAAATTATATCCAGGATGGAAAACCGTGCCGTGAACTCACAGTGAAGGAGCACCTCGACTCGGCATCGCAGCTGTGAGAGGTGTGCTGGGTGCCAGGGTGGACCTGCTTTTTCAGGATATGAGCCTCATGAACATCTCAAAGACTGAAAATGGGCCCAAAAGTTGGAAAAGCCAGAGGCACCAGCAGCGTGCACAGCCTGCCTGGCGTTACCGCAGGCAACACAGTCTGTTTGACGACTTCCTGAACACAAACCATAAGCCCAAGGGCTTCGGTAAGTGGGTGCCCTCCTTAGGGCACATTTGAGAAAGCTGATTTTCACAAAGCACCTTGGGAAATGGAGAGAATTCACTTAATGGGTTGGGGTTTTTTTCCTTTTTCCCTTCTCTGTCCTTTTTTTCCCCTCTCCTAAGTTGCTGCATTTTCTACGTCAAAGGCATGGAACACTCACTCACCCTTTCAGGGCCAAGCGTGTGTCCCCAGCACTCCAGTGCAGCAGGCTGGGGATGGCATTTATAGACACTTAGCTGACATATCTTGCATGATTAACAATTAAGAAGGTCTGTTTTCTAGTTCAAATAAAAGTTCAAGTATGTTGTCAACTCCTTTTTGGTTTAATTCCATACCAGTCTACAGAACTGGTATGTTGAAAATGAAAAGCAGCCTCACACGCTGCCTCCCTGGCACACAGACCTCACCCTGCACCTCTTCCAATGACTAAACCTCACAAAGAAAGAGATTTATTCCTTCCCTTCCCACCCCAGAGGCAAGGTAGGACGCACACGGATGAGCCACCCCAGAGACAGACAGAAAAAGCAAGTTGAACAAACACCAAAACCACCAAGAGGCCAGGAAGATTTAGTAAACACCAGCCTTGGGTTTGGTGCTGCCACATTTAAATCCCTTTCGGTGTTCAGGTTCGAACAGTTTCTGAGGAAGTACCACTGGAAAGTGGCTTATGAACAGCAGAAAGTCACAGGGTCAGATAAAAACCATCCACGTGCACACATGGAGGGGAAGGGGGGCTGCCGGGATAAAGGAGGAAATTAAAACTGTGGAATACGAAATTATATCCAGCGTCCTGCATGATTCCAGGGTTGCTGAGTTAAAGGCAATGAATAAATAAGAGAAATTCTAAACCAAGCAAATCTCTAGGATGAGACAAAATTCATTCCAGGGTGTTAGAGCAGATTTGAGGAAGGAAATGTGTGTGCCAACAGCAATTACTATGGAGAACTCGCTGAGCACAAGTCTAGAAGACTGGAAAATTGGAAAATAACAAACCAAATGTGGTATCAATATGCAAAAAATGAGAGCAAGCCTGGCACAGGAAATTACAGGGCTATCAGCTTAATATTCATTACATATAGGAAAATGCAAGGTCCCCATTGTATACAAGAGTGTAATTAAATCAAGGGGTTCTGCTGAAATCAACTGCTTGTGATGTTTATGAATTAGCAGCAGATTCCACATGCAGCCGCAGCCTGAGCATTCAGCCCGGGGCCTGGTATTATTTGTTACAATCTATAAACCAGCCCCAGTGAGAAGTTTGCTCCTAGACGGTGTAAGTTTAAAATCTCTTGCTCAGAGGTTTGGGGGTTTTTGCAATTTTTTTTTTTTTCTTTTTTTTGCATGTGATTGAATGCTGAGGAGGATTAGCACAAACAGGCCATCTGAGGACAGTGTCTGGGGGAAAATGTTACGGGCTGATTTACGGATTAGTGCTTATTTGTTTGCTGTTTAGAGCAACGGCAGTGAAGCATCCCTCTTATTCCTCCTGCTTCTGCCCCCCCTCCTCCGCAGCAGCAACATCTGCAGCTATTTCTTCCCAGTGCTGGGATGCGGGTCTGCAGCTATCCACGTATTCCTTCCCAGTGCTGGGATGTGGGTCTGCAGCTATC
>JAVJGJ010000001.1:102176373-102197424 GCA_035590215.1 Microhierax caerulescens
TCCCAGTGCTGGGATGTGGGTCTGCAGCTATCCACGTATTCCTTCCCAGTGCTGGGATGTGGGTCTGCAGCTATCCATGTATTTCTTCCCAGTGCTGGGATGTGGGTCTGCAGCTATCCACGTATTCCTTCCCAGTGCTGGGATGCGGGTCTGCAGCTATCCATGTATTCCTTCCCAGTGCTGGGATGCGGGTCTGCAGCTATCCATGTATTCCTTCCCAGTGCTGGGATGTGGGGCCCGATGTTTGTTACGTTTCAAAGGGGTCATTGCTCGATGCCCCCAGAAACACCATCCTCCGCTTCTCCCACTGCACACCCGCTGCCCCCGGTTGTTATTTCCAAAGACACTGCCCAGCTCTGCGCAGCAGGGAGGGCAACATTCACCATCCCAGCCTTGTCTGCTGAACCAGCAACGCTCCGCGGTCCCCTCCAAGGCCGGAGCCGTGTGGATTTATATCAAGACCTCCACTGCTGGGCAAATGGCTTCAGTAAACTTTGAATCAGGACCCCAAGTCCTGGGAAATACCAAGGATGCAGCTCAGCATTCAGATGAACTAAATGCGTTCGGTCAGGCCAGACGTCCCAAGTGATGTACATTAATCCTCACCTGCTTCTCCTCTGCAAGGAACATGCAGAAACGTTAATAAATATTTCAAAAGCTCCTACAGTGCACCTAGCTTTCAGAAATGCATTCCACAGTACTTCATTACCTTTAATAACCTACAAAAAAAATTACAAATGAACACAAAGAGCCTATTTTAAGTGTGCAGTTGCAAATACCGAACAGGATTTTGAAGCCCAGCAAGCAGTGCCAGAGAGAAAACACCAGTCTCTTCACTTTCATCACAAGTTTCTTACATCAAGAAAACATATGGAGAACTTACGCAGAACCTTACTGTGTTTTTTAACTCAAAGGAGATTTTTGAAGAAATACCCCCTTTGAATCTCTGCATTTACATCATCAACATTGGTTTAAAAAAATCTTGCCACTCGTTTATAATGAGTTAAAATGAAAACCCCACAACAGCCCAAACCTGGAAGGGATTTAAAATATAGATCCTGACTTCAAGCTCCATTCTTAATGTTTAATTCTGTCCCTGACTTTTCCCCCAAAACCTGGCAATATGAGAAAAAAAAGGAAATGTAATGGATACAACAGTCAACTCTACACTTGCCTGCTCCCTTTTGGCAGGAGGACTTGGGGTTTTTTAAACCTTTCAGTCTTTTTTCTTTTTAATTCAGCTTTTAAAGAAAAATGTCCCCTCCGACCTGATGCCGCCTCGGGAACGGCAGACACGATCCCTTTTCCCCAGGCACATTTTGAACCCCACAGCCGATTTCAGAGATGCCTGACCAAAGAACAAAGGCCCCAAATTAATGTTGGTGTGTATAGATACATTTATGAATTTCATGAAAGCAAGCAGCTGGGTAGGCAAGATGCCTGGACATAGCAAAAAACAAGTCTGTGAGGGAAAGGCGACTGCTTGCTCAGGACCCAGCGGGTACCCAATGTCAAGTCTCCTCAGCCCCCGACTCAGAACCGCACAGGATTTACGCAAATTGGTTCTCATCCCCTCCACTCGCACAGAGGTGTGGAGCTGGTAACCCAACAGGCTCCAAAGAGGGAGGCAACAGGGCTCAGGTAAGAACTTTAGATTAAACACATTTGGGTGGGAGGCAGGAGATGGTGCTTTTCCAACCAAAGGCCTGGGATTCAAGATAAATCTGATTGTCCTACTCACCTTCAACCATATTAATAGCTCAGACATCACCTGTGGAGACCTGCCAGTCATTCAGGGGTTGTGTGGGCTTTGCTGATTGCCAGGTTGTTAACGAGTCTCTGGCGGGAGAGGCAGAATCAGAACTGAGCCGCCGTCTCCCACGGGCGCACGTGGAACAGGAACCGAGTGAAAGCAATGGCAGCGTGTCCTGGCCACACAGGTCAGCACGACAGGCTCCGAGGGCAGGCAGAAAAGCCCACAAGTGAAGAAAGGACCACTGCTCGTGGTCACTTCCAGCTGCCACGGGGCCTCTGAAGGGCCCAGCCCTGTCCCAGCTCCCCTCTTCCCAGCAAAGACCGAGGCTGAGGCACTGGGAGCAGGTTTGGCAGCAGCTTGGGTAGTGCTGGTGGAACACGGTTTACTTAAAACTCACCTCATAAGGGGGAAATGAAAATCCTCGAGGCCACAAATTAAAAAGTGTGGCTTGATAGAACAACAATTTATAAATAGAAAGACCTATTTCTGGCAAAAATCCTGTGGACTGAGTACTGAATCACCACAAAAAACAGTTTTCCTGCTACCCGCAGGAAGGTGTTACTTCTCTAGCACTTTTTCTTTGGCACTAGTGATCAGCAAAACCCTGTGGGTGCTCCGCAGCCCCTCGCTGTTGCATTTCCTTCCTATTCCAATACAACACAGCAAGGGAAAGGACAAAATTCATCACTCACCGTTCCTGTTTTAGCACAGTAGCTGCACGCTGTCCTTTTCTTCCAGATTATACAATCACGGACAGGAAGGTGGGAGTGCACCTAAAAGGCTTTGCTAAAAATACCAGCGCCACCCAAGATGTCTTTGAATCAGCGATTTTCCCAACAAATTCATTATGAAGATCAAAAAGCAGCACCCAGCCCAAACAGATTTTGGCAGAGCCCCACACAGGGGTGGGACCCTCAGGGTCCACAGCCTGGGGACAAAAAGTGGAAGCAAACGCCGTAGAGGCAGCCTGGCCGTCACTCACGTGCCATCTGAACAGCTTGGGTGGGATCTGTCTGCAGAAAGCCTTGGCTTCAGCTAGCAGAGAATCAACTCCAGGAGCAGTGCCACAGTGCCACGATGCATTAAAGCACCCAAACCTCATCACAAACCAAAGTTCTCGGCGTGGTTAAGGCCCAGATTTGCAGGGTGCGGAGCCCTTTCCCTAACGACTCCGCACCCACTACGTAAAGCACACGAGCAAGAACGGGCGCTCGCTCTCACTTTGGAATGAAAGCCGAGTCCCCAAGTGGTTGCAACATGGATGGATCTTTCTGGAACAACTCCTGCTGGCTTCTCCTGCTGTTTGTTATCTCTGACGACACGGAAGAAGCATGGCTGTGGTAGACCTGCACGGTGGCCTTCCCAAGCACTGGTGGGAGCAGCCCTGGGATGACTCACAGAGCAACTGGGAACCAGAAGAAACTTCAGAGGAAGGAGAGAAGGGCTGCAGTGCAATTCCGAACGGACAGGGAGAGGCAGGCTGCGACACACTATGTGGCTGGTCTCAATCCTGAAGGTCTCTGGGCACCTTCTTCTAGCTGTGACCTTGGGCTGTCCCCAGGAGCCACCAAACCACTGCCCAGGGTCACCACCCGCCCCAGTGAGCCAGCTAAGCCTCACAGCTCTCCTAATTCCCTGCAGAAATCAGTGCGATGAGGCACAACGTGGCCCTACAAAATGCCCCAGCTGAGCGTAGGGCTGTTCAGGGAAGGCAGTGTTCTTTTATTACCAAATTAACTTTTTTTAAAAAACTATCCATTTCACTTTCCACATCAAAGATCATAATCTCCATGTAAAAGAGAGGGTTGATGAAAAAAAAAGAGGTACTTCGAAAACACATTTTAAAATTTAAAATGCTACTAGCACTGATTCTTCTTCCTTGTAAAGAACTCTGGCTTTTTGTCTTATAAAGTACTCCAAGATCTCATTTGCAAACTACCACTGCTAGCTACTCTGTTTTTTTGCTGGCTGCTCACTTACTCTTTGGGGATTTCATATTCTTCTAAATTTTGTAAATGGCCACTAAAGTGGAGATGAACATTATAAAATACATTTCAATCACCCTCACAATTTAGACTAATTCATTGGCAACTGTACAAAATGCTATTTACAAGGTACTTCCATCAGCTGGTATCTGGCATTAAGTATTTTGAATCAATCTACCATCATTTTCATCTCTTATTTTTCATACAAGGGAAATTATTGATCGAAGCTTTTCAGCCTCATTTAATATACTGGAATAGGCTTTAAATTTTCCCATGTAAACCTCAGTGGAGATTAGCAGCTCTGTCTTGCTTAATGCAACACAAATCAGTCTCCCTGATGAGACCACAATATTGTACATGACATCATGACCACTTCACTAGTTGATGGGCCCTGAGACAGGCACCTGCTAGAAACTCCTCAGGGACAAGCGTTTGAGCTTAGTTTGAGTTACTAGGTGAGGGTGGTGGCTTAAAGGGAAAAATGGTGCCTTCACCTCTCAGAGGCCATGGCAGTACTGCAAAGTAATACCTGGGATGGATTTGCGGGGAGGCAGAATTTTCCATCGCTCCTATCAAGTTCGCATTCAGCTTTTGAATCGCGTTCAATTTTGCATTCAGTTGCTATTGTGATGGGTGTGTTCAAAAAGCGAGATTAGATTTGTGTATGTTGAGGACAGAGAGCTTGGCTGAATTTTGATGAACTCATTCTTGAATAAATAAGGAAAACATCACTGAATAAGATACTCAGCCAGCTTCAATACATAGGGTAGCGAAACAGCCAGCTAGACAAACAGAATATATCACACTGGAGCGAGCACTGATGATTTTGTAATGACTCCGGCAGCTTTCAGCATATTAGATACTACTGTAAAAAACAACATGCAAATGTCTCGGTCCAGTTTACAGTAAAAGCCAAGTTATGCTCTTGTAACCAAAGCAGCAGTCAGTGAGTAACACAGCACAGCATGCACCCCTCTCCCTTATCAAAATCAGCCTCGAGCTAATTGGCAAGCGCTGGCACCCGAGTGCTGTGGGGTGCACCTTGCACGGGTGATGCTCCCCCAGGCTGCAGGACTTCCAGGCTGCCACAGCCAAACTTTGCTTTGGAGATCCTATCAGGTAAGGACATCAGAATGGATTGAGTGGGAATACAAAAGCGTTTTCTTGGGAGGAAACGCAAGACTGGAAATGTTATTACAAGCAAAGCCCATGATATAGGGAAAAAAAACCCTAAAACTGCTGCAGACAGAAGCTGCATAGATAACAGAAAGAAGGAAGGGCAGGGGCTCAGCACTTGGCACTTGGAGAAGGGACACTTAGTACCGATGTAGATGAGCTCAACAAGAATGTAAATAAGGAGCCTACTGAGGACAGGCTAAGTGCTAAAAGAAAACAAACCGGGGTAAAATACTTGTGGTAGTAGATCAGCGACCTCCTACTCAAATGGCCCCCACCCCAAAGAAGGTGGATCCCCCCAGCTGATATAGATTAAAACCAGCCCAGTGGGCATGTGTTAGCTTGAGGTGTTTAGAGTGGACAACAAGGACTAATCGTTAGCCAGCAGATGTTCTGGGATAACAGAAAGTAAATAACAAAGACTGCTAATGTAGGCAAAGATAAACTGGAACTTCAGGTAAGTGGCCGGGAAGATGAAAAGGACATCTTGAAGAGGTGCCAGAGGGAGGAGATTCTGAATGTTGGGAAACCTTCTGTATGTGCATGACTTTGTACAACGAACATCGGGCTGCTTGTTGAAACGGTGTGCAAGTGAGGAGCGACCCCCCCCTCGCACCCAACGAAGGTACCTGCTCTGTAACTCCTCCAGCTCTACAGTTCGGTTCCGCACGTCACCCAACACAAGATACAAGAGCTTTAGGCTGCTGTGGCATCCACGATGCTGCACTCGCTGCAGAACAAGAGAGAATGAATGTGCTCAAGGGCTGAACTTCCAGCGGTCCATTTCATGGACTAATTTGTGTGCAGGCTGATACTTTCAGTACATTTCTCTACTAACAGAGAATAATCATAGGATAAGTAGAGCAAGGTAAGTACATATGCTGCCATTGTTTTCTTGCAGCATAATAGCATCACCAATGAAGCCTGAATGCAGCCCAATTAGCATACAATAATTAGAATCACTGCTGCTTTTTCATTTACTTTTGCACACCGCGATGAGGTGTTGGTTGCAGTATGCAGGGCTGCAAACCTATAGATAATGCCCATTGTGCAACGCATGTCTCCTGCTCTCACGTCAAAAGAAAGGAGGGAGACATTAAACTGCCTTAAGCTGCTAAAATTGCCATTTTGGCCTGACTCAGGGAAGTCCCCGGCTCACCCCAGGAATATCTCAGTGCAGTGCTCCCAAGGGGTAGGCACACCGGTAAGACAGGTTGCCTTTAAAGGCAAATGGGGGTTTTAATGAAAAATCTGATTTTCCCTAAGACACTGTCTTTTAGCCTGCAACTTTTAACACTTTGTTGACTGCTGCTTAAGAGCTCAGACAAGCCTTAGGCAGCTGGCTGAAGAAACCCTACGCAATTGTCCTGGTTTGTTATGGGGCTGCCCTTGGGAAGAGCAGATGGTGGATGTTTGGAGAGGGCTCCTTCAGCAGCCAGTAACCCGGCATTTGTTGAAGTGTGGCTCGACTGTGCACTATTTATAACCCATCTACCACTGAAGAGTCTCTTAATGCTTCTTCAGACTTAAATGGCTAACTTTTATAGCCCATTTATGGCCCATTTCAACAAAGCAGTTAAACATGTTCCAGGACTAGTATCTATATGTAAATAAAGGAAGTTGTACTTGGCTGGTACCCAGCTCCCCATCCCCACCTTCCCCATGCCTGCACAGCCCCGAGCCCTACAGCCACTCAGCCAGGCTTGGGGCACCCAGGCTGGGGACCAGCAGCCGTGTGACAGAGCTCTGCACCAGGCTCGCTTACACAGCACCCCCTTTCCCTGCCAAATCCGTGCTGCAGCCCCTGAACCTCACGGGCAGCAGCACAGCCGCGCTGGCCGGGGAGATGCCCTTTGCTGCTGCTCCCGGGACCTGCAGCGCACACCCCACGTCACGCCAGCCAAAGAGAGTTTAGTTAGGATCTATACCAAGGCTGGGAAGTCAGAGGACTGGTATGGAGGGGCTTAAAAACCAGCAGAGTTTTTATTTGTTTTGTTCATACACCCCACAGGAAAAGGTATCGCCGTGTGAGCCAGGGTGGAGGACATGGTACTTTCTAAGACTGGAAATGATGATACAGCAAGGAAGGGCACATAAGGAGAAGTATTGCGTAAGATGTAGGTTCTACAAGCTTTATAAAGACTCTCTTAGCACTTGTTAGTGGCAGAAACCTCCCCCTGTGCCAACCAGTCTGCAATGGGAAGGATAGAAAAGTGCCTTCCATTTAAAGAAATGGGCTGTGAACATGCTGTCAATGTCTCTGATTCTTTTTATTGATTTACAGCGTGTACACCATAAATCATTTCACCTTTTACTGAGCCTATAACTATGCATCACTCTGTCAGGGAAACTCCTCAGATTTTAAGGGGGACATAAGTACAAGAAAACAGACTTCTCTTTCGTTGACTTGGCTAGATGAGCTGCAATGGCCAAGGCTAGATTTAACACACACGGTGGGGTGGATACATATAGACAAAACACTTAATTTGAACAGCTGCCCATATCTGCTGCTCTTTATCTCTTGTAGGATTAATCTTTGGCTACAAGGGCACAGATGCAAGCCATACTTTCATTGGCAAGAACTACACAGGGGTTTGCTTCTGTTGCAAAACAGATTTCATGTGCACACAACCCTGAAGCAGGGCAGCCCAGCTGCAGCAGTGCCTCGGTTAGCACCAAGCTAAGATGGACTGGTGTGGCTGGGGAGCGCATCGGCCCATTGCAGCAACACTCCCCTCTGCCAGAATCTTAAAATAATAAAAATGTATCAATTCTGTTTTACAATAGATTTCAGGAGAAAACCCTATGTTTAATGAATTTATAGACAGGTTTCCAGCTGGCTTTAGTTTAAACAAGGATTCCACCTACTTCTTCCAGCTCTCAGGAAGAAGCCCTACAGAATCAGATAGTTCAGGCTTTGATCACCCACAGCATTCAGCAGTTACATTCCTGCTACAAAAATCTTACCTGAAGGCCAAGACTCAGCGAAAGACTCCTCCAAAATCCAACTGCTTTCTGCAGAACTCCCCTAGGTTCACTCCTAGCAAAGCCATGAAGTCCTCCTCTGCAACAGGAGCAGCACTGAGCCATAAGGATTTCGGGGTGCTGCACAAAACTGGGATCAGCGTGAACTTCACGCATAAAGGGAGCTTGCAGGGCACCATCTATAGGCACTAACTCTTCCTCCCTTGGTAGGTCCTGTCATGCCTGGGTTGTTTTATGTTTTAAATAACCTTGCTGATCTGCCTCATAAGGCTTTTCATTCTTTGTATGCTAATTTAAGCCCAAAGGCAAAAATGTATTCTTCTTCAGCAAAAGATGTCTACACCTCCTTGAATCCGGTCCAGTATTGTGAGTCTGGCACAGGTGTAAAATTAAGGGTGTGATTTAGTGCTTTGCTGAGGAAGGACTGCTTGCTGCATGAGCACAGGGCTTGCTGGATGGGGACCTCGCTGCTTTAAGGTTTTCTGATTAAACATCCCCACCGGATTACACTGCAGGAGGCTCCGAAGAGCAGTTCTCTGCCAGAGTGAAGCAACTGGGATAATTCAGCTCTTTTGCTTGCTCAGGGCTGATCACTGAAGGGGCAGAAATTAATTTCCTATAAACACAGGCATATTTTTTGCACTACCTTGGCAAATGTAGTTGTAAAGAAGCCATTACAGGAGCTGGTCTTTATGATGCGTGACGTTGGCTTGTCCCAACGGGGCATATTTTATGAGGCATTTACATAAACATATACAAATCAAAATGGCCAGCTGTGCTCCTCCTGAACCTGCAATGTATAGATACTTCAGCTAATTCCAGGTCTACAGAACCAGCCACCCCAAAGTGGGATCAGGTCAGGTGTCTGGAGTGCACAACCTGAAGCGAGATCTGCTGTGCATCCCCAGCCCCAAAACTGTGAGACTTTGCGTAGCTGTCTCAGCACACAGCTAGGCACACCGAGGCAATCGGAAATAAAGAAACTGTCAGATTGCCTGCGATGCCTGTCTGCTGTTCATCAGGACTCCACTACAGTTCCTCTAGAAGACATTAGTTAAAACAGTTGGCCTAGGACTTATCTGAAAGCCTGAAGAGTCTTTCTTGTTACAAGTATACTTTTGGCATCGCTTGATAGAAACTCAATAGTCAGAAAGTGTTATCACCACGTCAGGATGAGAAACAGTGTAGGGATGAGACTGACAACGTGCTTTCTCTCGGAAGACCTGGATGGTGCAAGACTTCATTTTTAGAACTCAGTACCTAAAACACTCCTTTGTTCCTTAAACTCGCAAACATTTATTCAGCCTGATCACCCTGGCAAGGGCAGGGAAGGAGCCAGAGGCAGAACCCGAGTCCCTGGTTTCTGCCCTGTCATTTCCCCCATTCACCTTCTCAACTTCCATCTCCCTCCCAATTCCTTCTCCTTATCACAGTTGGCATCAGCCAACTGGCCAACTCTTTTTCACTTACAGCTGCTATTTTCTTTCAAAACATCAATCTTGGGCAGCTGATGTCAGTTCAAACACACAGACATGCCTTTGCCAAGATTCAGTCTTCAGCTGAAACGTGTGCCTGCCCATCAGTACCCAGATCGCTTCTACGCCGTGTCCTCAAGCCAAGGTTGCTCCCAGATGGCAGCGTGTCCGTCTTTTCTGTTCTTCTGCTGATGTCCGTGGGAAGCCAGGCTTCTGGTAGGGGAAAGGGAAAACTGCTGATTCAGCTAAACGCTGGAGCCATGGGAAGGTGTCTCAGAAGGCTGGTTGTCAGGCCAGGCTTAGCAGCTGATTTAGCTCAATTAAGTTCTCTGCCTCCTGTTTATTTCTTTAAATGACAGAGGGCCCCTTTGTACTTCCCGGTCAGGCTTGTTAAGCTTATGTCTGGCAATGATTCGTATTGATTTGACAGGCTTCCTCATGCTCACGGATCTACTCTGACCATTGAGAGTTGTTTAATTACAACAAAGAGATGAAGAATTTCTGGGAACCTGAAAGATCCATCTCAAAGGATCCAAATAGGAATTAACACAGAAAAAACAGAGCAGTTCTGCAAAGTCACACCACAACTTCTTAAGAGAGAAACCAGTTACTGTAAAAAGTAGTAGATCCTACAGAAAACAGCCTTTCACTAGATGATCTTGTAGAGATGTTCTTTCCCACCCCACAGCAATGAAAACTGCACGGGAGCTGGATGCCCCATATTGTGGATCCTCCCAGGGAGGGGATCCTCTGCAAGTGAGATAACAGCCTGGCTCTGCACACCCCTCCCCCCCCCCGGGAAAGGCACACACCGCTCAGACAGCACCGCGGGGTGTTCACCCACGCTTGGGAACTACATGGGCTGGCTGAGGAGGACAAGCAGGCTGTGTCCCTTCCACAGCATGTGGCACGTTCAAGCCCCTTCTCTCTTCCCCAGCTATACCATCGCTACACTCATCCTATTTGATCCCTGTTAATACGTACAAAATCTCAGACCAGCTGCTCCCTGAGCATTCAGGAAATGACAGCTCAAGTCTATTCAAGAAATTAAATTCAATGGACGGGGAGAGAAAAAACACATTGCTTTGAAAGCATGGCCTGATTTCCTCTCCTTTTCCATCAAACGGAGTTCTCCAAACTCTTCTACTATTTCCCCACTTTTCGAAATAAGGTCACCTCCTTGAATAAGCTGCGTTTGATTTCAGTAGGCTCTGCAGCCTGATCAATACGACTGTCCCTCCTCTCCACCTCTCCTGGTCTGTTCTCATTTGCTTGAAACTGCATCTGAACTGCACCCGTTTCTTCTTCATCTGCAAGACCTGTATATATCAGAGAGGACCACTGCTTCCCTGCGGCTGCTGCTCCCGAGGAGGCTTAGGCAGCTCAGACCAGCCTTGTCCTCCGTAGTAAGATCGTTAACTGGTCATCTGGCCTTTTCATTACCGGTTTAAAGAACAGTAATTGGCTCCCTAGCAGGTCTTAGTATCCCAAAGGTGTAGAAGAGTGTGCTGAGGCTGAAAAGAGCTTGCTGCACCATGGGTTGGAGCAGCTCTCACCCTCTTCCAGAAGCTTTCAGATCCCAGACTCCCAGTGCTCAGTGAGGCAGGACCAGCCAGGTCTGCTTTGGGACCAGATCTGGCCAGCAAAGAACACAAGATGGGAGGGGACAGCAGGTATCTGGAGGAAGATTGCCAACTCTGGCATTTACAAGTGAAAGGGGAGATTCCTGATCTGTAACCACCGCGTATTATTCACGCAGCCCTACAGCTGGATGCTTCCCCATGCAGAAACCACCCAGAACGCTCACACCCCACTTGCCTCCCACTTTACGCTGTATTTTAGGGGTTGGGCATGCTTTGTGCAATCTCAGTGTGAGGTGAAGTTGGAGAAAGATTTAGGTAGCGGCTTCTCTGGATTTCTAGGACTGAAACACTCCGGTGCTTCCCCGCTGATGAAGTCTTTCCTCTTGCCCTCCAACCTGGCTCTGACTGACCCATGCAGACAGGCTCAGGTACATGCAAATGTCAAGCCACTAAGTTTGATTACATTTTATAAATGCCACAGCGGCAGAAAGGGAAGCCTCTCCCTCTTCACGAGTCTTTAAATGGATACAAGAGACAAACTGGAAAGCAACACTGGTTTAAAGTCATTCCGTAACACCTAACAACTGGGTTAATTTGAAGTTGGGAATCTGAAAGCTTTCCCATCAGTTTGCTGCCACAAAATAAACCCAGCCCACCTTTTCAACAGCTGAGCAATCCGAACACAGCATCAGTTCAAAAAGCATTCATGGTAGTCTCATCCATCATTTGCTGTCCCTTTATTTTTTTTTTTTCCCTAAACTGGTGGATATCGATTACCCAGTCTACAGACTTGCATAGATCAATATCTGTTTTCAGAAGAATATTGTGCAAAGCTAAAGAAATTAGTTTATTTTGTAATGGGGAAGAAACAGGGTGTCAATCAGACCTTTGGACTTTCCTGTCAAGGCAGTGCAGTGCTTCACACTAAAGTACAAAAATATGAGACAGCAGAAATTGGCCAGGCTGGTAGGAAAAGGGACCTGTTTTATAGGAAAGGAGGCAGCAAGGGAAGAGAAATGGAAGCATCAAGCAGAGGTGCTGCCCATCCCGAGATGCCCCTGAAGACCTGCCACTCCCTTGTGCTTTCCCTGCCTCATCTTTTCCTTTCCTGTAGCTCAGCAAACATGGCCCTTGGATTCGCAGTTATGAGCAATTTGTGGTTTCACCTGGAGCAGTGAGGAAAGTAATGCTTGCTTTAGTCATATGCGCAGCAGGTAATTAGACGCCACCTACGTACTGCTGCAGGGCAATCAAAACCCAGCAGCACTTAAGGCTGAAATGTTCACATCTACCTAATTGTGAATAAAAATTAACAAGAAATGGAAGTTGACATCCCACAGATACCTTGAATTTCAAACTTAACACCAAAACCACAGGTTATCACCTTTCAATAGCATTATAAGAAGATCTAAATATCACTGCCAAGACCTGGCCCCAGTTCTGTGAGGTTGTTCACCAGCACACGGGAAGAGACCGGACTTTCTCTCAAGCGTCTGACCATCTAGAGAATAGATTTATGTTAGATATAAGGAAGAAATTCTGCACTGTGCGGGTGGTGAGGTGCTGGCACAGGCTGCCCAGAGCAGCTGTGGGTGCCCCATCCCTGGCAGGGCTCGAGGCCAGGCTGGACGGGGCTGGGAGCAGCCTGGGCTGGTGGGGGGGTTGGGACTTGACAATTTTTAATGTCCTTTCCAACCCAAATCATTCTATGTTCTACACTAACAAAGGTGGTGGTGTCCCAATCATCTCCGTAATAACCAAGCAGAGTTCATATAGAGAAACAATACTTTGTAACTGACTAAGCAAGCCTTGTAAGAAAAGAGACCTACCCTCAAAGTTTAGTCCACAAACAAGGACATCCTCCTGAAGAATTTATTTGCTCCTACCAGCCTTCTCCACAAGCAAGTTGTTTTTTGAATTTCTATCTTGGTATCACATAGCCTGGGAGCAATTAACCCCAGGAGACATGAGCTTTGCTTCTTTAATAAGCACTTTCAGAGGAAAACCTTGCCAGGATCAGTGTTTGCAGTTTAGAGTAGCAAAAGTCACTGGACAGCCCATCTCTTTTCCTTGGAACTGGAGAAGTCACCAAGGGGAGAAAAAACTACAAAAAACTCTACCTGGAATTTGATCCCGTAAAATTAAAACCTCCACCCGGCACGGGGGCTCACAGGAAATGATGCTTCTGCTGAGAAATTCTTCGGGTCCCCCTAGGTACAGCTACTTTTTTCTTTAATTTGCATCTCCTGTCCAGACTTGGCTTTAGCTAGCATCAGTGCCACGCTGGCACAGCATTTCTATTACTCTTAAACTGTATGCCCCCTACGGGGTACAGCCCCTGCAACTATTCTGTACTGCTCTCCAATTAAACTGCATACCGAGAACATGTTGACATTGTTAAGGTTAATGACCTAATGATGAGCACCAGGAAACAGGTTTGCAATAAAATGGTCTGTACTGATTGCTTCCATGATGAATGCGAACAATATGTTGGACTGGGAACAATATGTTAAACAATATGTTGTGGTTTATCAATGTCACGGCGCAGCGCTGCCGCAGTGGCTGCTGTCTGGTGATCCTCAGGAGGGTCACTTTGAAACGAACACGACATACCATCGGTTCTCACGGCGGAGGAATGGGTAGTACCAGCCAGAAGGAAGGAAGGAGGGGAGCCTGATCCTGCCCAGCTCAGGATCATCAGGAACTGTGGGCCAGAGCTGGCCTGGAAACAGATTTGTTACACCTGCCACTAGAAATGAACCACCTTCCAAAAGGCTAAGTTAAAATAACACAAGGACTGGAGTTTAACGTAAGACAGATTTGCTGCCCCTGAGAACCAGGCACATTGATACAGAGGAATGGCTCAGCTGTTATGTGAATAGATATTAAAAATTCAAGAGCTGAAAAACAGACCTTCTAAAGAAATATTTTCCTTCTTCATGGAAAAGTTCAATTTCGGGGGCGGGGGAGGTGGTGTGTGTAACTAAAAAGAAAAATCCATCATCCTAAAAAATCTTGCTTGGAAAAGTAACAGCAGGGCCTTGGTGCAGGTGATGCAGAACATCAAAGGGCTGCTCGGTACATCTCCAGGGCAGAGCCGCAGAAGAGCTGGGGGACGAGTCAGCTGCTGCCCCCCGTGTTGTGCAGCTGCTGCCCACACCACCGAACCCCACAGGAGCAGCACCCACAACACAAACTCCCCAAACTCCAGTTAATTAGGACAACATTAGCATCGAGCAACACAAAAACCAGGGCACACAGCTGAGCAGCGTTAACTCTCCAGCACCTCTGCTGCCACCGCGTTCCCCAAAGCCGAGACCAGGGGGGAGCACCGAGACCAGGGGGGAGCACCGTGCTAACCCAGGGGGGCACGCTCACGAAAGCCGGGTGTCAGGCAAGAAACCACCGTCCTGCACAGCCCCAGCACAGCGCCCGGACCTGCAGCCTTCGGAAAGGGAGAAACACCCAGGGGCAACGACGTTCAGCTTAGCAAAAAGATGGCACTCCCCATCCGTACATGTAAACTTATTTTTCAAATGAAGAGGAATAAAGATAAACGTATCATTAATATCATACTAGCCAAAAGTTAGCCCCCAACTTTACAGCATCAGTGTGCACAGCCCCTACCTAGGAAGGGCACAGCCCCCCCAAAAATAAAACCAACCCACTCCCTCCCAAGCCCCATCCACTGTGGCAAGACAAACCTGAAGCCTCTTTCGGCTCTTCTCCTCCACCCCCCCACCCGAAGCATAGTTACAACGTGGATGACTTCACTGTGTGAAAGGAAAATTCTAGCCTAGCTGTACTGGTGAGAGCTCCTTAAGCACCGCGGGCGCGGGGGCAGCCCCCAAAGGTTGCCTTTTGGCAGATGCCAGGAGGGAAAGATGACAACCAGGTCTCCTCCTCGCTAGAAGTAGGTGGCGATTTTAGCAGAAGGAAGTATCTACATCTGGAAGTAATCTGTGACCCCTTTGGCAAAAGATGTCAATTAAATAGTTTGCTCAGGCAGAGATAATCTCACCAGAGAAGTGAAGCAAGACTGGTAGAGACTGCCCAGGCTGATTTATGGGCTCAGAGAAGATGGACAAGGTTTGAGACACCTCAGCCCCGGATTAGGAGAGGGAAGGGCTTCTCCACGGGGGAATTCAGAGCACATTTGAAGAATGTGTCCTTAAATCCCTGTTGCCTATAAATAGACAGTAACTCCTTAATTGAATTAAGTATGTAATATTTGGCAGTGTGAATACCTCCCCCCCTCCACACATGCTCTTTGTGTCAAGGGCTTGCGTGAATTTATTTGCAGCTCTCGTCTTCCTAAGAAAGGAGAAATATTAGAGCGTTGGACTGGGAGTCAAGAGCCTGTGTTTCTGCCCCTAGGTCTGAGTTAAGAAAAATCATTTAGCTCAGTGATCCAGGAAAATGAATGCCCTACATTTTGGCAGTAAAGCTGGATAACAGTTTCAAATTTTCAGCTAATAGATCTTGGGCTCCTTGGTCACTTAGGAGCTTTGAATACGTTATTCTACATCTACGAGTGAGATGGATTTTATACACTCCTGTCTTCAATGCACTTGAGGCCTTCCTATGAGAAGTTCCCCATTAACACCTTTTATTTAGGGTCTTCTCTGGAAGACAAGCTTTCCCTGGAACTCTGGCTTCTGTGTCAGGTACAGAGGGGTCGACCACAGCTCTGTGCTCTTTAACAGATACAGGCTCACTAGCATTAAGCACGTAGCTTACTTCACCTTAGTACCAGAGTGGTAAATTTTTCATAACATCTGACTTACAAAGTAAAGGAAAAATTGCATTCAGTGTAGAGAAAATGTACTCTTTGTCAATACCGATCAACTTTTAGAGCAAATAATTTAATTATAAATGAAAGAAAACAACAAAACTCAAGGAAAGCTAGTACTTCCCAGATGCAAGAACATGTCAATTTGTTTCTAACTGATTTTGACTGGTGATATATCCTATATGATCTCCAAAAGTCATTCAAGTATTTATAATGATGTTAGCTGAAACAAAGGCTTGGAAAGACTTTGGCTTTACGGAATGAATTTCAAAACCATATGCAGGGATTTAGCAGTGTGACTCCCATTAAAAATCAGTAGGTTCCTGGAGGCTAAAATCCTTGAGAACTGACCTCTGCCAACTCGAAGCCCTCTGTGCCATCACATTAAAAAGTTGCAATGCTAACACATTAATGCTAAAACCCTCTGATGAGAACAAATAAGCTTAAAAAATACCAAGTCAGAAATCACCTTGATTCTATTGCTCTGGAAATAGAAGGCCAGCTAACAAAAGCTCAGATTCTGCATAATTCTTGAAAAAAACTGCATCCAGTTTGAACTCCTATCTGTCCTGAGGCCCACAGGCTTTCATCCTTTCAAGGTCTTTTTATTTCCAGCGATCTTGGAAATTCTGAGGGTTCAAATAGAGCAAATGGGGGGGTGGGGGTGGGGTGGGGGTGTGCACCTTGTCTTGCAAACTTGGTATGGAGCACCTGGGGGCTGCTGGTACTTCTGACCTCACACAAACCTCTTCATCTCCCCACAGCCACTTTTAGAAAAGGTGACGTGTTGGAAAATAAGTGCCAGCCACCCCATGCCTTACCCGTATCTAACATTGGAGACGAGGGTATGTTGGAAAACGTGTTAACATGCTGTAGCTTACATAGTTTCAAACAGGCTGAGGCATTTTTTAAAGTATGTGTTAGATGATCTCAGGAAAGGAAAACAAATAGTTGACCAGCTCCGGTTAGCATGACTGCAAATGCGATTTCCCTTGCCTATAGCAGGAACAAAAGTTTCAGATAGATGCGCTTTTTAAAACTAGAAAGGTTTTAGAAACCATCACCCCTGTCTGTTAATTACTGCTCCCAGGGGCAGGTCCATTTCCCAGTGCCAGCGGAGCCTAACTGGCTCCAGTTTGCTTTGAAGTGGGTGAAGGGCTGTGACTCCTGAGCAGGGACAGGATGGCTGCAAGTCTCCTTCCCTCACAGCAGCATCTGCCCACAGACTCTGTCAGCTCCCAAAACACTGAACTTTGCTGCTCCCTATATCAAATTGATCTAGCGCTGATTTAGGAAAGGAAACCTCAACAACGTCCTGCAAAAAGCCCCGCTGAGGAAGGAGCAAGCACCGAACGCCATTCCCGAGGTCGCCTGCCACTGGCACCTCAACAAGGCATCCTGCCCGAGATACCTGCTCAGAAGCCCTCCCCAGTCAATGGGTGATTCATCCCATCAGTCATGTATTTTGGGAGCAGATGAGTCACGCTCTGAGCCTGCCAAGCCTTCTCAAGGGAGCCGGGATACGGGATTTTGAGAGAGTTGAATTATGTAGGCTAGAGCTGAACTCCGGTTACCATAGTTATTATTTTATCCTCAACTCAAAAAATGCAATCGTTGCGTCTGTTGTGGGGCCCTTTCCTGAGCAATACTGATACAAAGAATCCCACCAAAATCAGCAAACGCCAGTAAAATTCATCAGCAAACAACAGCAAAAATCCCGCGTGTCAGGTGGGATTGGGCCCTGGTTCAGACTGGGATCCTTTCATAAAAATCACTGGTTACCCCACCAACGCGTGCTCACCTACTGCTCTGCACTTTGGAAGGAAAGGGAATGGCACCGGTTCGCTTCCTCCGTGCTGAGCTATTTGCCTTGCTAATGAAGACGGTGCATATTCACTTTTGATCTGCCGAGAAATGGAAAGTGAAAAATTAAAGCTGATTTCCACCGCTAATATTGTCACTGAACATCACTGCACTGTCTCCTGGCTGTGATCTATATGCAGGCTACTGCCACTGGGAGCTGATGCCATGGAAAAACGTGTCAGGCTGCTTGGCCCCAATGGATGCCTCAAGCTATGAGCTCCCTGACACAGCACTGCCCCATCCTGGCTTGGTGCAAAGCTTGCCGAGTCCCGATAACAGAGGAACAAAACCAGCATGTTCACACCAACACCTTCAGTGTCTGGTTTAAAACTGGATCCCAGTCATAGGCATATATTAGGAAAAACCTGGCATACGGAGCATCCCTTCCTTTCAGTCCCTCTTGACCGCGGTTGGTTTGGGTCTGTGAGGTGGAAGCGCAGTGCACCAAGGGGGTGTCATCACTCTGTTGCCTCCCCAGGTGTCAGATGGCCACAAGCTGGTGGAGACTCTGGTGGCTCAGCCTGAGGATGGGGAGACATTCAAGGGATGAAACGTCTGCTCACATAGACCGTGGCCTGGATACACAGGAGCTTCAAAATAAAATCCATCTCCCTTTAAGGCAGCAAGTATCTTGTTCTTCTTTCCCAAATTTCAGAATAATGTCACCTAAAGCAGCAGAAATTGCTGTCATTCTCTGGAACAAAAGAGATCAAACCCTGTCCCACTGAAGCTCCTGGCTAAAGACTCAAAAAGCAGGCTTTGACCCTAAACACCTTGGGGTCTGATATAAAAGAAGTTAGCAGAAAAGCCTCTACAGCAGCATGAACAGAGCGTACGCTGGGCTCCTTGATCTGTACAAACAAAAGGGAAATTGTGGATAAAAGGGGCTAAAGCCACAGAGGGACCCAGCGTTTAACAGGGCTGCCTCTTCTTTTGTGTTGCTGAAATGGCACTGGAGGACAAACACAAAGTCCACATGGTCACTGGGCGCTGAAAAGAAGGTTTGCTGAAGTCTGGCCTTTGGCATTTGTCACCTCTTTTGCACAGAGCCCCCCCTCAGCCCTGTGCCCTGGAAGACACAAAGTTGTCCCACACAGCCCCGAAGCTGCCCAGCGTCCCCCCGTGCACGCAGCATCATTTCATTCATGTCGAACTCCCTTTTTATTGACTAGATCTGTAATGTGTGAAGGTCATTGCCTCACTTCACACGTCTCAGCAGTGCTGTATTTCCACATTTAGCCACTTCAGTTTGTCAATATTAACATCTGTTACTATTTAACACCTGCCACTGCTCTAACGCACGCGGGTTTTAGCACACAGACACACGATCCAGCCTGGCACGCCGCTCCGCATGGCGAGAGGAGGAGGGATGAGCTGCCTGCTCCAATTCATCTGCTCAGCCGGGTGCCCAAAGGCTGGCTCCCTCTTCCTCCCCAAGGAGAAAGGAGAACCCAAGAAGCCGCTCACTTGCCGCAGGGACAGACGAGGATCAGAGGAGGATCAGTGCTGGAAGCTGTTGTTTGCTCTAAAGGAGTTGCAAGCAGCAGCTCTAGCCGAGTTCCTGCCATTTATCCAGCAGATCAATTGTTTGCATTGCAGTGGTGGGGAAAAAAAAAAAACCAACTAACCCACAACTCCGAGCTGTGAACTTTCTGTCAAGGTTACCCATAGCCAGCATTTGGCCTCCCTGGGGTCCTTGTTATTATGAAAAAATAACAGTGTGTGAATGTTAGCAGCTCCAAATATTTGTGCAGCTCACAATTCGTTCCTTTTTCACCTAACTCTGTACCGAACACGTAATGTGGCTGTGACAGCGGAGTCGTTGCTGGAGATGGGCTGATGCTGGAAAATTCCTCTCTGCACGAGAACCTTCCCAGAGTGCAGTTCTGTTGAACTCAAAAGTTTTTACACCGGCTTTTTAAGTTGCTCCACCCTCGCTGTGCACTGCTGCAGGCCCCAGTTCTGCACAAAATCCTGCTCTCCAGCATTTCCCATTGCCCAGCATCAGCTTCCCAAGCTCCCTGGCCCAGGGAGCTGGATGCTACAGCACATCTGCCGCCCCCGTCCCACCACCCATCCTGAACCGGAGCGTCCCACTCCAGCTTCATCAACACGGGATGTATCAGGCTTTGGACTCAGGCTAATGCTGGCCACAACAGGGCTCCCGATGGCCAAAGAGCAGCTCCAAGCATTATTTTGGCATTGCTGACATGGCACAGCAAAGCACGAGGCCTCTTGTGTTAGCACAAGACAACTGGGAGTGCCAGCTAAAGCAAGAGCCGACTCCAGAGCAAACCCAGATGTTACAGTTGCTCTGGAATTGGCTTTCATTTCCAGGCGCCTTCGCATGTCCTGGCTGTGACTGGGAGCAGAACTACCCAGCGATAAGGCTGCTGCTGGAGAAGGGCCTGAGGAACACCCACCGCAAGGCAAGGGACACCTAAACTGAGGTCTGTCTCAACGGCTCCTTCACGGCTCCTCTGCCACTGCCCGTCGCTGCCTGCGGTCACGAGCGCGGCACCCCCAGTCGCCAGGACAAACCCACATAAATCCGAGCAAACGCCACCAGCAGATGCAGCCGTGTGCTGGACGCCTCTGTGACCACTGGGACAAGTTCAGTCTTTCTGCTGCTCGGCTGCTGCTGCTGCTGCTGAGGGCTCTTCATTTCTGCATTCCCTTGAACTACACGGGATTTCCTTTGCTCATGAGTAATCTGTCTCATGAAAGCAGTGTCCAACTGGGACATAATTACAAAGCCTCAAAACATTATTTTTGTAGAAAAATCCCAGTAGAGTAAAATTCGTACACTACTATTTAATTAATAGTGTGGACAATTGCTTGCAGATTCTCCAAGCCATGGCAACCAGCCAAGCTCAATGTCTTCAAAAGAGGTTTCAAGTATCAGAGTTTTCCACCCCCAAAACTCCCTCACTCCTCTGATAAAACAAATATAATTACTGCTGATTTACTTCACTTGTGCAGGTAAAAATCCAACAGTTCCTTATAATTTCAAATAGCTGTCCTGAATTTCCATTTTTGTTTAATATCTGTTTGTTTAAAACAATTTCTAGGTCTATTCAGCTGTGCCTGTCTTGGGGGAATTTTACAGACTACTAAGTCCATGCAGACAATGTCCCCTCAAAGAGGAATGACGGGTCACCATGTGAAGCCGTTACAGTGTTCCTGGTCCTCCTCAGCTCCTAAAGGGGATGGGAAAGAGACAGGGGAAAAAAACAAAAAGAAATAAAAAGAAAAGAAAGGGAAAGAAAATGAGGAGAGGGAAAGGGAGAGGGAAAAGAAAGGGGGAAAGGCAAAGGCGAAAGGGAAAAGGAAAGGAAAAGGGAGAAGGGAGAAGGGAGAAGGGAGAAGGGAGAAGGGAGAAGGGAGAAGGGAGAAGGGAGAAGGGAGACGGGAGAAGGGAGACGGGAGACGGGCG
>JAVJGJ010000001.1:102198433-102224720 GCA_035590215.1 Microhierax caerulescens
GTTGGAAGATATTCTCCAGAAACAGGAAAACATACACTACTACAAACGTGGCAATATCCAGATCTACCTCTGTCAGATCTTCTAGGGCTTAACAATTCCTCCACACAGATTTCCTCCAGCTGGCCAGTCACCAGTTCATACGTACTCAGTGGTTCTTGACTATCCAACACCCTCAAAAGGATGAGCAGCAGCAGATTTTAGGCAGATGCCTCTCACTCAACCACCAGAAAACAAGAAGTGTTCTGTGGAAAATGAACTCCACTGAGCTTTCAGGCCTGCAAATTGCTGCACTTGGATCTTGCCTTAGAAGCAAACTCAATCGCTCAACAGCATTAGCCAGTTCCAGGCCACTGGGTATCTGTCTTGTAATCAAAGTTTTCACCTCTCATCTGATACAGCTTTCTTCAGACATTATTTACAAGCTAGAGAGAGAGCACCTACATATAAATGTTGTCCAAACCAACAATTAAAAGAAAAAACTTTAGAAATAAATATTACAGTTGATGGTGAACTTGTCCTGACAGCAACCCCGGCATCTTCCAGTTGTCTTCAGAAAATGGGAGATGAAAAAGGGCGAGGCTTTGCCAGCATGTGGGCTGGTGGTGTCACTTTCCAGCCGATATTACCAGGCTGTGAGGACTGACAAGGCCTTCCCAGGGTGGAGAACCCACTTCTGAAACCACGATACACTCTGATCTTTAGAGCACCTCAGAATGAAATGCTCTCCACAAGGCAGAAGCAAATTCAGATCACAGGTACAACAAATTTGGTAACGGTGTGGTCTGGCTAACCCAGTTCCAGCCCCAGTGGAAGGCTGATGAGGGCAAAGCTACCCAAACATTAATTCTCACTGCAGCTGTGATGCCTTAGTGGGAGGTAAAAGCAGATATTGTTTCCCTGGAAGGGAAACATTCCTTACTGTGGACAACGGCCTCTCCAGATACACTGACTTGGCTTGGAGGCCGTATTTACAAGACATACTGTTCCTTGAGTCCTTACTTCAGAGAATTGCTCTCTATTTACCTCTGAAATATTCCCAGAAGACTTTGATTTCCAATGCAGTACTAATAGTTCATGTTCCTCCCAGAACATTGCAGAGGCACATTGCTCACTGCAGACTTTAGAAGAGTTTTGCAAAAAAAATCAGCAGAGCCACAAGTGATACTCTTGGCACAAACATTTGCTTCCCGACTGCCTCCAGTGGAATTACAAACAGGAGGATGACTAAGAACGTATCTGTGTGTGGCACAGATAGACGCACCTAATCCCACCAGAAGAAATACAAAAGGTGTGCAAGAGAGAAGAAACGTTCATCAGCACCAAAGCGTCACTACCTGAGCCAGGAGCTGGGGCTCACGATGGTCACAAAAGTGCCTGGGGTTTGCAGGGCTCTGGGGTCTGGCAGGGGGTCGTGTTCTCCCAGGGGTGGAGCACGGAGGTGACTTTACAGGGACTCATCCCCAATAACAAGACTCATCTTTAGTATTCCCAACACACAACAAGAAGTAAATCAGGGTCTCCTGAGTAGGAGTTGAAAATAAGGGAACAAGCTTTCCTCATCTGTTATTTTTTAATAAAAGGGGGAAGGGAAGATGTGGAGTGACTACAGAAATACTTGTTCTTCCCAAGCACCATATGCAGTGTGCTGACAGTGGTGATCTTGGCAAAGGGAGCAAACTGGGAAGATGATGAATGGGAATTTCATGGAATGAGAATTTTTTGGCTTTAGCTCTCCATGTGATGCTCCCACTCAGTTTTCTGTGAGCAAAGGAATTCATTTGCACGTCAAAAAGGGAGACTAGTCATAACTTTTACCTGGAGACACATGTCAGTCCAAAATGGGCATATGAATATCCTAACCTAAACCTTTCAAAATGCCCAGTGACTCCAAAATGGTGACAAATTCCAGGGCTAAAAAAAGCTGTCTTTAAAGGATGCTCACTGTGGTCATCTGAAAATCAAATCACATCGAAGTGTAAGCATGACGGTAAGTCACAGGTAAAAATAAGGCCCTTGGTTTTGCTCATCAAATAGCCACATTGTATGAAATGAGACTTCACCTATTATACACATACACACAGAGAAATATAACAGTGATCAAAACTTGTAATGAGCAGAATTTGCATTGGCTTTGCCAAAAGCATGTAATGAATTAGTAATCCCCAGTAGAAATTAGAACACTCATATTCCCCGATAGATGAAAGAACAGCTGAAAGTTGTGGCAAAATGCTTTCCTACTTCAAAATGCTCTGCAGTATGGGAAAAAAAAAAAGGGAGAAAATGAATATGAACAAATTTTCAAGAGCAGTGTGCTCCCCTTTGATCAGCTCTGCTAGGTAGTAAATACTATATGCACAAGTACATAGCCACTAATTGAATCAGCTGTATGCTTTAATAATTGGAATTGACTGCAGAGGCTTTCAGTGGGTATTTTCCCAGGACCCCTCTCCTCAGCATATCCGTTACATTTCTTGTCTTATTTGCTCACATTTCAATTTTAAATCCCGCCATTTGTAACATGACAGCAGCGCTTTCATGAGGCTGCCGGGGCCCAGAGAAGGCTGTCAGAGCGAACATGCTGATCCTAGGAAAGGGAGCCTGATTAAAAACCTCATTGTGTCAGCCAGGCAATCAGATGTTCATTATCCTATGACACACGACTACTGAAATGGAACATTCACATATTTTAAACTTGAGAGATTTGTACTTTAATATAATTATTTTTGAAAGATTCTTCATCAGAAAGGTTAATAAGAGCAATATAGGTTAATAACAGCACTAAGGCAGCTGACATAATCAGATAATTGACCTTATTGATATGTTAAGTGCCCTATGCTTCACCTTGGGATGTGTGACTGCTCTCCACAGTCAATTATCTTATAATGATGCCTGCTTCTTAAGGTCTTATTGCTTGAATATTGGACTTCATCCAAGGTTTTTGGTGTAACCCCCCTTCCTCCTGCAAACCCTCTCCTGTAGGATTTCTGCCCCACTTTCAGCTAGGACCGTGCTAACACGTAACAGGCACTTTTCATAAATAGGCTGACGCAGAGTATCATCGATTGCCTATAAATTCAGTTGGTTTCCTTCAACAAAACTGAGGTGGATTCCTGTTGTCTCCCTTCAGCGGGGAGCAGCCCTCTGCTCCACGCAGCCTCTCGGGAGCACGGGATGCCCGGAGCGTGGCACTGCCGATGCTCCTGCCCCTCTGGTGGTCCTGCCCCGCTGGCTCAGCACACGCTGCTGCCCACCAAGCCGGAGAGATACAGCTCTTGAGCCTGACATGAAGGGATGCTACGTGGTGTATGAAGCCTTGCTCGCTTCATACCACATGGATTTCTCCCATGAACAGGGCTGCTTGCTCAGGCTGCCTTAGCAGATCCACAGCGATCCCCTTGCTCCTCACGTGTCATCAAGAATAAGAAAAAAAGCTGTAATGGCATGAAAAGGAATGGCAATTTCCCCCCAGTTTTTCCCTCCGGGTAGGCATTGTGGCCCTGCTCAAACCTGACTGCACGTATGCTCACTCCAAACTGTGCTGAATTTTCCAAATATAGCACATACCCGTAGGAGCGAGGCTGGTTAGTAGAGCACAGGGACCCACTGGATTTCTGTGCTGCGTGAGGGAGGTGTGGTGTTACCTGGCTTAACCCCCTCAACACTTCGCTAGAAGCAGCGTGCAGGATGCTGCTGTTGTTGATACCTGCCCCGTATTTGTGGAAAAGGACAGGCAGCCACGGTGGGGTTCGAAAGAGCTTTTGCTGACCTGTCAGAGCACGTGCTGGCCTCGCTGCACGCACACGGGCAACGTCCTGCAGAGGTAATACACCCTGCGCCGCCCCTGCCGTGACAGGGTGGCTTCTCTTACTCCTGATAACCCAGGGAGAGCAAAGGAATGGCTGAGAAGCTGTCAGTGGCAAAAGGGCTCCATGGTCATCAGAAGGGGCTGGCATGGAGATGCTCCCGGCTCTCTCAGGCAGGCTGCCCCTGCCCAGTGCCCAGCTTCGGGAATCTTTCCTTGAGCCGATTCTGCTCGTGTCCATGCCAACGGTGCTCTTACCCCAAGGGTGGCAACATTAATTCGTTACCTGCCAGAGAGTTAAAATGTTTTGCCTACCTTTGGGGTTCTTGTTCTTTTTACTTGAAACAACCTGTGTGTGCTTCAGGGGGAAGCGGTCAGGATTTTGGAAGAGAAGCAGAAAGGCCTGAACTTTGAGCTACAGGTGCCAGGAGTTTGAAAAGCATCTGTGATCCCGGCCACGGCCTCGTGCCTCCCGTTCCCCCTCTCTACCTGCCGTCTGAGCTCCCTCCCAGGCGCCCAGGCACGCTCTCAAACATGTCATTCGCTCAGCGCTGAATCCTCTTGTCACCTAATGGGCTTAAAATTGGGATAACATTCAGCTAAAAGGTATTAGTTAATTTTGTGAGAGGCTGGGTATGAATCGGCACTTCTGAGCGCACAGCAGACCGGGGCTGCGGCGCAGAGGCCAGCAAAGAGAGCTTTACCCTGCCACCGCTGTGAAAATGACGGTTGTAGGGGAAGCCATTATTTCCGAGGCATTTTCTAGTCCTTCCCCAGCACGTCTTTGAAGCGCTCTGTGGTATTTTAACCTCTAACTGATGTAAATGGCAGGCCAGTCTAATGCCGTCCTGCAGTTTAACAAATGTGATGGCAAAATGTGATGGCAGGCTGCTATTTGGTAGCCTCTCAGGCAGGACCCTCCAGCAGCAATCTGCTGTGCTCCAGGCTTCTCACAGACACGAGAAATGAAGGATCACTCTGTGCTATTTATTAGTAAACCTGTTCTCTGCAGTTTTACCTGATGGGACTGCTCTGATCATCATAATTCAACAAATAACATTTAATCTGTGTGCGTTGCTATCAGTTAATATCTTAACAGGGATATCTTTGCAACAGTCTTAGCCCAGTAGTCCAATTAAGCTGCACAGGCAGGGTATCTTCCATAATCTCAGGCACTTTGAACGCTTTGGGGATGTATCTGCTGAAAGAAAATTGCCTCATCCTGGCACCGGCACTTTCAGCAAGACAATGCAGGGCTGTAGTTACCTCCATCAGCCAAAGAATGAAAATACAGAAGGTGGATTAAGCCGAGGCAAACCAAAATAGCCTGGGAAATACTAAAATAATTTCCAACTAAATTTCTGCCTGACAATCTCCTGCCTGCAGGGCAGCGGGCACTGCCATTAGCTCTGAAGCCACGCTAGCTATGAAGGTCCCCTTCGTTCCCTCCCGAAATTGGCTTTTCATTTTCAGGGATGGAGGACAGATGGTCAGCTTTAGCTTGGCACTATCCCTCTTACCTTGCTGCCTTTCATTCATTTTTAATAACCACCCTTGGACTGCTGGGAATATCTGGGAAAATGTAGATGCCTGTGATTAAGGCAATGAGGAAGAAGGGGAGACTACAGGATGCTTTTAGCTGCTTTCCAGCTCATAAGGAAACACATAACACAAGGTGATCGTATCTGGTCTAGGCAGAGTACTTGTGATGGCAAGAGAGGTTGCAGTTGTGCAATATGCTTTAAAGTTTGCAGAAAAAGGCTCCACACACTAATAGACATTCATATTTTCAGCACTCTCCAGTGATAAGCTTTTACAGTCCTTCTCATAACATTATCTATTAGTAGCCACAAAGCACCCAAGCAGAACAAATGGTTTTAAAGGAACCGAGAAAAAATACGGGCTCAGAGCAACACGTTTTGCTTCTGATCCATCACATGGCAGACCAGAAAAGTGAGGTGAGCCCTGTTAAATACATCATCCCAGTGACACATGGAGCAGGGGGAGGCACACCCAGAAGGACACATCTGGCCAAATCTGGTTTCAGGGAGTTACCTGTTCCACTGACAAGTAAAAATATTACTCCAAAATATCCTGGTGTTCTAGCTCTGTTCTGAAAAGGATTCTCAGAAGCAGATCACCTTTACAGTGCTGCAAATTCCTAGTCCAGGCACCTCCCTGGGAGGAATTCAAACCAACCAAGGATCTGGCCTGAGAAGCTCAGCTTGTCCCCGCGCCGGAGAGCTCTGCTCCCATTGTCAGGGTGCTCCATGTCCCTGCAGCTCTGGCAGGCTTTCAGGGACATGCCCTGGGATGAATTTCAACCTGTGTATGTGGCATCCATACATCTCCTCTCTGCTGTACCAGTGCATCTCTCTTAATGCCCAGTAACACTGTAATAACTCAGAGGAGCAGCTCCCGCGCCCGGTGTTGCATGCAGGCACAGGGAGGGAAAATTCCTGCCTGCCAGACATTTCAAGCTGGGGAGAGACAGTGAACAGAGACAGCTTGCCCTCATTTTATGAACAAAAGGTTGGCTGTACCCCTTTGGATATGAACTGGATGGTAATTAAGAACCTGACTGACTTTTTAGACACTGAAGTCTTTTGAAAAGCTCAGGGGTTTGGTTTGTTGAAATCAATTAAATTGATAGCTACTCACCGCAAATCTGGGCCACTGCCAGCGAGCTGCTGGGGCTCAGGGAGCAACTGTAGGGCTCCTCTTCCCAAGGCGAGTCCACCTGTAGAAGGGATAAAGATGTGCAGAACGGCTCAGTTGTCCTAACTCCATCCCTGGTGATGCTCATGCTGGGTACTGAGTAGAGGCAGGCATAATCAACCCTGAACAGCACTGAAAATTCCATCTTTTTTCTTTGAATAAACAATAGCCAAACTAAGAGAGCTCATTTCAAAGCATCATAAATATTGCTGAGTTTGCAAAAAATAATGGCCAGCTCTCACAGAAATCACTGGGACTCTCTGGAGCTCATGAAGGGGAAAAACTGAGTAAAGCAGTGCCTTTTGGTCCACAAAATCTCCTTACAAACACTCCAGTGGATTTGAGCTACTAGAGGAACCATAACCACGTAAAGCTAGTGAGTACCTAGTCGCCTGGGAGGGAGGAGAAGAAAGGAGCAAGGTCCCAGTCTAAATGATTTGTACACCATCCCCATGGAGAAAAAGGCTCCAGCATGAGCTGAACCCTAATTAGGCATGAAAGAAACCTGTGAACATCCTAATCCATGCAAAACATTTCAATCACAGTTCACACCACTTTAGACATCAGAGAATCAAGAGGAGGCACAAATCCCTGAGAAGCAGCTTCAGTATTTCCAGTGCTTACAGAAGTGTCCCATTTGCCTGTTTTACTGCACTAACTACCAGGACATATGTTTATGACAGCATACAAATAATACATAGCAGTGATTAATAAATAATAAAGTGAAGCATGGTACAAACTCTGAGGTGAATCCATTTCCTCTCCTGAAGTTCTACCGCACAGCAACTCCTGCAACTGTATTTCAGAAAACACACTGCTTGTACAAAAGTTAAAAAATACCACTGTCATAATTAGATTTTCCATTAGGCTTGTGTGGCATAATTAAAAATGTAATTTCTCTGTAAGCACATAGCAGTGCTCTAGGAAAAGGGTGTCACTACGTATTAAGGGCATATGCAGGTACTTTAGCTAACCACATAAATTGATTAAGTACCAAACTAGGTTATGGAGTCTAATTGTTTTGAACAAATACCTACTTACCACATATGAAAGGACACATTGCCTTGCCTGTTGGAACGTATAATTTATTCCAACAACTACTAACTTTACTGTTAAATGCCATTTAGCAATTAGCTCTGTTCTCAGCTCCCGGTACCCAAGCATCCTTAGGGATGCCAGGGAAGCCACCTGCAGTGTTATCAGTCAGCAGCAGCTCTTGAAGTCAAACAACTCGGTTGAAAGCAAGAGCATGGCAGGACACCGTGGGCAGGAGCGGGATGTTCCCTTGTCCCTCTGTGGCTCCAGGTGAGCCATGCAGCCGCTTTGGGCATCTATTTGCCCTCTGCAAACTGCAGATTGCCACAGCTTAACCTTCCTTTGCTAAGTACTAAGGGCTAACGCTCCTCCCTGTGTATTTCTCACTGAGATTTACAAAAGAGCAGAAGGGAGCCAGCTGTTAAAATCAGATAAGCTCCTCTGAAATTCCTAGCTGCTATTATTAGCCAGATATGACATAAATTTACTCAAGCAGGCACTTGTGGTTTGTGTGAGTCCAAGTTAGGACTTAATGCTCTGCTCTTCACAGGCACGTGGGACAATCCTGAGCCTCAAAAAGACTTGGAGGAGCCTCTGAAAAAAACCCAAAACCAACAACAACCCAAGGCTTATATTTCCAGGAAGGATTTCTGCAGTGTTTAGAAACTTGTAAAGCAGCAGCATTGAAATGACCAGCTACGGGCTTCTGCATCCTCTCGGAACAATTACCAAGTGAAAACCCATCCCCATTTTCACATGTGCCAGCAAACTGCAACATCAGTTATTGGATGGTTCTGGTGACCTGGCTAAATTCCTGTTTGATAGCTGGTCTGAATTCAAAAGCAAAGCTCCTGATGAGTTCATTAGGTTAAATATTCCGCTTTTTGCCACTCTTTGCTGTTTCCTTAGGGCATGATGGTCTCTCTTTCTGCCCTGTCTTGTAAATACGGCCTCCAAGCCAAGTCAGTGTATCTGGAGAGGCCGTTGTCCACAGTAACGAATGTTTCCCTTCCAGGGAAACAATATCTGCTTTTACCTCCCACTAAGGCATCACAGCCAGCACTCACCCACCAGTGCCATGCAGCTGCCCGCCTGGCTACCGCTGACCCCGTGCTGTCCCAGCAGCACTTCAGGAGCTCCGGGAGGAAGCAGAGCTTCCCAACATCAACTTAAAATACAGCTGATGCACAAAGAAGTACCTGTCAGGCTGGTAGGACTTGAAACAATAAGCCTGATTCCCCTGGCACAGTGATTTCCTACTGTTGTGCTTACCTAAAGTCAGCTTAGCTTATCCTGGTAATAAATGAGAAGACAATCTGACCCAGCGCGTTCATTGACAAGCTCTGCAAGAGAAACCTCAGGAATATTTTATTCCTCCCACATTAGGAATGTACAGAACATACAGAGAAATTTACCATCACATAATGATCCCTATTATGCAAAGTGAGGCTGACAAAATTTCCATCATTACATCCCTGACAAGCACTCAGAACTGCAGGGGCTTTCAGGCTTTCTTTTGAAAGAAAAGAGACCTGCAAAGTAGCTTTAATATCTTAAGTAAGGAGCAGGAACTTCATCCTCTCCCTATTCACAGACACCTCAAATACATCTCCTTCCTTCACAGCTCGTTAATCCCCACTCCTCTGCTCTTCAGATATTTTAATTCTTTCCGCAGACCTAACATGGCAGAGGTGTTTATATCATGTTTAATCAGCACTCCCCAGCTCTGGTCCCCCCTCATCACCTTACTGGTTTTTGAATGACCAAAGATCATTATGAAATCAGCCAAGTACGATGGTGGGGACCTTGCCAGAGCCTGAAGCCCTTGTGCTGCTACCAAACCACACTCCCTTTGATACATTTTCTTCTATTTTTGCATCCAAAACCACCTATTCAAGTGGTTAAATTATCATTGAAACATTGATTAAAATCTTGAATCTCAAGGACAAGCGGACTGGCAGTGACTTGCTCAGCATCATGCTGGTTTAGGGCAGCACCACCCACTGCGGGGTGCAAACCTGATCCAGTTACTCCTCGGTCTGGAGGCTCCAAAGGGGCCAACCCTGTGACCGATGACACTTATGGGTGATCTGCTTTGTTAACTAGCGTGGTCTGCACACACAGAGCTGCCTTCCAGTGCCATTTTCATCCTCCCCATTGCCATTTGAATACAAATATAAGTAAATATGCAATAAATGTGTGCAAGGACCAAGCATGTGGGGCTCACAGGCACAGCATCCACTGGCTATGTTGCTTTCCTTGCCTTCCCCCCACCCCCACCCCCCTTTCTGTGTGCCCACATTTCCCCTCCTACCTCAGATCTGCACTTCTGCAACTCTGATTTCCTTACCTCTTCCACCACAGCTGTTAAGACCTTTTCAGCCTGGGTCTCTTTGCCTCTTTCTAGCCTTCCTAACCAGCTTCCTTCCCTCTGCTGCTCAGCAGAGGAAAGAGTGGAGACTAAGAAAGTTAATGAACATCACACCGGGAACACTGCTTCCAGCACTCTCCCTCTTGTGCACACTGTGGGCCAGGGACACACATGAGCTCCAGAGCAGTAATTAAGGGATTTTAGGAGGATAATGCCCTCAGAGGGTTTCGGCAGATTGACACATGGTATTTCTTCTTAATAATGACTGTCCTGAAACGTATCGGATCCGTGTGCTGCTGTGTTTCCGGCAATTTGTAGGAACTGTTCAATGTGTAGCCAGCTGGAATGCACAACAGCACATAATTGTTCTATTACTGCAGACTTCAATTGTTTCTCTTTTATTCATTAAATGGCCATTTATTGGAAGAAAGGTCCTTTTTTTAGATGCATTTTTACACAGCTCTAGATTTGACTTGCCAGGACTGAACAAGGGCAGACCTTCCCTTTTCTCACTGTGCTCTTGGAAGGAAAATGGGGAGCACAAATGCTGGAATTTTCGGTTTTTAATGGAGATGTTGAAAGCCTTTTACATTCTGCACTGGAACAAAAACGAGGCCTTTTGAAATGTTGCATGGGAGTCAAGGGAGAAGGCCACCCACGCTGACTATGGGAGAGGCAAGAGCAAGGGTCTGCTCGGCAGCAGCCCTGAGCGTGTCTCCTTTGAATCGAGAGAGCGTCCAAGGACTAACTCTAGGGAAGGAAGGACTGCTATTGCAAGAAGCCACACAGGGCAAGGGAGAAAAGACAACTGTCTGGGACTTACAGTGTTCACTTGGAATTCAGGAGACGTGACGACTTGCACTGAGGTCCCAAGTGAGTGCCCAGATGGGAGATGGTGTGAGTCTCTGGTTTAGACCAGCGGTTCCACAACACGCCAGGGATCTCCTGCAAAGAAGCCTCACCAAAGCCCAAGAAACATATCCCATGAAGACTTGAAAAGCCTTGTAGAACTGACTGTGCTACCTTGAGAACTGTTTCCTGTACAACCAGTATTATCTTGATTTGCAAGTGTTTGATGCAATACAAGAGCCCAAACCCAAAGGCAGAAACCCTACGTCTGAGATTCCCAAGTGCCAGTTCAGCTGTTGCTCCCCAGCAGAAGGTGGACACGGTAACCAGTGCGTCCTGGTCAGACTACAGGACCTGGCAAGCTGAGGCTGACCTAGACTTCACTCTACAACAAAAAAGTGAAACATCACATTAAAGCTATATACAGGAGGAAATTCCTCTTGCTCTCCTAGCCTTTCTTTAAGCTATTGAAATGGCTTTAAAAAAGAAAAAAAAAAAAAAGAAAAAAAAGAAAGAAAAAAAGCACGACGTAATTGTTTCCTGTGCAAATGTTGTGCCAGATTTTATTTTTATGGGCTGTATTTATTGACTTTAGCTATTTTTCCAGTATGCTGCACAGCGTTAGACTTGGCAGGAAGTCCTACAAAGTGAAATAACATCTCTGAAAAAAAGTGGGAATTCTCATTGTTTGGCATGGTCGAAGAAAACTCCAGCCAAGCAAACTTATGACCTTCTCTCATGTCAGACTCAAGCCCAGGCCAGGCCAGCCACTAGATCAGACTCTTCATTCCTCTTAAGTCACCAGAAGATCCAAATTCAGGGGTCACCAAACAAGCCATCTGTCCCCATCAGACGCACCTACCAGAGCACCTATTTGCCAATGCAATTACAACCAGAGATTTGTAGTTCATGTAGACACCCATTCATTTTCAGGGGAGCAAAATAAGACCCCCAGCCTCACCAGGAGCCTTTAGCGACTTAATTGCAGCTGTTTAAGAGTTAGGTCTTAACATGCTTGTCAACTCCAGGCACTTGCTACACTTCGCAGGATTTCCTATGGATCTGAGACAGATGTCTCCAAGGCAATCAGAAAAGTCCCACAGTATACAGTGAAGAAGACAGAAGACAACTGAAGAGATTTATGTTGGATGGAATGACAAGCTCAAGAGTTTAACTGCACATGGCATTTCTGGAAGCTTGCCAGCTCCAAGTTTAGTGTGTTTTGTGTACTTCACTCATAAATGTTTATTGTGACAGGTAAACACTTGTTTTGAAAGCTTGCAGGCGTACTATTAAAACAGAAGTGTTCCTGACATAGTCAAGCTGTGCTGTCAAATGTTTATCTTTTGAATGATGAATGCTGGCTTTCCTTTTCGTTCCTCTCAGTCTGCATGGAACAGACTTGAACAGTCTCTCCCAACTTGTTTGGGCTCATTTCACCTGGGGGACATAGCTGAAAGCTGATGGGCCAGAAAGCAGCCCCGTAATTACCAGCCCATATTGCCAATAAATGAAGGTGATGCAGAGAACAAAGGAGGAACAATAGGGTAAGGAGAGCAAGCTCAGTGCCAGGTCTGTCTGCAAATGCAAATGCAGATGTTGAGCTTTAGAAACCAGACGACACTAGAGTTCAATGAGGAGGGCTATTTCCAATGCTTAGAGCATCTAAGAGATGCCATTTCACAAGTCAGATTCTGGAGATTTATGCTAACTAAAAAAGTTAGAAGCAACTGTAACAAATTGTTCATATTGTTATTTTTTACTCAAAAAAAAAAAAGTAAGGAACTAGAAAATCTGGAAACAGTTAAGCCACAGTATTGGATGTATACATAGCCTGTGAAACTGCAGACAATCATAAAAGTTATTGGCAAAAATGAACAGAGAGTCTTACGGGTGAGAATTAAAATCCTCCACTTGGTGCAAATATGCCTTCTACAGAACCAGCAGAAAAGTCTGTGAAAAAAAAGACGGTAATTTCTGTGTATCTTAGTGTAATTGCATATGTTAAAAGGCTGTGGAATTCAGCAATGATCCCATGGGCTTTCAAGTGGATTTCAGATATTTCACAGTGTGTCAGTTATAGATTGAGACATAGACTTTGGGGGGAAAGTACAATTTTGATTAGCTGAAATAGCATCAGATTTCCATGAAAATGCAAATACTTAATGAATTCACTGCCAATGCACTTCTGCTGCTTCTTTGTTCTGTGGCAGTGGTGCTTCAACCATGGGTTTGCTGACCTGCAACCACGGGGTTGCAGACCTGCACTGGGTGTAGCACTGGGGCCAATTTAACCAGCACCATTGTAATGGCTACCTGCTGGGGGCACGTGGATAAGAACGAGAAATCAAGAATTTACGACTGATTTGAGGAAATCAGTCTTACACACCACGTAATCCATGGCACTGCCCAGCACAGGAGGCATCGGAAGCGTCCCTCTCACAGAGGAGTCACAGGAGGATTGAGTATTTGTCAGGATATTGAAAATATTAGGGATCGCAAGAAAAAAAATTAAAACCTGCTCCCCAAAAGATGTTAAACAGCAAAGTGCAAGTGCTGAGACAGTATCTAATTAGAAGGGCAAAAGAAGAAAAGAGCCTCTCATCACCAGATCTGTAAATTCAGTAGGTCCATGTCCCAGCTTACTGAACAGAGGTCGGTCATACAGTAAAGCTTATGCACTAAATTAGGCTATTTCAGCAGAAGGTGGAATTAGGACTTTACTGCCTAGGGAGACACATATATTATACCTTTGATCCATGCTTAACACAGAGAATTTGTGCAGGGTTGTTACTCAGTGGAGTGATTGCTCTGAACCCATTACGGAGTGCACACATTGCATCCCTCTGGCAGGAACATCTGGTGACCCATAAACCAGCCAAAGCACCGGAGCGGTGGCAGAGCCGCTCGGGCAGGTTTATTTACAGCACATCCCAAGCCCAGCCACAGCTGGGGCGGGCAGGCACTCCTGGGGGGTGCCACCACCTGCCGAACGAGGGGGGCTCAGCTCGCGTCGCCCGACGTGCAGCCTTCTTCGTGTCACAGGTCCCTTGGGCTGCCTTGTGTGCGGGAGAAAGGGGTTGGGAAAAAAAACCCAGGGAAGGGGCAGGGTGGGAGCCAGACTCTGGTCAGTATTCCAGCTCCTCGTGGGTTTGGGATGAGCAGTGTGTGCTGCATTAGCACTACGTGCCTCGTTACGCTGCAGGGTTGGGCAATTAAGGTCCTAAAGTCAGATTTACTTTTCCATCAAACCACGGCCCTAGTAAGAGGTGCAGTTTAGACAAGGGGTGAACAAGCACTAGCCCAGCAGTTACCTCTGTTCAGTTTGCTCTTTCATTTCTTTCCCTCTTACAGCTGTCTCTTCAGGTGTGGCTATAGCATGACATCTACATATAAATCATCACAAGCAGCTGCGAACTTCAATGCACGTCAGGAGTTACCACACCGCGGCCAACTCCTTGGGTGCTGAGCATCACCCCCATGCTGAACCCTGCTGAAGTTTGTACAGAAACTACAAAGGGGCTTCTGTCCTTTCCTTCCCCCAGATTTCCTGATCAACAGAGCGAAGTACTTCATCCTTTTTTCTCCTAATGAAAAGTGTACCGCATCTTGTGCAAAACAAGAGGTGTTGGGAGTCTATGCCAACTATAGCTTTTGTCCTGTCAAATACAAAGCAGATGAAAAAGGCAGCAATAAAAAAGCATTAAGACTCACACAAGGCTTGTTAAATTATTTAAATCTTCATAATGTATAGCATTTTCCTGGCAATTAAGTTTGAGCATTGAGACGGGCTAAATGCTTACTACTGTGAGATAACACTTTAAATGCTCCTTCACAGTCAGATACTTTTTTTCACTACCACAGCCCTGACAATCGAAGGTAGTTACTCTGAAAAGCCCAGGAACTACTCCCCATTGATGGGGAACAGCACAGCAGTGCAAAGTCCATTTCACACTCACTTTACACCACTGCACAAACTCATTCAGGCCCCAACTCGGGTAAAAAGAGATCTGGTTGGAATATGCAGCTTCTTTGTCAAAAAAGGACAGAAAACTTGGAAAGAGAGGAAGAGGAGAGGAGTTGCATTTTTATGTGAAGTGGGAGGAAGAGGAGGTAGATGCTCTCTGCTCATGTTTCCATTCTATTTTTTCTAAAGTTTGCACTGGAAAGCAGTTTCAAGAGAAAGCCCTGGCCTGCCCTGGTAACAAGCTATTTGCCCATATGCAAAGATCAACGGTCGTTCCCATTTTCTTTCCCACATCTTCCTCCTTCTGACTGCTGTTTTTGCCCTCCTATTTATCTGCTTTTGGTTTACACATTCCAGCTTTTGTTCTCAGCTCTTTCTTGCTTTCCTGCCCTCTCAGCATTCAGTTACATCCAGCTACACCACTCAACACATCCTTTACAAAACAGTTCTTTTTATTAGAAAAGCCTGATGCCTTCTACTCAGAAGTTCAGTATTCAGATGGGAGCGTCTGGTCCCATGCAGTAAAGGACAACCATGCTCATCCCACCTACACATATAATCCCATCACTCACAAGCCCATCTGAAACTGCATGTTGTCCAATTTAGACTGCAATCACGTTTAATATTTCATTTTAAACGCAACCAAGTCAAGGCACTATTGCAAAATAAGCTAGCTAACCAGATGTGATGCACACGTAAGCTTTGCAATTTGGTCAGCCAGCCTACAAAGCCCCAGCAGGCTAAATGACATTGCTAACTCTTGCTTGGCAAGGGAAAAAAAATATTTAGATATTCAGTAAATGCTTCAGGTGAAGCCTTCAACCACTCGAAGTTACACAAAAAAATCTTGAAATTTAGTTCTATTTTCAAAATCCTCCCAGGCTGGCTTCATATATCATCCAAGTTGAAACTGCTCTCATGATATATTATACATGGAGACTGCACTACATCATCAGAGTTCTGACACTGCCATGTTCAGGGTATGCCAGGATACAACGTAATGAATTACAACAGTGGACATTGACAAATACACTTTAGGGGAAGTTTAAATTAATTTTTTTAGCTGCTTGCAGTTGGCTTAGAAAGTAATTTTTATTAAATAAACTAGTGGGAGAGTGGGCAGATTCAGAGCCCTTGAGAAAGGGAATGGCAGAGCAGAGAGAACACAGGACAGAGAGCAAGGAAGCAATTTCAGCTCTGAGATTAGCGTGCTCTGCCATTTTGGAGGTCAGCTGGGCCAAATCCTGATGGTGCTCAGCCACAAGCATGCAGCTCTGCCGAAGCCCCCACGTATCTGGATCAAGCACGGATGCCAAGTTCATAGGTACAATCCCCCATCTGTGGATTGGGCACCAAACAAGTCCCACCACTTCTGTGGGGTAATGTATTGCTGTAAGCACCTGGCATACCAGGTGTATTGTGTATCAAAGGGATGCGACAGATGGGCGCACACCTGGAAAATTTATAACCATCCAAATTTAAGAAAATAAACCAAACCAAACCAGTAATAACAATAAGAAAAGGATAAGGTACAGCTGACAAAGCCAAACCAAAAAAACCTTTTATGAGAAGCAAAAGCTAGCACCTTCAAGAAAGCCCAGAATACTAAACATCTTTTTCCTCTGAAGCAATCTTTTGTCATTTCATGGGGAATCAATTAACCACAGTGTCTTATTCAGGTAGACTTTAGATTAGTACCACATCCCTTCACTATAGATAATTAACCTCAGTTTCTGAATTAGCAGCAAAATAAGCCAGTTATTAGTTTTTATAATGACTAGAACTCAATATTTTGGGTAGTTAAACACCCAAGAGTTTAAATTAAAATAGACATCTGACAGAAATCCCTAAAGTGTTCTTCAGATCATTAATACTATAAATTCCACAGTAGATTGAACTGACAATGTTCCCTTCTCCTTCTGGAGCACTCCAAAGGGATGAGCAACTCCCTCGAATCAGCATTCAGTTTGATCTCTGAAATAATCTCTCCTTGATACCTAAAGCCTCAAGGCCAACAGCAGAGTTAAACTCATATCCTCCTCTTACCAGGAGTGTTATGTCTAGTAAAGTCAGAAGAAAAAGAAAAAAAAAAAAAGAAGAAGAAAGAAAGAAAATTCTGCTTTCCTGGTCTACCTACAGACTGCTCCATCCCAGGCAAACCACCAGGTCCTACAGCAAGATGTTGGCGAGGGTCACAGCCCCGGGCAGCCGTCCCGAGTGCGCCGGGAGCAGGGAGAGACCGTGGAGCTGCCGCTGCCTCCTGGGCCATGGCGAGAGAGCAGGCTGCGCACAGCTCCCGTGGCATCCCACACGAGCCAGCGGTCCCGCCGCACCCCGGGGGTCCTGCGGTGGAAATGTGGGCTACAAGGGCAAGAAGCGCAGCCATGAGGCTACAGGGCTCAAGCATCGTGAGGAGATGCTGCTTCATCCCCCCTGTCCCACAGCGGTATCATCTCTGCATGTCTCATCCCTGGGAAATGCTCTTCCTCGGCATCCTCAACCCATGCTGAATGCTGCTGGCCGTCAAAAAGCCTTGCTAACACCCAGCCTGCATCGCTTTTGCTGTAAAAGGAGCCTGTTACTTGATGTCCTACCTACATTTGCCTTTTATTCCCATCAACATGACACTGAGACTTGCTGAACTTCTGGTTCAGCCTTTAATTTCCTCTACTCATCAGTTCCCTTTCTGCAGAACTGCTGCCTCTTCCTCATCCTCTGTGCATTGATTATTCCAGCCCAAGTTTCGTGCCTTGCACTTTTCTCTAATTTAATTCACTCTTTTTTTTTCTTTCTCCCAAAACCATTTCTGCAATTTGTTGAACTAATTTGAATTCTCATCCTGTTGTCCAATATATTGCAGTCCCTCCTAGCTTGGTGCCATCTGTAAATGTAATGACCGTACGATCTATTCCAGCATCCACGTTGTTAATGGAACGCTGAACAGCACCGATTGCCTCCCTCCTCCCCAGGCCTCGGTCTGCCTGTCCCTTCCAAGGGCTTCCCGGGGCTATTTCCCCGGCAGAGAGCTGGAGGTGCAGCTGCGGGGACTGTTCCATCCCCCAGCGGTCAGCCAGCCGCCAAGGGGCAACACAAACCCTGAACGCGCTGCTCGGTGCACTGCGGGCCTCACGGCGTGTGTTGGCTTCATCCTAGCCCCAACCAGCTACGCACAACACCACAAAGGCAGGAAGGAACGTAGGCAGGCAGGCAGGCAGGCAGGCAGGAAGGCAGGCAGGAAGGCAGGAAGGCAGGCAGGAAGGCAGGAAGGCAGGCAGGAAGGCAGGCAGGAAGGCAGGAAGGCAGGCAGGAAGGCAGGCAGGAAGGCAGGCAGGAAGGCAGGAAGGCAGGCAGGCAGGCAGGCAGGCCGGCAGGCAGGAAGGCAGGCCGGAAGGCAGGCAGGAAGGCAGGCAGGAAGGCAGGAAGGCAGGCAGGAAGGCAGGCAGGAAGGCAGGCAGGCAGGCAGGCAGGAAGGCAGGCAGGCAGGCAGAAAGGCAGGCAGGCAGAAAGGCAGGCAGGCAGAAAGGCAGGCAGGCAGGCAGGAAAAAAAAAAGCTCTAGGGATTGTCCCACTGCAAGTAAAATGTGTATTCTAAGAGAAATGAATGTTTACTTTCCCATTTATGTGAATCAATTAGCAATAAAATATCCCCAGGACACAGAAAAGACTAACACAGATAACAAAGGATATGCCCCAAATAACTGAGGATTAGAAAAAGGCATACACAAGTAATAAAATATCCGCTACAGACGCCACTTGAGGAGATTGCAAAACAGAGAAGACTAAGTATCTGAAGAAGGAAAGAAAGCAGAGGTGACGAGAAGATTGCAGTAGCAGTAAAGATAAATGATGAGCGTGCTTTTTGAGTATATATGCTAGAGTTAGAAGAGTTCAGTGTAGAGCCAGGAAGGTCTCCAGGAGAATAGAAGGGTAATTTATAAACAAAAGAGCCAGACAGGGCTTCTATGCCCAAAAAAAAAGTCCTATTTTTTCCCCAGTTCTATCAGTTGCTCTAAGAAAAGATATTACCTTTCCCTACAAAGCTTACCTCTTGACAATACCAAAATAGAAAGATATATTTGCCCTGGCACTCTGAAAGGACAATGGGAAATAGATGCTGAGAGCCTAGAGAGAAAGAAACATTTTAAGAATGAAAAAGGACCGGAGTTAGAGCTTCTCAGGAATTACATTTTATCTCATGAAAAATGTCACCAAAAAGGAATAAAAATTGGTTCCCCTTTCTCAACAGCTTCATTTTTGCCAGAATGTTTTTATCAAAAAATGCAATCTTTTTGTCAAAACCCCCTAGGCCCCCAAACAAAACATAGGTAGCTTTAAAGCAAACGGAAGGTTCCTATTTGGGCCTTTTAGGGTATTGTAGCGTTATTGCAATACAAATCATGAAGAACGAGCATCTCAAGACAATTTAATGGTGTTTTTTTTTAACCCCCTCACTGGGCTTTCAATACTGTTTTTTCCTGGCTTTTAAGCAAAAGCAGTAATAAAAAGTGGAGAAAGGACTGAAGGTGATCTGGCTCCACGCGAGGTGGGTGGGAGATGCTGGTGGGGGACAGGTTTCTATAGTCCGCGGCTGGGCTGCGAAGGGGACACCGGCTTCTATAAGCCTTGCACTGGCAGCCCTTGGGGATAGGGCAAGAGGACACAGACCTCCTAGGGGTGGGCAGCAGTTTAAAAGCAGGGATCGGTGCTTTTTGGTGCCAGGTTCACATCTCCATCAGCATCGTCCTCTTTGGGATCTGGTCCCCCTTTGACATCCCCCTTCCCGCAGGCTCCATCCAGCCCTGGGTCACTCCCGCTCTTCTCCTCCCTGCTGCTATTGCTCTGGGCCAGCAACATCTCATCCTGGGCTCATCTGACCCACCTGGCAGCTCTTCTACCCAGGTCTTGCTGACAGCAAAGAGCAAAACGAGTAAACAGGGAGTAAGCCGGGAGGTGAGGGAAGCGCTGCTTTCATTTGGGCTGTTTTTGGTTCTCAGCATGTCAGCAGAAAACTCAAGGCTTGTCAGGAGGCTGCTCCCAATCCAGTAATTACTGGAGGTGCCTCTAACTCGGCCCTGTCTTGATCTTACACTGTGTGATCACTTCATTATTCAGTTTTATTTTATTATTCAGTTTGATTTGGCAGCTGCCTGCGAAACCTAAGGCTACTAAAGCTGTATATTTTAAGATCTTTAAAATCTGTTGATAGAAATTCTTTTAAAGTCTTCAGGCCTGAGTCAACATTGTTAATTCCGAAGCTCCAGCCCATCAACTTGGCAGGACACGTGAGGCACGCACACACGCACACAGCTCGAGAGCAGCTCGACCAGGGACCTCACTGAAGAAGCTACGGCTCTTCCCCTGGCTCAGGGGCATCATCCGAGGGCCTCGGTGGAAACAGAAAACGTTCAGCCATTTGAAAAGTGCCAGAACTGGGCGCTTACAGGGGACAAAACATGATTCCTGGTAGGAAATTAAAAGTAAAACGAAAGCCCTGTTTACTGCAGGGCTCCCTTTTTAGCCCTGGCGGGGATTTGGGTGCTAACCTGCTGGGTCTTCCTTCGAGGCTTGTAGTGAGACTTTCTCGGTCACGTCAAGCACTCTCCCTCTCCCCCTCTCTGTCAGACCAGGGGGAATTTTGGACCCTTCTCCAGGTGGAGGCTGTGCCACTGCAAGGATCTAAGAAAACCCCTCACCTCACTTTATTGGGTCCTTGGATCTCATCTTTTCAAGGGAGAGATTTGCAGGTTGTTTAATGTTCAGGTTTGATTTCCTTCTGTACTTTGATTTCAGATTACTCGCCCTCCTCTCGGCCTTTTCATGATCAAAACTAAGATCCAGCTTCCCCCCTCTGACTTCAAACAGTTTTAATCCTGCCTCCCTAACATCTATTTTCCTTCTAATTCCCTGAAGAATTTCTCTTCTGGGATCACCCCTGTTCACACTCTCTTACATGTTCAAAGTCCTTCACATTCTTCTTTCATCCATGCCGCGCTCGCCCATCACAGACTCTTCTGATTCCACTTCTTCAAGGGCAGCAATGTGTATTTTCATCCACAGCTTTAACAGGTTGGAAGAGCTGGATCCTCGCTGTCGCTCTGTGTTCACACATCAGAGGGCCAAAGTGAGCCCAGGAGACGATCCAGCTGCTCACACGGAGGCTCAGCCAGGGCTCTCCCGCTCGGGAACGCTGCGGCGGTGCCGAAGCCCTGGGCCATACCCAGAGTTACTCCGAGGTGTAGCAGGTGCTGGCAGCCAGCTTGCAGCTGGCAACCACAGCACAGTAACCTCATCTTCTGTCCGCCGGTGGATGCTGGAGGTCCTGGAGTAGGGGTCACTCTTTGTTAAAGACAGGAGACAGAGGTGGAACTCAACCACTCAAAATACATGTTTTTATCTGTAGGACCTGGTATTTCCTTTAGCGCAGCCCCGGCAAGGCTCTCACCTCATAGGCACCAGGCTGAGAAGGTACATGTCACTACTAAATTGCGACATACTGTTATGGGGCTTTCTTTAACTTGTCATTAACATTTTCCGTGCTGTAATTAGTCCTTTAATTAGCCCTCACTTTGCTGGCAGCAGTGCTCCCCATCTCTTCTAGGCTTTCCAATGACAAAACCCCACCTGTGATGCCTCCTAGAGGTGCCTTGTTTCCAGCTGAGGGACCGGTGGCCCCGCAGCCCCACACCACCTGCAGGTCTGAGCTCTGCTGCAGCTCCTGCCACGTTCGGCTGCAGCCTCCCCCCAGCTTCGACATTGCTCTTCTTTCAGCCTTGCTGGCTCGGAGTGGCTGCGGTGGTGGCAGCCCTGGGCTCTGCCCCTGTCCCTGTGCTGACCAGCGGAGACCGTCCACATCAAGGCTTCCTCCGAGTTTTCACTTCTCTGGGTCTGCACTGTACTGACCGTGCCACCCTCCTGTTTCCTCCATCACAAAGCTGTGTTGTAGGACAATGCAGGCTGTTACACAGCTCTCTTTAGAAGGACCTTACACCTTTTTTCCACCAAACGGTTTCTAACCTCTACCCCAACAGTGAATACATTATCATTTTTGCTCCTGATGGGTTTTCTAGCAATGGCAAGCCATCTAGGTGAGGAACAGCCCTTACACAAACTGCAGTATCTTTGATAATATGAAATACCCCCATTTCCTCTGATGTTCCCACAGGATAACTCCCAAAGGTTGGCAGAAATCAGCGCCAGCCCAAACCGAACCCAAGAGCTCTGCCATAAGGAATCATCCCACACAGGTTACAAGAAACAAGTCTGGCTCAGGTTGTGGTGCTGGGGGGCTGGAGGGCAGCATGAGGCAGCCGGGGAGCTCGCAGCCGGGCAGCTCACCTGCGGGAAAGGGAAGCAGCACATCCCCAGCCTCGCCGCTGGCCCCGAGGAGCATCTTCCTTGCAAAGCCTGTTTTCAGATGAGATTCACACACACACACACACACCCCAACCCGTTTTTAATACCTTGTGGATTCACATCATCTTTTACCTTTGAAAATATTTATTAGGGGCACTTTCAAGATAAAGTAGTGCTCATATTCTGCTGTTAATATTCTGGTTTAGCACTTGTGTAACTTCCAGTAGTGAATTAAGTAACGCCTAATATCTGTCATGCATGGCTTGTTCCTCCTCTTCTATGATAAAAAAGACTCCAAGTATCTATGTATGAAATTTCCCTTTCTATTAGGGTGGTGTTTTTTTTCAAGGAGACATCCACCTAGTACCTTGGCATACTAGCCATTCTGGATCAGACCTACAGGATTATTCCTCTAGGCCATTTTTCTTCAGTGTGGAGGCATGTATGTATGCATTTGGAAAAACATAAGACAACTCAACCTGCTGTTAGAAGAGCTAACAAATTCTGAGGCTATGATCCCTCTTGGCAAATCTTTCCCTTTAGGATGTAAGAGAGCTGCCAGCTCAGCATCCTCCATCATTAATAGCGCTTTAAAGCGGCGCTTCTAGGTTTGCACCTGAGCCTCCATGACAAACGAGACGGCTCCGTGTTCAATAAGCACCTAATACAAAGCCCCTGATTTTCCTTCGTCTTCCTGTTGACTTCATCATAACTTGGGTCAGGCCCCTATCTTGTCAGCCAGCTTTTGATGTGCGCAGGCACCTAAGACAACCGGAATCGATGAGGGTTGGATGTACAAGTATTTTGGAATAACGCTGTCTGTCGTTTTAGGCACCTTTTAAGATCTGGCCCCAAGTGATTCACCCACTGGAAGCAGACGATAGCTTAGCCGTGCAATTAATCCACTTGTGCCCACTTTTGGGCTGGTGCTCTAACCTCCGAGACCATTCCTTCTCCCTGGCGATACAGATGGCAGAGAAATGCTGTGTAAAGGATGAGGCATGCTCCTAAGGAGACTGGGGCAGCATAAACTCTAAATAGCTTTTAAAATCATTAGACTAACAGTGTGTAAATGTATAAAACCAGTCAGTCTGCACAGCGCTCACAAATTCGCTATCGCTGGTCAATTGGAATTGGAGAAGTCAGCATTATGAGCCCTAATGCACAGTATTTAATGCTGCAGTGGGGCTCGATGTACTAATTACATGTAAGTTTTCCAAGATTTCTGCCGGGAGTATTTCACAGAAAAGATAATTGTTCTTTGGGGGGTTTCAGCACCGGTTTATTTAATTATGTTGGAGTTTTCATATATATTGTGAAAATACTAGCAGGAAGAAAACTTAGCCAGATGTAGAGTATACTGGGGAGAAGGAATGCAGAATGAGACTTAAAGAGGAGGCTGAAGATGATCCTGGCTGCTGAAGGCATTCAGGAGCTTAGAAGGGACCAAATGAAGAACAGATGTAGCCTGTAGCAGGAGCTTCAACTTCCCAAATAGCACTGATGCCTCCTGGAGTATCACCCAGGGCGGGGAGGACACCAGCTGATAAACCCCTGCCAGCACAGCACAGGTGTAGCACAAACACCTTCTTCAGCATCAGGTAGAAAAAAATGGAAATGCTGCTAAAACCCTGCCATTATTTACCCCAATAAATGCCTGGGAAGCTTCTGGTTTGGTCCAGGTGTGCAATTACCTTCCAGTCCTTCCTCCCTCCCTCCCACATGAGCCTGAAGCAAAGGGGTGCCTCTTGTGTTTACATTTCACCCAACGGTCTCGTGGAGTCTGTTCTCCTCCTTCCTTCTCGCTTCAGTTACTAACCTGGATTCAGGACATCCAGAGCAGAAGGAAAAAAAAGCAAGTTGCAACAGCTCACTGGTGAGAAACTAAATGGGACATCAGTCTCCAACCTTGACTCAGGGTTACCTACATTAAAAGTACTGTCACATGGCAGACATCAGAAGCTACTCATTTCAGCAGCAGCTCTCATAGAGGGGAACTTCCCAAAATAGCACTGCTTTTGCATTGCTGCCATTAAAAACCCAGTTTTAAACTAAATCTGCTTGTAGGCTGTCAAAGCTAGCCCTAGAAAGGTCTAGTCTGATATTCACTTAATATGTCTCAAAGAGTTTCAAAGTTGCAGAAGCATCTCAATCCCACATTCTCAAAATGAAAGTTTCAGACTTAACTTTCTGCTTTGAAATAATGTAATAACGTTTTTTTAAAAAGTCTTCAGTTTACACCAAAAAAAAAAAAAAAGCTGTTTAAATGGTGTCAAAGGTAAGACAAAGCATTTTGGCTTACCTGAAGGAAAGGTTTCTGTTGGTCTGAACAACTTTTTCTTTCTTCATTCATAAAATTTACAAATCAGATTTTTTGGAGGAATCCTGGAGCAGGATGAGAAATCCTTCCCAACTTCTCATGAGTTAGGAAAAAAAATATCCTAATCCTCACTGTAAGAGACTGAAGAAACATTTTGACAAGCAGCCTTTAGTCAAGGGTAACAGAAACGATTGCTGATGTCTCTTGCTGTTTCAGAAAGAATCCACAAGAAACTGGTGGCTGCCAATGAGGAACAGCTGTTCATTAAGAGATCCAGTCAAACCGATAGCATAAAAACCTGTTTTCTGCCAAATTCAAGGGGAATACACCACAGAAACACCTTTCATACCATGTAGGCAGATTCTACATTTTCAAAAAGCAGCATCTGTGCCAATTTCACCCAGATGATAGAACTAATCGATTCTTTTTTGACTCCCACCACTGTAAACTGAAGTCAGTTGGATTCAATGTAATTCTCTCTTACAGATCACGAGGCAGTTCCTCAAACAAATGGTAGCACAAGCTAATAAAACAGAGCGGTAATAATAATGAATGAACTGCTCATTAAAATAATAATACTGTTATCACTAAAAGAAATAATGAAAACCTCTTTTACATAATTCTACTTGCCCCGGTTATTCCATACAGGAGGTTAGACCAGGCATGCACCCAGCACCCAGCTGACCTTTCATTCCAAGAACACCCCCAGCTCACACTCCTGTATCCTACTGGCTTCACCTGTTTTTCCTCTTATTAATTAATTAAAATAATTGAATCAGCACTTTCAACTAAAGCCATCCAAACTCTTTTTTTTTTCCCCCCTAAATACTGAAGTTCTGTCTCTGCCCACCCTTCCCTTTTCCTGTTCATCTCAGTGCTTTGGATAATTTTTTTCTTGAAAACACCATGCTTCAAGTGAATGTGATATTCTGTTTTTAAGGGTCAGTGAAATATTTAACCTCCTGTTTCCAAAAATGGGTGCTATATTAGCACCAGGAAAATGAAGCAGCACGAATATTTGTAATCCTGGGTGTACTGACAATCCACTCAAGGCTGTGTACCTGCAAAACTGAAATGAGTTTCAATCAACTTGCCTCTCGAGGTTTGACTGAGCAAAGACACAGGCTCAGCCGTGGCTGGAGCCAGCGAGGCTTTGCCTGAGGAAAGGAGGATTTCAGGACTTGGCTCTGAACATAAAGCATTCTTGAAACATATTTACATTAACTGTAGGCTTTTCAGTTCATTCTAAACCCCAAAACTGTACTCAAGCATTCAGTTTTCAAGAGCTATAAAGAGGCCCTTCATGACTCTGGTCCGTTACATACAGGGTTATTGTGGTGTTCTCTGCAGGTATGACAGTAGGTCAGAGCAGCACTCCAGAACGTCAGGTTTATTATATACCAGTATGTAAGCGAGTACATCTGCCCTGTACAGAACTGCCAGACGACAAACTGGTTCCACACCAGGCGTCAAGGTCCCTCTCCCGACAGAAGCCTACAGCTACCTACACGCTCACCACGCGCCCACCCTGGCTGGTCTCAAGCAGGGCGCAGGGAGTTAAGAAGCCAGGAAAAGAGTATACAAGAGCTTAGGGCAGAAAGAGAGACCATGGTGCCCAAAGGAAACAGCAAAGAGTGACAAAAAGCAGAATATTTAGCTTAATGGACTCATCAGAAGCTTTGCTTTTGAATTCAGACGAGCTATCAAACAGGAATTTAGCCAGATCACCTGCCCTGACACCAGAACCATCCAATAAATGATGTTGCAGTTTGCTGGCACATATGAAAACGGGGATGGGTTTTCATTTGGTAATGAAATGAATTATTATTATTATTATTATTATTATTATTATTATTATTATTATTATTATTA
>JAVJGJ010000001.1:102234275-102245703 GCA_035590215.1 Microhierax caerulescens
AGGCTGTCTAAAAGACTCTGTGGGGGCAAAGAAGGACTGAGCAAAAACAAGAACAACCAATAATTGTTAAGATTACTCAGCAGGATGGCTGGATGACATTTTGTCCCTGGTTTTGGTGGGCAGAACTATTGCAGTGCTTAAAATCAAGCACAGGCTTAACATTTTTGTCGATCTGAAGCCAGAATACTCAAAACTGTGTCTGATTAGTCTCTCCCAACCTGGTCCAAAGCCCATTAAACCGGTTACAAAACTTTATAATGCCTAAAATGTGCTAAAGTGCCCCAAACATCAGTGGAAATCACTCGGTGCAACCACTGCCCTCAACAAGGGGACTGATTATGTTTAGTCCCCTGGAAAGCAGGAGATGAAAAGTTAAGTATGTTGACATTTTCTTTCAGGAGCAAAGGAATTGGAAAAATAAAGCAACCATCAGGAAACGATGCCTTTCGGGAACCTAGAAAGACAATATTCCTCCCTGGGCTTTCCTCTGTGTCTCAGCGTTTCGTTACTATTATGTGGGCTATAAGCCACTTGGAAGATGCAGTGTATAAAGCTGCATGAATTACAATACACAGAGATTGACTGGGTTGTAACCTGTAATGTATTACTTATTTTTTATTTTAATTGCAAGCAGTCTCTGAAACATTATAGAGCATATAGTGCTAGACACAGCAGAAGTAATTAAAGTGAGAGGGCCACATGCAGTCGGCAGTAAAACACCAAATGTAGGCAGCTTAGGAAAAATGTCATTGATTCAGCATCAGAGAGGCCGGGAGGAGAAGAGGCGGGATCGAGATTGTCAACAACAGATCACACTCAAAGCACAGCAGCAACCGCTACAACCGTTTAAAGCAAAAGCAGCTGAGGGATGTATTGTCGGAGAGCTGCAAACGTCTCAAGCAGGGACACTGACGTCAGCTCCTGAAGGTGGTTTCAAAGAAACGAGCCGAGCCTGAACAAGCTGCTCTTCTCCCAGCTCTGTGAGGAAGAATCTGGGTCATGATTTCTCCCACAGGAAAAACGAAACGCTTACACACCATATTAGCAATAGTAATAATTAACTAAAGGAGGTAGAAAAAGAATCCACGGCTGTTCGTTTGAGGGGGATGCAAAGCGATATAACCGCAGGTCGATTCAAAGCAAGGCCAGAGAGCTCCTTCGAGGTGAGCCAGGAGCTGCTGTTTTGTTCAGGTTGCTTGTCCAGTGCCCCCTCCAAGACAGACCCAGTGTGAAAATGACTTCAAAGCATTAACATACCCGCGTTCCTGCACACCCTGACGGGGTGTCACCCTGGCTCGTGTTAAATGGCATTGACTGCTCTGAATGTAATTGGCTACAGCAAAGGTTAATGATCATTTCTACCTTTAAATAGTTTATGAAGATGTTTGATGCCTTCTAACAAGGCAGCTATTGGAACTTGCTGCTCTTTCCACTGACTTGCATATCATTGATCTTTCTTCTTGAAATGATTATCCCCAGGCAACCTATAAATCTCACTTACTCTGGCTCAAAACCTCTGGACAATATAATGAACTGTTATGAGGGCAAAGACAGTGGACAGGGTCACCTCTTACGAGCTAGCAGCGTACGCACTTAGGCTGTGTGCTTGGACCTACACAGCTTTATGTACGTCTCAAAAAGGCAAGAAAGAAACAGAACCCTTAAGGCAGATTTTGTAATTAAAGAGCACGCATTAGTTCAAAGTGTATCACTATATTACAGCTTTACATGCTGCTAAATACAACGGCCTTGGTAGCAATCTAGGTTATAACGGCACACCCTACCATTTAATTCAAAAACTCTCCTGCTAAAAAAGTATCTGCAAGGGCAATGCCTTGCCCATTGCTTCACTTGCAATGAGCACCCTACAGGTCTGCATCAGAGGCTCAGAACGGAGAAATTACAAGCTGCAAACGTCCACAGCAGTCAAAACTTTCATGAAAGCCCAAAGTCACAGTGCGCAAGTGCTTGGGAATTTTACATTAAAGGGTTTTGATGGCTACAAGAGTCAGTAAGGTCCTGTGTGAAAACAAACCAAAGATCCTCAGCTATGAACTCTCCCCCCAGCTTCAGGCTGACTTCAAACGGGGGGTGTGCGCATGTTTGGCAGCAGGGACAGTCATCATTATCTTTGACAGGGAACCCACTGTCCAAAAGGCAAGCAGTTTCAGGGACTTGGACATGTTTACTTTCTGCTTCCAACTACTGAATATCTTCATGTGAGGGTTCTTTTTGGCAAATAAAAAAGCTGTTTATCTCCACATATCTTGAGAATAGCTTGTCAGTGAATCACCTTTTACTGCAGTAAACACTGCTTGCATTTCCTACATCTGGAGGATCTCTTATGAGAACTCTTGACCAGATCTGTCTCACAAATCCTTGAACTCCAAACTTGAGCCAGGTTTTCCCTTGGAAGTTTGAACTGCTACATCCAAGACTTAAACTACCTACATGCTTAACACCTTTCTCTGAGGTTATAAGGAAATTAAGAGTAATATTTCACAGGTACCATAGGTCAGTAGAAATAACCCGGTTTTATCTAGTTTTCTAGTTGGAATTGTCCACAATTGCAGAAGGTGACTGAAACAGATAACTGCAGCTCCAGTATCATCACCAGGTAACAAGGAGACTGTGGGCTCAGCCTTTTTCCTTTAATCCCTCAAAGAGGAAGAAAAAGAGCCGGGAAAAGGCAAAAAATCTGCATAACATCAGTGAAGTCACTAAAGACGGAACTGAGGGAGGTGGAGGCAATGGGAAGATCCATGGATAAAACTGGTGTTTCTGCTGCCCACACTCAGGAGTACGAAGAGCAGTTCATTTTACTCTCAGGGCTTCCCAGGTGTTAGGTGGATCATCACCGAGTTACCCATGCTGTGCAGCAGCAGGGGGATGATACTGTTGCAGAGTGGTCTGCAACTAGCAGCGAGCGCAGTGCAGCGCTTCCCTTAGCTGCCCTGCGCCCTTACCCTGGTGCTGAGGAAGGAGCAGTGCTGCAGAGCTCGTCCACCTCCTGTCAACATTCCAGCATGACCCAACAGAGTTAATCAGGAAAGATGCTTGTCCACGCCATTATTTTTAATGAGTCCAAAACGAAAAACCACGTGCAGTTCTTAAACCCTAGACAGTGAACACAAATATAAATCTCCCTAGGCAAACCCGGGTAAAGTCCTGATGCACTTTACAAGCTGTAAACGCTGCTTTTATTAGCCATTTATGGGCCACTTTTCACAACACAGCTTTAATATTAAACAATAAAGCTCACAATACACTTACAAAGAAAAACAGACTCTCTCATTTACTCCTGAATTGGAAGTGTGGCACCCCTTGACCACACGAAATCAGCAGAAATAAGGTTATTCAGTTTAGGCTGCCTATTTTTCATGCTTGATACCCCATGCTGTGCATACTGTGCAGTGAGACAGAGAAGAAAAAGATTTGGAAGCCACTGCAAACCACTGTAATGAACTTTTGGAAAGTGTTGAGCAGCCCTGTTACCCACATCAATATGTACAGACTTCAAGAAAGTATGTCCTTGTGGTTATGAGAATTTATCATTTATAATGTGATACATCAGATGTCTCGTGTTAAGATAAGGCCTGACTGTACCAGGGACTGCATGCAAAATAAGAGTAATTTCTTATTTTGAGCCTACAGCCAGAATGGGAAAGGGAAGTACTGCTAATCCCGACTATAAATGGAAAACAGGCTCAGGAGGTGAAGTGATTTGGCCAACATTACACAGGAACCAGAAAGAGAACAAACCGCAGCATCTCACCCACACAAAACCTGTGCAAAACACGTGCTGTCCCTCAGCGGAGCTGGCGCGAAGGTCACTTTGTGCTCTAAAGAATTTCAACAGCCGGCCAGTGTGGGGAGAGATGGACACACTTGTGTGCCACCCAAATCACAACGGCCCAGGCTTTCTGGTGCAAGCGGGAGGATTTGTAATCCCACCGCACCACATGTGCTGCTCTGCCCCTTCACAGGCTCTGATCTGCTCAAGCTTGGCTTCAAGAAGGCCAAAGAAAATCCAGCTGTTCTGTTTCTTTTTTGCAGCTGGCAGCCCCACGGATGTACGTACGTTTGGCCATCTTCCAACTCCAACCACGCCAGGCTGGTCGGCAAGGCTTAGGGCTCGTAAAAAAAAAATAAAAAAATCTTAAATCAGACAGGCCAGTCTCCCTGTATCTGGTGTTGGCTGAAGACGGCTCAGTTAAGCAAAGCACAGGGACTGAGATTCCCTTGCTCAGTAGGCGACTGCTGAAGCAAATCCAAGCTCCCAGATGAGTTTACCCATCACACTGCTGTGCACAGGCTTGCATTAGGAATATCCCGAAATAAGGAACAAATTTTAGTGTGGGCTGGGCCCAGTTCATCCAGCTGAGGGGGGAAGGCAGAAGCAGCGTGTTGAAGATCTGATCTATGGAAACAATTGCACTATAGGGACATTCTCCATGGGGTCCTGCAAGTCTAATACCTGGGTCTCCAAATCCCAGCTCGTCCCATTTGCCCTCAGATTGCTCTCACTCCAGAGCCCCTGAACCTAAAGGGTTTCTTTGCTTCATTAAACGAGTCTGTTCCTCCTCAAGATGTTTAAGAAACATCTCTGTTTGGAAAACAGGCTGCCCAGTGGTTTGTAAACTAATTTAAGGTCCTTAAACATAAAATGTTCTAACCAATTTTAATAGATGCAAATTTAACGATAGAAAAGGCCTCAACAGAGCACTGATCCAGAGTCGTCTCAAGTGTGGCACAGAGCGCGATGTTATATGTGGGCTACATCTGGGTCTGGTGAGCTCTGCCAGCCGAGCACCAAGCAGTGCCAAAGCTCAGTCCAGAGCAGAGCTTTGCCTATTGACTCATTTAATATGATTATTAACTAAATCACATCGCTACTAAAATTATGGAAAATTCCAATGATTTTGTAAGGAAACGTTTCTGAGAAAAAAATCTACTAAAATCCAGATAGCTCTGGAAGGGAGGACGCAAACTAGGCAAAGCCCCGGCTTCCCTGTGGTGACACTCGCACACTCACCAAGTGTTCATGTGCCACCACACAAGTCATAGAAGTAGCAGTCAAGTCACACTTAACTGTAGTGCATATTGCTGAATGACTCTGCACTAAGTGTCTTTTGCCCGGGATGCCTCTAAAACCCTCTGACTGGCTGGGTTATCCACCTCACAAGGAAAATTGCCTTCGATGGCTTAGTACGTGTTTACTCTGGGGGTGTGATACCTGATCCAAAGCCAGAGAGCTGGTCCAAGCCCCCGCATCACCTACACATCCCTCACCTTAAAAATGAGCAGCGGGATCTGCCAATATGCTGCAAATATGCCCACCGTACTTATTCAATACATGTTCATCCTGGTTGTTTTGGGGTTTGTTTGGGGTTTTTTTTCCTGCTGAATTATTGGCTGTGATCAAAGCTCGGTGCCTGGTGCCCGTGTCAGCCGCTGACGGTACCCGGCACAGCAGGCACGGCTGTGTCCTGTTTGCACAGCGTCACCAAACAGTCGCTGAGCTGTGACCACGCACCCAGGAGGTTTGTGTTGTCTTTAATGACCAGAGAACAGAGACTGCTGTTTTCTCAACGGAGTGAGTGTGGCAAGCAGCTTGTTTTACATGGATTAAACAATTATTGACACTGTCACAGAAAAGGGCTTTTGGACTGTGTCTGCTACAAGAATAATAGAGTGAATGGATTTTTTTTTTCCCTTGAGCTCCCAGAATTTTTAGTAAATGTTGGTTATTAAAGGGGCCTAGAAAAACACTGGGGGGAAAAAAGGAGCATGCAATTAAAACTGTGCCATTCCTAAATGTAGCCACAAATCAGTGACTAGGGAAAGAGGAAACTGGCCATTTAAAGACAAACTGCTCCTATTTAGTTAAGCCTAGGAGCTTGAAGCAGCAATTGTCAACAAGAGAATACGGAATATTACCCTTAAAAACATATACAAATTCTAATTACAGTTGGCATTTTTGAGACTGATGCTGAGGACTGTCATCAGATGGAAAATTGCTGTCATCTTTCTACCCTTCGGGACAAGAAGACTCCAGTGGAAACGACTGTAACAGTAAACCAGGCTCCAACCTGCTTTGATATTGGCTTTGCAGTTGGAAAAGAAACCTTAAGCTGTCCTAATTAGACAACAAGCCGCTGTCTACTGAGCAAGACCTCTCCACAACATGGCAGGGGGTGGTAAAGCTGCAGCTCTCAGCAGGCAGGTCAGGTCTGGCTGTGTGGGGTCCGAGCCCCCCACCCCCCCACCAGCTCTGCTCCTCCACCACCTGGTCGCAGCCCTGGCCGCAGACACCCCTGCAGCACCGGCCGTCCCCTACACCCTACAGAGATGCTGCAGCCAGGGGCTCGGCACGCTGCACCCAGAAGGGTCCTGCGGTGGGAGAGGGGAGGGGGAGCTGTGCCACAGCCAAGGGAAGGGGAAATTATGGGGTAGCAGCCCGGCTCTGCCACTCCTGCTCTGGAAAGCTGCAGGGTAGCTGGGCCAGGGCTTCGCTGTCCCATCAGATGCGTGAAGCCCACACTCTGCGTTTCCAATCATCTGATGACAAGTTTTTAGTGAGGAGAAAGAAGCAGCTGTGACAGTCAAAATATCAGACCTGCCTTCTAGGGACTGTGCTTCTTGAGCACCTGCCTTCCAAGCAAACACTGACTTCCGCATGGATTCATAGGCCAGTGGCCCACTTTGGCCTCCTGAGGATGCTGGCTCAGTCCCGATGGTCAGAGGTGGCCCTAGCAGGACCCTGAGCCAGCGCTTCCCACTGCTCCCAGCAGAACTCCCACCTAGGCATGGCCCTCAGGGAAAATCAAAGCCTGATTTTTCTGAGTTTGGGCAACCAAAACCAGCAATCAGAATTCCGCTAACAACGCCGAGGCTGTGCTGCAGCACTCTGCTCCGGGACCAGAGCTGGTAACGGGTGTGACGGCAAACTCAGACCTTCCACGCTCGCAGGCTGCGATACAGAGAGCAAAGGCGGGCATCCCTGGAGGAAGGGGCAGCTGCAAGACAGTGCGACTTGAAAATAGGCCCAAACGGCAGATTTCAGCATCTGAAATAGGGAGTTGGATTCCAGTCCTCTCCTTCCCTGCTCCTTCCAGCTCCCCGCAAGCTTGGAAGGGAATAATGCTGAGGAAAACCGGATCCCAATGCAGTGTTTTACAGAGACAAAGCTGGAATTACTATAAGCTTACTTTCAAAAAATTATCCATTGAGTCAGAGACTGAAAAACATCAAAATAGGAGATGGGTCTCAAATGGAAATTTCTTATTTAAAGGTAGAAGGAAGTGAAACAAAGCAGCAGCATCTCCCTTCATTTTAAAACCAACACAGAAGAAGTAAGGGGCTTTGCTATTAATATTAGCGTAAAAGAAGTGTGTGCTGTCAGTGAGCTCAGCTTTTTGACCCACAAGACAGCTTGCCTGCTTTTTGGCGATGTCTCTGGGCAGCGTACCTGAGATCTAACACAAAGTAGTTGTCAGTTCATTGTGACTTTGACTGGAAATCCCAGTGCTGAGAGGGAAATCTGCTGGGCTTTGATACAGAGATTTTGGTAGTGTCTATGCCTTCCCATCTCGGAACACACATTTGATGTATTGTTGAGTAAGGTACTTGTTATCTTCTCAGAGAACATGCATGTAGCTTGGTAAATCTATTTCTTGACTGCTTTCTAAGACAGATAGTACAAGGGTTGTTTCTGAGGCATCAGTTTATCTGATACAGGGAACAAGGCTGGAGACAAACGTAGAGACCTCCAAAGCGTTGGCTTTACATGTCACTCCAAGGCCCTCCACTGGTTTCTTCTAGTACACTATGCTAGAAAGCTGGTTCCCTTCATGTAAACTATACTTTAATTTTATTTCTGTCTAGCACATCAAGGGGTTTAGGAGACAGTCTCTCCTGGATCAGGAATATGTACTAGCAACAGTGGGAATGGCATGTCTCCCTCCAGGACCCATGCACTGCCCATCAGCACAGGTTGATACATTCCTATTTGGGGATGGACTTGTCCCCATTGCCAGTGCCCCTGCACGCTCCAATCTAGCCATTATAGGACGAGACTGGTTACTTTTCTACCAGCATTAAATTGCGATAGGTTTTCCTCAGCCCAGTCTCCCTCTTCACTGTGCAAGAGGAGATCCACACTGGACCTTTTCTTCTGTAACTTCAGGAAGCTGAGCCTCCCTAAAGCTGTTTTGGCACACTGTCACGAGCCTCTCAGGAGGATTAAGGCACCCTGGTTGAGCAGCATGCATGGCCATGCCAGCATCGGTGGTAGGTGGCAGGTCCTTTCCACACCGTTACTGCATTTCTGTTCATACCAGAGAGACATCAGTAGGTTTTGCAACAACCTTTTATGACTCTGCACAAAATGCCTTTGGGAAAACAACACGCCAACATCAACGGGGAAGGGTACCAACACACCTGGCCTAGGCCTGGAGTAGCCAGCACCCTTCAGTGCTGGCCCCCTAACCCAATCCTTTCATACAGGGTTGCTGTGAGGCTGTAATTCCCTGGATCTTCCTTTGCTTTCTTTTGAATTATCCTAGCAAGCCTCCAATCTTGCAATTTCTTTTTTTATTTCCCAGGATCTGTTTTACTAAGTTTCACCCCCCAGAGCTCCCCATTAGCTCGTGTAAGGTTTTGCTGGAGTTTTCTTGATCTTATTCCCATGAAGTTTTAGAAATGCTTTTCTCTGTTCCATAGCACAAATCACACAGGTATCTCTACCTTGCCTTACCATGCAACAATAATATAAAAATGAGCACCTAAGAAAGATATATAAATGAGAAGCCCAAATTATTTCACAAATGCTTAATCACACAGGTATGTTTATAATTACATCCATTCCCACAAAAGGAAAACTTAGGCACTGGGAAAGTGTGACACCCTTCTTGAACGGGCAGCTCACAGCTGTCACTCAGGAGCGATCAAAATGTCCTTTCCCAGGAAATTATACAGTCACTGATGTCCACAACGTGAACAATTCCTGCTTACGACAGACCTGAGCTGCCTTCTCCAGCATGCCAGCACACCCAGAAAGGACTAGCCTGGCCTTGCCAGGAGATAAGCACCTCTTACAAAGGTACAAAGAGAGCCCAGCGTGTTTAACATCTTGCTGGATCAGCCTCATAATGTGTTTAAAACAATGGAAGAGGAAAGCATGTGTTCCTTTCAGCACAATCTGTGCCTTATAATCAAGTCTAAATGTTCACAATCCGCTCGGATCCTAATGAGGAGAATGCCTTAAATGGCAGAATGTTCTGCTCTTTCTACAGGTTTACAAAAATGAAATTAAACATAGGCTTTCTATTACAAAACAATAGGCAAATTGAAGACCAATTATGCAAACCCATCAGAGAACCTGGTGAACTGTGGAGAATTTTGCATTTCTGAGGCGGAACGACTTTTTAGATGAAAAAAAAACCCTCTACTCCAAGAAATTGAGAACATCTGTGCCATCAAAGAAAGAATGCAGTGAATAATTGGACAATCATAGACAGGCAGCCATTTGAATATGAAGCTGTTTGTAATGTCGCAGTGGAAGGGAAATTACAGAACGCCAGCATTGCTTGGCTGTCAAACGCCTGTGCTTTTCCCTTTGTGCCTATTATGGCATGTTGTGTGCTCACTTTACAAGAGTCTGCGGGGTTGACAGTGGGGTCTCCAGGGTTATCTGCTTCCATTATTTTGCACATCAGACACATAATGAAAAAGAAGCAGGCAGAGAGGTCCTTGAGCATTTACTTCCTCCAGCATCCAAGTTTAAGTACACCTTTAACCTCTCCCTGACAGACAGCCCAACCTGCAGCCGTCCCCCAGACAGCTGACATGCAGCGCAGAGCAAATATTCTCTCTCTGTCAACTGACAAACTTCTGTGACCCTTTGCCTTGAGCAATGATATTATCCTCGTTTCCAGCAGGCAAATCCCACATGGACACTCCTGAAGGGGAGACACGAAGCCACCTCGCAGCCTGCGACCTTGCGGGCTCCCAACCCCTCTGCCGAACTGAGCCACAGAAACCCCTTCATTGCACCAACTGATGACATCTAACCATGGGCTGGATGCTCCGAAACACAGGCTCAGGGGCCCAAGAGATCTGGGCAACACTTGAGGCCATGGTTCATCTCTGACTGCAGCATCCAAAATTATTTGTTCCCAGGCAGAAGAGACTGAGCTAGGCGTACATTGTTCCCAGGAACGCTTACCTCTGCACCAGCTCCACGCTGCCCCTCAGCACAACCCTTCCTGCCACGTGTCGTGGAACTACAGTACGAGGGCAAATGTTTCAGGACATCTTCCAGGACAAAAAGGGGAAAATAAAAGTGATCAACTTGGTTGTGATTTCATGGCTAGTTGCACAGATATTCACATGTTACTTTGCACAGTCAGTCTAATAACCAGCTTTCAGAAGGACAGACAGCGTAATGAATGGGTTGTAAAACACGCTCATAAAAACATTATAGCATGTCTCAGAGCATTTGTTAGCTGTTTGTGATTTACTGGGGCCCCTGTTTTACATTTTCTTATAATTTGCACATTTCCTATGAAAAATAAGCATTCAATGTGCGTGCAATTTATTTTAATCTCCCTCCCCCCTCATAAGATGATAAAACTTTTACAGCCATGCAAGAATGGCAATATTGTAGTCACGAGGTTCATTATACAGTAATTAATACATGTTAGTATCCTGTAAATATTATGTTATAATGGCTTTAAGTAAATACATACTGTACATTAGCAGTACCTATTAAGTCAGCGCCACTTAAAATGAAATGTGACTAATTAATCTGTTTAAAAAGTCTAATGTCAACTTGGATATTCTTTAAAAATTACAGTACAATGTTGCAAGCATGAGCAGTGAGTCAGTCAGCATTTAATTATGGAACTTTGACATTAACGGTTACTTTCCTGGCTTATTTAAGTGGATTGGACACATGGGCCAGCACAGAAGGAACGAGAGGGGTAGAAGGGAGGTTTCATTGTTATGAGAAGCTAAAAAGCCCGAATAATACATCCCATTATTGTTACTGTGAATGGCTGCAAACTTGCACATGGATTATTACCGCAGCATCTCGTTGCAAAAGGCCCAGCCTGCCAGCACCCGATAACCTGCTCCATGCGGACAATGCAGCCACAGCTCTGCTGCTTTCCGAGGAACTGTCGGGACTCCACCGTGGGTTTTGTCCATTTTTGGCATTATATCACTTTATTAAGGGATGGTGCCTGGCGCAGCCACACAGTAACAGAAGCAGAGGCTTTGTTCTCTTCTCAGCTAGAGGCTTAGACGCTGCCTTTGTCCTGCACAATGTTTTCCTTCCCTTCATGAAAGGCAGCCCCTCACAAGACTATCAGCCTTTTAACAATCTCCACTGTCCTAAATACACAAAGGAGAAAAAAAAAAAATT
>JAVJGJ010000001.1:102245803-102256412 GCA_035590215.1 Microhierax caerulescens
CCCACAAGACTATCAGCCTTTTAACAATCCCCACTCCCCTAAATACACAAACCACAAAAAAAAAAAATTCCCCCAATTCCTTCACTCCCCCCCCCTGCTTCTGCCATGAAGCACAAATGCAAGAGAAGGTGAAGCACGCTGAATGAGGCGCCCAGGAAAGGTCATCTGTTCTTTCACCTACACACTCGGCAAGAATAGACAACAGAAGGCAAAATCTTTTCCAATGCATCTTATATGTATTCATTTTCCATAAAAGCCTTCATCTTAGGATGCAAGTGTCTAATGAATGCCTATCAGGTTAGAGTTACTTATTTACTGCTGGGGATGCGCAGGTGGCCATCTTCAGTTTTATAGATGCCAAACCAACACAATAAAAAACCACGCGGCTCTGTCGATCACAGCCTCAGCCTTTGCCAAGAGGTGGGGTGCAGACATTTCACAAACACACACTAAGGCTGTGACAGACCAAGGGATCAGACCCAAGCCCCTTAACATCTGTAGCCCCAAACGGGTTATTCCTCTCCAAAGGTAACTTCACTGAAACATAACTAAGTTAACGGAGTTCTATCACAAACGAAAGCAGTTTAAGAAGCTTGCTTTCCATTAATGGAAATTGTTAAAAAGTTCTTCTTCCAGATATTCAGACATATTGTCAGGACCATGGATGCAAGAGGTCTTGGACTCTTTCCACTTTGCCTTGGTCATTTCCTTCAGGTTTTGCCATCAAACAAAACCTGGATCAGCTTTCCTTGGAAGACAAATCTCTCTAGACATGTATGTAGTCCGTTGCTTGAGATAACAGTTTTGGTAATGCATTTTATGGGGTAACTACATCCTTCAGGGTGATGGCTGGAACTGACATCCTCCCTGGGTGGCCGGGGAAGCACAGCCAAGACAGAACCCCGAACGCTGGGAAGCATTTCAAGATGATGGGGATAAATGACAAGAGCTCAAGAAAGGCCAAATATGCTTGTGAAAACAGAAAACTCTGGTCTTCTAAGCAATGCTGAACTACACCAAAGACAAGAAAGCAAGGTTTAAGCTGTATTTTCGTTCCCCTCCTCCTGAGGCCAGCAGCCACTGTCTGGTCTCTAGGAAATCAGGGCAGTGTGAAACTATCCTAACTTATTTCCATCTGATACAGCCCAGGGTGCCATTTGGACAGTTGGGTATCATCTGGCTGTACCACCTTCTGGGCAAACCCTCTCCCCAGGCAATTACCCATCAAAAGAGATCATTTGAGGTGTGAAGCAGAGCCTCTGGCTTTCTGGCTGCTCTGCAGTGAGAAAGTGGCTGGGACAGTTCTGAAACCTGGGCCCTCGATGTTACAGAAACCCCTGAAATCTTGCATTTTCTTTAATGCTTCAGTACCACTTCAGAAACAGGGAGAAGAGCAGCATTCCGTGGCACGCTGGCAAATACACACACACACATGGATAAACACCACACCAAAGAGGCAGAGCTAGTGGCTGGAGGTGGGGGATCTGCATCCCATGATGGGATCTCCCATAGCTTTCTTCAAAGGTAAATCACTTAACAACCCAGTGCCTCAGTCTCCCTACTGCTAAATCACTACAACGTTTGGCTACCTCCGAAGATGTTGCTGGGCTTATCTAATTAATATTCACAAGGCATCCAGAGATAAAGTAGATTCATAAGTGTATTGTACGGCTTGTTATCTTTTGATGTTGCCATGCAAAGAAGATATCACAGAGCATGGGAATACCCCCGGAGACCTCCAAGTCTGCTTTTTACTTCCAGGAGCTCTTTTCTTGCAGTGACCCCTTCTTTTAGCAGCACATTCACCTTGGCCTTTCGTGAGTGGGAGTGATGTGCAGCATCCCTGCTATAAGCTTCCACAAGCCATGAAAACCTGCTGTTATGCCCAGAATGAAGTAACCAGCACTATTATTTGTATCATTTGCTGAGGTTTGTAACCTAGAATTAATTTTCAAATTGAGTCCAAATGCTGCCTGTTTCACACATATCTGGGTAGCAGACAAGAGCCCTTTTAGCAACAGAAGCAAACAGCTACAATCAAGCAGCTCAAGGCACAACCCTCTAATAGTTCAGTAATCGGTAATCATCAACCCTTCTCTTTATGTTCAGGGAGACCTAATAGAACCCAGCTACTCTACAGTGAATACATTTTCATTTATAAGACTAAATGCAAGCATACGTTATCTACTTAATTAAAATCTAAATTCTCTAACTAACCATTTGTTGTTTCTCCTGGGTGCACATTACATACATTACTGCTGTTTTCCTGAAATCCATTGCTAATGAATTAAAATACCTCAATGAAATGTTTCATTTGCTGCGTGTGGTTATGGAAGATTACAAAATCCTCTGATGCTGTGCATGTGGGGAACTCCTCCCCACCATTATCCCAGGACAGCAGCTCCCACTGGTTCTTCTTTTCTTTGGGGACAGGGAAAATGCGTCTTTCCCAAACACCAGTGCGACTGCTCAGGCTGGAAACTTACTTTACAAGCACTCAGTCAGCAGAGTTTTCCTGAAAACTTCCACAGTACAGACCTGATGGGGTCACAAAGTCCTGGGAGCTAAAGTGAAAGGGGAAATGATAGCTATACAAGGGGAGAGATTTAAGATCCTAAATATACAAGTCTACTGTCAGGTTTGATAGGTGTGACACAGACCTTATGGAGACCTGTACCTTCTGAGGTAGCAGCTTGGGAGCCAGGCAGGACACACCAGCACATCCCTAATGGCACTAGACACCCATCTTCAGGCAACAGAAACACTCCCAAGCATTCAGTCCCCCTACGAGAATGAGAGACTTTGAACATGGGAGCCCTCTCTATAAATGTGCCAGGCTCTGGGAAAAAAAGACAGTAGAAATTAATACCTGCCATTGTTTAAGTAGAAAGGAGGATTCCCATTACATGTTGTCTTTGGTTGTTTCCTTTTCTCTGACTGAATGTTGTTCTTAAAATCTTTCTAAACAGGACTGCAGGGCCATGCTGAGTTAGGTCAGTTTGTGCGTTCGTGGCACTAGTCACCGCTGACCAGCTCATTGCCCTTGCAACCCTCGGTACCTCTGTCCAAGCTCCCAGGGCCAGGAGAGCAATCCCTCAATATTTAAGGACTGCATTTTCCCCAGAAAGCTCAAACATCTCCTGTAAGGATCTGAATGTCACTGCTTCATGGTGATGAAACTTCATTTCCTTGCTCAGAGTATGGGGCATTTTCATGCCTCTTTTGCCCAGGTGAGCACGGAACCTCCATCCACCATCTGAGGGGGGACAGCTGCCCCCTTCTCCAACAAAAGGCTGTGCTTTACGTCCAAATTACGAACATCTCCAAAGGATCACAATCTTTACCACTGGTGCTAAACCTGGCTCGTTCTCTGACTCTCCGAGGTTATGTTTTCTTCTTCCTGCATCTCCTTTGCATAGAAGTTAAATAGCGTCAGCTATTTCGAGTGACATGAAGAATCTCCTCCACAGAAAAGCAGGGAGGGGGAGAAGAGGGGTACAGGTGAGGCAGTATCAAATTAAGACTGACAGTTGCTGCTCTTGAATGGAAGGCACTTCCTGACAGCCTCACATCATTACTGCACATCACAATATTTATAGAGATGCCACCAGGAATTCTGCTTTGCTTCCAGCAGACACAAAGTAAAAGGGCACCTCCTTCAAGCCATTCAGTCTATTCTGCATTATAATTAAAAACAATTTCTATCCTCAATAGGGTTTTGATTCAGGTAACTCATTACCCCCAGGAGCCATTTATGAGACTAAATTGCAAATGCAAATTAATGCCAGCTTTAACAATAATGCTTCTTTTTTCTTCCTTTCTGCCTCTTTTGCTAACTTCCATTTTTGGAAATTTTCTTGCCTTTGATATCAAGCTGGTGTCCAGAGCAGATTTACCAGGGGACAAAGAGGGTTTTGTGCCCCTCTTCTTAACAGATGCTCTTTCGTGCTTCCTTGCTGCGACATGGCATGTCGGGCAATCCCAGTGCAGTGCTATAGCTTCAGTGAGAAACGCAGAGGGACCTGCCTCTCCCCAGCTGCAGCCCTATTCCAGGGCTTTTCTCTGTCAGCTGAGAGTGGAGTCACTTGCTGTGGTTACAGGCAGGAATTCCCCTGGACATCTCTCCACACTCCTACCCCAATGAGCAATTGTTCTGGATATTACTTTAATACGAGTAGAAACATCCATGTATCCTCTGCAAGGAAACCAAACCTCTTCAACCATGGAGACTCTGCTCTGACTCCACCTGTATCTGTCACGGTTTGCTCTCTAACTAGATTTCTTCTGATTTTATCATGTCATTATATTGTAATTGTTTTGCATGCACTTCTTCGTAACTCCTGGCTATATATCCAATCTGATGTTGTCTCAAATTGGGCATAGCCAAAGGACACCTGCTATCCTGCACAAAGAGCAGAGCAGTAAATACAAGAACAGAAAAGCTTTGCTTCTGCTCCTTGCTTAGACAATACATGACCACAGTAGCAGCGTGGAGTGACAGAAGTTCTTGGATTTGGTTTAAAAGGGCAGGAGTGCATGCACAGTGATGCTGCACTGATCAAACATAGCTCACCCACATGCTCACATCAAGGGGAGTGAGAGTCCTCTGTGTTTCCCATCAAACGCACACAAAAGGCCAAACGGGTAAAACTGACCAAATAATTATTGCTAAAAACTGGAACTAAGCCAGAAATCCTGACCCCAGGGGATGTCTGAAATGCAGAGCCAGTCGCTGCTGCTGGTCCCTGCTGGTGTCATAACAAAAAGGCAAAGTTGTTATTTATTGCCCTTTATTCCTGTAGCATTTGATGTCTTTAATGCAGTCTGCACACAGGAGTGTGATGAAGTGCTCTTACTTCCATTTCACATATGAGGAAAGAGAGGCATAGCCTCATATTCTCAAAAGGTACTTGAGCACCTAATGCCCTTGGAAATCAGTCGTAGTGGAGCTCTGAAATACCTAGGAAAACCCATACGCCTGGCAGGGCTCATCCAGACTTCCTAACATTGTGAGCTGCATACCGACACCTCACCCAGAGCCCCAAGATGTGGCAAATGCCCCAGCAGCCGTGCCTCCCAAGGGGAGACAGCAGCTCTAGGGGCTGGTCCCTGCTCTCGTGGTATCCACAGGCACAGCTGGCCCTTCCCGGGGAGCCAGCCCCCCTGGGCAAGGGTGCCCTGTGGAAGAAAAGCCGTCTCCCAAGCCCACAGAGCACCAGCACGCTCGAGTCAGAGCACAAAGGCTGGGGGACATGTTTTAGAGCACCCCTTCTCCAGGGTGTAGGTTCAGGGGCTGTCCCAGGGATTAGTCCTGTTTTATAGCTAGTGGAAGAAATTTCAGGATCCTCCGACTCCTATGGGAGAATCCCAGCTCTGCTCCTGACTTTTCCATGGCCTTCAGCAAATTATTCTTAATCTTTCTGTGTCCCCATCTGGAAAAGTCAGCTACTGGTGCTAGCCTCAGATTTGATGGATTAACCTGTTACTAATTCCAGTGTTAGACAAGCGCTGAATATCTCTTGCTAATCAGCAGAAACTTATTAATTCTCATTATGAGTGCTTCTCATGTCCTTTCTGATAAAGCTCACTGGGAAATACAATAGTTCTCCAGAACACAGGCACAGTCCCTTGGAAAATCAGCAGGCAAAAACAATCAGCCTATTTCTTTGCAAAAATAACTCCACATCATTCTGGGAATTTGCCCCACATTAGACTTCCAGAGGAATTTTCCACTCACTCAACTTCTTACTACGAGAGCTTTTTCCCCACAGAGAAAGTGCCTTTTTAACCCACATTTTCTGGATAATTGGACTGGAAATGGGTTTTTCATGCCAGAGAATGAAGCTGGCTCCTCTACAGTCGCCAGCCTACACCCCAGAGGCTCTTCACTTTGTCCCTTGAACATGAAGCTGATGCCAGCTTTCCCAGTGGGTTGCCAAATGCAAACATCGGTGCTCTTCATTGCTCCACTCCGTCCCAGGACAAAGTCTTAGAAAGGATCCCACAAAGCAGAGCAATGCAGCTGCTTGTACTTGGGACAAAGGGTAGCATCTCCCACTTGTGAAGGTTACTCATCACAGCTACGAAACACCCCACATATAAATGAACGAGGTGATCTCCTGATTGAAGTCAAACATCTCGGTCCAAATGAATCCCAACACAGAGTTAGAGACAATCCCCTTGTAATGGTATTTGCAGGATGCAGACTGGGATGCAGGTGGTGATATTAACCATACAGGGAGCTCCCACCCCAGAGCAGGGCTGGTCTCCACTGAGCAGACACCTGGATGTATTGCCCTCTAACGAATGCAGGCTTCTGTTCCCTCTCCGTGCCCCCTTTGCCAAGAACAGGAACAAAGGCTTTTTATTTTGGTGGGTGGGTTCTTTGCTTTTGTTTTTTTAAACCTGGCTGACATTTTGACTTTGAGTATGAGCTCCTTGGAACAGCTACATCTCTTGCTACACATACTCACAACCACCATCCTTGCCAGCACATCAGTCATCTGGAGTAAAGCAACGGACCACAACAACCTGTGATAGCATCAGGCTCCCACCCTCTTCCAGTTGAGGTACCAGAAGAAACAATTTCAAGGCCAAGAGGGCACTTTTCCATACTAGAGATGGAGTTTTCAGTTTGACTCTCAAAAATAAAAAAAATACGCACAAAACCAACCCTAAACATTTCTTTTTGATTTTCTGGTGCAAAATTAACTGAAAATTGCATTTTTGGTAAAACACAGCATTCATCTGAAGGAATACTGTAATTCTTTACCTCCCTGAAAAAAAAAAACCACAAGACCTCCAGAATTATTAATAGAAAAAGCCTGTGTTTCTCTTCTATTAATTAGTTTCCCTTAAATTCCACATGCAAATTTCCCTACCAAATTCAGACGTCATTCTGAGTTCATCTATAGGAAAATCTTTCTTCCTTTTTGCATGCAACTATTACTGAAAACGTGTTTTGATTTGGAGTCTAAGTTCTCAGGCAAAGCACTAAGCCCACATCTTGGAGAGAGAACAACCAGAACCCCTAATGTCTCGAGAAAAAAATTTAGCAAGTCTCCAGATGATCTCACGTATCAGGATGTGTCAGAAGCAGCTTCCTGAAATAAAAGATTACTCAATTTACTAAATAATTTGTAAATTTGTATGTTTGGCATAAGCAAGAGCCAAGGGAGTCTCCTGAATTATAACAAAGGTCTCTTGCTCCTCCCTGCCCATTTCACTTGAATGAAACAAAGGCCAAGGGAACATGGGCCGACTCATCTTTTGGAACAAGATGTGACTCCCCATGATGTATGGGGGGGGGGGACAGGGGGACACACACAGGACAGATTTGGTCCCTAGAGTAGTTTAGCATGACAGCAGCAGCAGCTTTGGCCTGTGGAGCTGCTGCCTGAAGTAGTTCAGCCCCTTGCAGCCTTCCTTGCACCCTCCTATTCCTATGTACTCTCTCCTATCTATTACATATGTAGTTGTCCCACTTATCCTTCCCTAACTCTTCCTCTGCCACCTCCAAATCTGTACTGTTCACGATCCCAGTATGCCCTCCCCCTTACCAATTCCCCTTCTCCAAATGCAAGGACCCAGCAGGTCATGGAAGAGGCTGGAGAGATGGGATCAAACCCCATCGTTTCCTTTCCAGCGGGCAGATGCTCCCTCCCCAGACCACACACCAAAACTAAGCGAGACCACCCCCCAGATGTTTTCCTGTTACTTGAGCAACCTGTGCACACCCTCAGTACCACCCATGAATGTCGAGAGCGAGAAGAGGTCTGGCTGGACAGGATGGGAGGAGATCCCAGGATGGGGAGATCTCCAGGCCTGCCACCTCCAGGCTGAGCAGAGCCTGCTGGTTTAAGAGCTGCCTGGAGGTAGAGTCCCCCCAAAACACTGGCCATTTCCAAATCACCCCCCCTGGGCCAGGGTGGGCTATTTGCAGTTGCAGGCTCACTGCAGTATTTTGCTTGCAACCCAATACATAGAAATGTTAATAGGGTGTCTGAAGAGACATTTTAGTTGTGAGCTGTTGTCTTTCTTAGTTGAAAGAGCACCAGTGCACCCATAAAAGTAATACAATCTCTGGAGCAGAAGGAACACTGCTAGAAGGCTTGCTTAGAGCCAGGCTGATTCCTGCTGTTTTTTCTCAGGAAAAATCCCCAGGATGGCTGTGCAAGAGCTACTGAGCCAGCTGCTGGGCTCAGTCCGGCTCTCACCAAAGGTCTCCTGGGTCCCCGCTGCTCTCACAAGCCCTTCTCAGATTCTGCTCAGTGCCATCTAGGACCACGGAGGCTCTATCCTGCCGTATGATTAGATCCACCATCTTAACGATACATCCATTCTGTTTAAAGCACAGCTTTGGGAATCCAAGGTCTGCATTCAGTCCTGGTCCTGAGACAATCTTTCTGCATAACCTTGGGCAGGAGATTAAATATCGGTGAACTCCAGTTCCCCTCCTCAGAACGGGGAGCACGCTGCTCTGTCTGTTCAGACTGTCAGCTCAGTGACCCAGAGACAGGACAGGGCTGGACACACACGGAACAGATGTGCATACACCGAGTAAATAACAGTGTGACCCTCTAAATATTACTGCCATACAACTGAACATTATTCTTCGGGGGCATAAAATAGACGTTATAGTCCATCCAGACACTGCTTAGCCTAAACACTTTGTACACTTGCCTGTAGGCTCACAATTTCCATAGTATCTTTTACAGTCTACATAAAAGCAAGCAGAAAGAACATCCTGCCTTGCTAATACATCCAAGCAAACCCATTAAGCTATCCCTAACTGCAATCTAAAACCCCGGGAACAGGCTGACAGCCCAGTGCTGCTGTTTTCTCTGATGTCTAGACCTCCTGTGCCACGCTCTCCCCTGTGAGACCTATTGCAAGAACAAGAGTATTAGTTATGGTCACCTAGCAATATAACTAGGTCTTCAGGGAGTCTACAGCCTGCCTATCATGTGGAGCTCTAGCCTGGAGGATCTGCTAATCCACCCATGCTGATCAGTGGAGTGTAAGAGAAGCTTGCACATGGGGAATGGAAGGCAGTTTAGCCTCAGAGGTTGAGTCCTTTGACCCTGGCTGAATCATTTCACTCACTATTAAAGCAGCTACGTGCACAAAACCTAGATACTGTCCAGGAAAAGCTCAGAACTGTACCACAAGATGAATAAGGGAGGATAAAAATGAAAGCGTTTGTCCACAGCAAAAGTGTCAGGCTTCATCAGGCAAGATTTAGTTCCACAAGAGTGTTAAATTACACTCTTGGTTATGCCATCTATCGTCACGCTGCCATACCCAGCAAACTTTATTTCTGTGAGAAAACACGAGGTGCTTCCAGTGTCATTTTGAACTGGTAATGCCCGTTTCAGACTAGACAGATGGGACATGAGGACCCCTCCAGATGAGCTGGGAAAGCCATTGGACCTGTCCCTAGACACACTCACAGCTGCAGGAACTTGCACGTCTCCACTGAATACAGTGGAGTTACTTCAGTTTACATCAGCTGAGAATCTGAATCAGACCAGCATTTTTCTACTCTCAGCTCATAACATTTGGATGGGATCTTACAACATGGACAAAACCAGCTCACATCACTAAAACCTGTAAAAAAATATCTCTCATCCCATGGTGGAGAAAGTATTTATGTTCTTCAGCGTTTGAGGTGGCTCAGGAGCATTAGTGGGGAACCAAAGTCCGTAAGTCTAGACAAGGTGAATAAATCTACAGCTTGTCAAGCTGGTAAGGAAAAAAGGCATATTTGTTTTCTGAATGAATAAAGTTCAGTTTAACCTTTGTTCCAGTAGGCTGCAATTCTGCAGAGTGTGGCGAATTCTTGCAATGGGAGCGGAGGGTACCCAGCAGGCCCTGAAGCTGTACTTTTGCATGAATTAACAAAAACCCAGTGTTCTGTGCAAACCTCATCTGACTGGAAGCTGAGCTTCCTAATTGAGAAGCCACTTTTTTTTTTCTGAATTCGAGAACCTTTAGAATTCAGCTCTTGAGCCTTCATTCTGAATGACAATTTGCCCCATTTCTATCATAAATCTAGTCCAGGTGCCATGCTGTCTCTGCTCTGCATTAAACCCAGGGCTGCAGCGATAAGGGGCTCCCAGGGAGTGGGATGGTCATGGAAGATTCAGGTTTCAACACCACTAACACGCAAGGTTTGTCCTAGCTTTCTGCCCACGTGCAGCTCCCAGTCAATCCTGGTTCTTCTCCGATCAACCATGCACACCCAAGTCATGAAAATTCTCCCAGTCCCAGCTTCTCCTTCCATTTACTGTGCACGGGAAGCACAAACATTCATAACCTCAAATTACTAAGTTACTCGCTGAGCTCACTTCAAGATATTTATTTTGTCCTAACTGTGCCTTGCACAAGAGGTAGCACAATGTCACATCCCTGAAAACAGCTCCTGGGCTAAGCCAGGCATCCTTCAGAGCAGCAGCGGTGGCACCAACAACAGCGATTTCAGTATTCTATGGGATCTAAATGCATTTTAGGTGCTCCTATTGCTAGCAAATGAAGTCGTTAGTTTGATCACTCTTTTGGATTTGGGGGGGGGGGGAGGTGGGGGGGAAGCTGGCAAGGGAGATGCACC
>JAVJGJ010000001.1:102272265-102287042 GCA_035590215.1 Microhierax caerulescens
GACCCAAATATAAACAGTATTCACCTTGGGCTGAGTGTGCAGATAGCTTGATACAACACCTATGACCTGTACCAAATTCAGACTCTGTTTGAAATCTACTGTTCTGTTGAAATTTCACCAGCAAAGCCCTCCTTCACAGGAGGATACATCCTCCTTCAGAAGCCGTGCAGAATCCCCGTGGAGAGGCAGCAGGTCTATACTGGACCCAGCATCACGCAGGCATGGACTGGCGGACCTTTCTTACCCCAGTGGGGATGTACCTGTGGCCATGGCAGTCAGGGATGCTGCTATTGCTTCCAAATTTGTTTAATCCTAGGGCCTTGGATAGCTTTAATGCAGTCCTACTTACAGCCCGCAATGTGCGAATGACTCTGCTATTCTGGCACTAATAGTGTCAAATGGCATTAATTAAAACAAATCGCTTATAAAACAGGCTGGATTCATCAACAATAAGTGAGGAGGTATTTTTTCTCTCTTTTTTTTTTTTTTTTTAGAATTTTAATGAATAAACAGCAATTCCTATTCATTATTTATCTACTTCTGAATTTTAATGAATAGTTCCCAGTGCTCATTAACAAATCTCTGTATTTATGGAAAACTGGCACTTCATAAATATCAAATTGTGCTATTTTATGTGCTGGTTTTATATAAATATAGAAATTCTGTAATTATCACTCGAACTGATCATTAAAATTCAAAAGCAGATAAATAAGCTGAAGCTTTCTGCCTTATTATTCAGATAAAACATCTTTCTTTTCTTGTGTAAATGGTTCCCTGTCCCCCCATGTGTCATGCCCCTTCCTCGGGGTGACATGCAGCCACTGCTTGCCTTGCAGGTATTACCTTCCTGCTGTGCTATCTGGGTTTCTGCTCTGTGCCAGCAGCGAGGGACTTTTATTGGCATGCACTGGCTTTCTCCCAGCCTCATCACTCTAGGTCACGAGATTCCTGGGTGACATTCTCATTCTACACTGATCTGTCCTTTTTTCCCCCTGACATTGTTATTGATTTTTGTATTATCACAGCATAAACCATTAGCCATTTTATGCAAATCTGTGTGTTGAATGAAATCCGTGTCAAGCCCATAAAATCAAATTCCAACTTGCCATGCAATGTAAGCGTATAGAGCTGCCTTTGTCAGAAACAGCTGGGAGGAAAACCCATCTGATCCAATCCAAACCAAAGTAAACAAATGCAAGCGCTCTTCATCTGATCACGTTACTCTTCAGAGCATGGAACAAGTCATAATGTGTAAGGGGAAAGCTGAAGCCTCACTGCTGCTATCCAGAAAGCCGTCCCAGGTTTGTATCACCTCATTTCAGATTCGTGCTTGTTCTAGCATCAATTACCCATATGAAGAAATAGAGCACTAACCTGCCCTTCAGCTGGCTTCGCTACTAGCTGTGTGTAGCCAAATCCACAGAACGTGCCAACACTTTCTAGATGTATGGTGTGATCCCATCCCATAGGACAAGGGGCTAAGGGGATGAAGAAGGTAAGAGATATCTCCAGGGTCACAGAGGGGTTCTGGCTCAGAGGCAGTACCGCAGTGCCTGCTCATGGGGACAAGCACACAGACATTTAAAAGGCAGACAGAACCGTGACTCTTACAAAGCAAAATATGTATGTACCTAAAAGGAAAGGAGATTCTGCAGGTAGACATATTACCAGGGCACTGCAGCAATCATGTTGTGTTAAAGGTTATTTCCTTAACTATCAGACCAGTGAAAGCCACTGCATTTAAGTAAGGAAAAGTTTTATGTTCCCTGATTGCATCAAGCCATGCAACCAAAGGCTGCCCGGGCTTCACCTCTCTTTTCAGAGAACTCTCTGTGCAACATTTTCCCCAGTTTTTTGTAAGTTATGCAATGTCCTTGCCACAGAACGAGAGATATTTGTGACAATTGTTAAAAAAGTTAAACAAGATGTGATCAGCAAAAGGAACAGCTATATCCCCTTTTATTTTTAATTCTTGTTTCTTCTTTTGTTCAAAAATTCCTAATCTCCCTGGAGCTTTGCACATCAATGCACTTCTAATGAAACAGATTTTGAATCTCAAAGACTATGGCTCCATCTAAGCATCAGATCACTTATCAGGTTTGCCAAGGGAAAAGCCAGTTTTCTGACTAGACTTAAGTGGTTCATAGTAGCTTAGTTCAAAACTTCCCTCCCTCCTCCCGCCATGTGCTCACTGGTATTTATTTGTTCCCCAGAGCTAAATCAGACCAACACTGTTCCAAATTGCAGAGTCAACACTCCTTACATCACCTGTGAGAAGAAATGACATTTTTCTCCTTTTTAAATCCATTTTAACTGTAGAACAGTAGAGCTTGGAGAAAGTGTTGAGTTTGATGTGTTTTAAATCTAGCTTTCCCATAGCTCTTGACATTAAGGAGGACAGGTGGTACAGTGGCACTTCATTTCTTCCTCCTGCTTTCCTTTGCTTTACATAATCTTTGCCTCTTCTCCTACACTGAAACGTAACCATCCTGGAGCAGGAGGAGCGTGTTCAGTCTGTGGTGGTATGGCACCTTGCACGATGAGGCCTCATCGCTGCAGGCCCAGAAATAAAGATAAGACAAGAAGTAAGGTGGATTAGCTGTGGCACTCCCCTGCAGTTGTTAAAGGCAGGCTGCACAACCAGCTGGCCAGTCCCTGGGAGAAATCACTGAAATTCCTGCACGCAAACCTCATCTCCCAGAACCGTGCCTTTCCCCATAAGGAACACTGCAGTCAGCTGTTACCAAAGGAAAAAAAACTAACTTTTTCTCTTATGCACTTGTTTTCCCCTTATCCCTTTATTACTTTTTAACTCCAGCTCCACTTTTTCGGTCTGACCCTTTTTCTATTGTGTTGAGCTTCTCCACAGTGCTGGCAGCTGCTATTCAGAGAGTCTGCAAGGCAGCGGAAGGCTGAAGGTTTCATTATAGCAAAGCCCTCCTAATGTTGTGCATTGTGCATGGTTCAGCAGTGCAGTCATTAATCCTCTCCCACTACGCCCTGCCACCCCTGGGGGAGGTTCTCCTCCAGGAAGAATATCCCCTTGGCCTGTCGTGTTGAGAGCCAGATGCTCCTGAAATATTTTCAAATGTATCGTCACAGTTGCAGCAACAGAAACACTTGACTTAGAATTCTGTGTAAATCAATACAGGGTTTCTTCCTCTCGTTTTTGGTTGTTTTGTTGTTTTTTTTTAATTTAACAGGACACATCTACACAACTGCTTCGCTGCCAAGCTCTTCAAAAGTGCAAAGAGAGGAAGAGATGTTGGATCATTCTGGTTGTAATTTCAGTACGTCTTTCAATTGCCCATCTACAAGCAGGTCAGTCTTGTACTTTTCAACCGTATTTCCCCCCCATTCCAGGTTTGATGTTGACCTACTTTCCCATGCCATAATTCACTAATGTTTCCCTCAGCATCCAGATAATAAAGTGACAGGAAAAATCCAAATCCGACTTGCACCGAGCAATTATTTTCATGTCCATCTGTATTCGCTGTGTTAGTGCCAGGATTTTGTTAATGCACAATAGAGGATAATGAGATCACTTTTTAATTCTTCCTCTTCTTCCATCTGAAGCTCTGAAAGCACTGGGGAAAGACAAAAGCTGTCATGTTTTACCAGGGTAGTGCTTCAAACAGCAGTGTGCCTCGTAGTGATTACGGCCATGTGTTTACAGGAAGGTGCAAAAAATAAGTGGATAAATAAACAAATGATTGAAAATCCTTCTGTTAAACATTTGACATAGATTCAATAACACCTCGGGCAATTTGCCTTCCTTGACAAGTACTGATCCTTTAAACCAAGTCCTCGGGTAACCCCCAGACAAAACCAGCAACAAAAGTGGGGAGAGGAAGCAGGTGGGTTGTGTGAGAGACAGAAGGTTTGTTTTACAAATAGCCCGAGTTGCACATATGAGAACACAGCACTGAAAAACATCACACCGCAGAGAACTCTGCTTCGGGACTGTCCCTGGGAGAAGGAAGCGCAGGTCCAAACCCTCCGCTGGCACTTCATGTGTGAGCTAAGGGCACAACGTCCTCCTCGGGGCAAGCTCACCCTTGTATTTACTGCTGAACCGAGCCTCTGCAAAGCGAACGGGGCTCAATTTCTAATTCAGCTGCAAAGCCAGCCCTGGCCGCCCCTTCCCAGGCCGCGAGCCGTGCCAAGGCACAGAGCGGCTACCATGCCGGGAGTGGACAGGGATTGATAGGCCTTAGGGCCAGAAGAGACTGTGGTGAGCATCCAGCCCGACTCCACACACACCATATGCTGTAAACATTTCACAGATGTGTTATATGCTGCACAGGACTTCTGGAGGCCTGAACCCAGCAGCTCTGTGTATCCTGGGAGTCTGCTGTCTGCGAGAGGGCCTATGAATATTTATGGCATGTTGGAGCAAAATAACGAAGGCCTCAATATTAAACAATGATATCTGAAGTATACCACACATGGAGAATGTAGTATGCTCAAAGTTTTCTTATTTCTCTGCCTTTTAGGGCTGTTATATTCCACAGCTAGCTGTCGTTCGCTCTCCTCGGTGATCCAGGATGCAATGTCCTCACCATCTGCTGCATGGAAATCTCTCTCCACTCCCCTTCCAGGAGAAGATGTACATGAGATTCTGCACTGCCTGCGTGTGTTCTGTCCTGTGCCTGTACCTGCAGCAACCACCGCAAGAAGCATGGGGTTTGCTGTTGACAGAGGAGGCAGTGGAGTGCTGCGGCCTCGTGATGAGATGCAGACTTGGGAGGGAAACACGTTTGCGTTTCAGACTCCACAAGTTTTTGCAGCAAAGACTGACTAGGACTCCAGTGTGACAAATAAAACACAGGCTGAAGGGCATACTGGCTACATTCAAATCAAAGGACTTACGAGGGAATGTGACCTCCTCCGTCTCAAGTCACCAACAAGGATTTTCTAAATGATGTCAAAGTATGATCTCACCAATACTAGAAGCCCTTGATGTAGAAGCAGAAGTTTTCCAAGCTATATTTTGTTTAAAGCGTGACAGATTTTGGCTAATAAAAATCACAGTGCATTCAGAGAATCCCAAAATATGCATAACATAAGCCAGAAATAACTAGATGAACTTTCAGATCAGATGTTTTATCATATTCTTCAAATAATACTCTTGATTTTAAAAAAAAAGAACACTGAATAGAGTTCTGAGTAAATACACGTGAAGCAACTCTGTTGCTCTCAGTACAGCTGGGACATCTGTTTACATCAGAATTAAACTCGGTGCACACATTTTTACTGTTCTCAAAGTCTTCTTTTTGATAGAACTTCTGCATTCCTGAACCTTCAGGGAAATTCCGGAGTACAGATTCCAGGGGTAGGCAGAAAGACACTACTTCAGAAGGTTTACTAAGTAACAAAGGAGTCAACTATACCATCTCTCATCAAAAATAAATTATGAAATGCAAATTTTTACACCAAAACACAGGGTTGGATTTTTTTAAAGCAGGAGGTGTTTTTAAATTGCCAGGTTAGTATAAACACAATATAGCCTGGATTTTTAATAAAAGTTAATTTTTCACTGTGAAATGATTACAATACCTCCTTGTATTTTTATACACTAATATTAACAACAGGTTAACCATATGCCATTGAATCCACTTGTAATTGCTGTCTCCATACAGGCAATATTACGGTGCATGGTAGTTTCTGATGCATGTCTGCAACCTCCACTACTGGGAGAATTTTGCTCTGGCTTCACAAACGCCTCTAAGAGTTTTAACTGACTGGACTCATTGTCAGATAACACTACGTTACACAGATATTTAAAGTTTTTGGAAAAATTTTGAATGCATGAGTAGCTGGTGGCTAACAGCAAAGCAAAGAAAGGGAAGATTTACTACAGCACAAGTGTGACATGCACATAGAAATCTTTTAAATAGAATAATTAGCCTCCTCCAGCGTACTCAATGATAACAGAATAGACTCAGCTCCCAAGTTATGGTCCAGGTTCACAGCTGAAGTTGTTTGTTAGCTTTGCAGTTGGTACCCTTTCAACCACATCCAAATACAGCAAAATGTAACCTCTCAAATGCTGGGAACTGGCTGGGGGATGAGGAGACCCACCCTCAGCTGTGTCTACAACCACGGCTGGACTGACGTTAACCAAGCTCTCTGGCTTTTACCAACCCTGCTGCACGGTCATCTGAACCAGCCTTCTCCTGAAGCCAGCAAATGGCTTGGCTGGGGAAGCTGTGAGCAGCTGGAAGAAATGGCCTTGGCTTCTCTGCAGCACTTACTTCTGACACAACCCCTTGATCACAATTTGAAATACAGAGCACGGACAGCCAGCCAGCCCAAACATAGGACGGCAAGAGATGCCCCTTGACAACTTGGAATATTTCAAGAGAGACATTAAAAAGTGACTGTAGGAGCCAGGAACCCAAATCTTATTAACTGTGTCCACACTGTTCTTGACCTGAACGGCTCTGCGGTCCCGGTGCTTGACCCCTTGTGCCAGCCCCCACCAGCAGCCTATGCTCAGCTCGATTTCAGCTTGACTTCTTACTTTCTACTTTTTAAGTCCCTTTTGCTCTGCAGCAAAGACAGAGTCCTCTGGGAAAGTAGGGGTTTTTTTTCCTCTCTGACAGAATCATAGAATGGTTTGGGTTGGAAGGGACCTTTAAAGATCATCTAGTTCCAATCCCCCTGCCATAGGCATGGACACCTTCCCAAGACCAGGTTGGGATGTCAAACAGCTGGAGACTGTGCAAGTGACAGGCCATGCCAGTGAAACCATTTTCAGGATACTCTAACCAGTGGATGCACCTTGGAAACACCATTTTTCCCCTCAAGAATGTAAACTGCAGCCTGCCAGACTAACAAGATATATCTAGCAGGCCAATAAAGAATGAGAGAAATAGGTACAAACTGGAGGCAGAGAAGATCCACCACCACCCCACCGGTACATGGCTGTGCCTCAGCAGTAGTACATTTACACATCCAAAGATAGATGAATTGTAATGCAAATCAAAGTCATATGGTTGCAGGATGAAGAGAATCTAAGGGGGAGTGTGAGCATCTCCTCGTGACAGGACAGCCCCCAGAATGGTTTGCACATCTATTGGAAACAAGAGATCAGTTGCAGCCTGAGACCTGTTAACAGCCATCCCAGACAGGTGCAGATCTTCATTGAATTTCTGAAGTTTCCACTAGGCTGGAAGTGGATTAAACTCAATAAATGCACAAAAAGACTGACTGACATGGCAGGAGGTGGAACAGGGGGCTATGAGCTGCTGCTGAGTCCCTTAGGCAGACAGCACTCCTCTGAAGTTTTACGTGTGGCTTCATCGAGCTTATGGCTGCTTTCTCACCTTTCTTCTCAGGAGCAACTGAACAACTCATGAATATTTTTAACCTTGTGCAAAGGAAAATACATCCTGCTTAATGTATGATTTTGCAGACCCAGGATTTCACCATTTCTGCAAATTTGGCAATTTTTCTGTCTGGTCACATTTTCCTCCATATCAACCTGGGCAGTGTGATTTGTTGCCCTGGAATAAAATCACTATTTATGTTAGCAGTACACAGCAGCAACAGTTCTAACATCTGACACAGCAGTAGTAAGTTCCTGACCTGACATTTAGAAGAGACTCTTTCTGACTCCAGTGTGCTTTGGAGTAAGCCCTAAAGACCTTGCCCATGCTTTTTACACCAGTAGTGTTGCTTGTGATCAGTGCTTGACACTTCAGCTGCTGTGGCTCCTGGGGTCTTTTTATTCTTTCCAAACATTCAGCTTACAGTCAAATGTCAGCTCCTCAAAGATATGTGGTTGGCTTGTGGTTAAGGAATGGGAAGAAGGCTTGCTTAATTCCCAGCTCGACCACAGAAATCCCAAGTGAGACTGGCCAGATTGCTCACAGTCTGGTTTATTCCAGAAGCACTAAACTCCCCTGAAAAAAGTTGCTACCTAGTGGAGCTTTTTATGTGTTCAGCATACTTGTAAATCAGGCCCTTCACATCTCTGCTAACGTCAACAGCTGTAGGACAGGGACAGTCCTACTGCCTTTCTCTCCCTTTTTGTAAGCCAGAAGGTCATTAACAGGCTCTGTTCTCTGAACTTGTACAGCACCAAGCACACAAGCTCCAGTGGGTTTAACAGAGCAGCAAAAAGAAAGAGTCAAGGAGCAGAGACCCTATGAGAGGTCAGCAGAAGGGGTTCTCCCACACCCTGGGAAGCTGATAAGAACACACCAGAGGAAAAAAAAGATTATAATCCTCCTAAACATACTTGGAAGATTACACAGGCTAACTTGTGGGCACATTTAATGGGTTTCTGGCGAAGTGATTGTACCTCCTCATTTGAACTGCTTAAAATGAAGGCAGAATTTTAGTCACACAGAAATTACATCAAAAGAAAAAGCCAGATGTTTTGTGAATCCCACCACTAATGAGCTACAAGTGCTGCTTTTTCCATTGTACAAGAAAATTATGAATTTTTAAATATATACAAAACAAATTGTTTGTGATTACATTAGACCTTCAAAAGAAAGTGGGAACATAAATTCAGAGATGAATAGCATAATATTGGATGCTTGCCTCACTGCTTGACTTCAATAACTTATCTCAATAAATCCCCCAGCAGAAAGCATCTTACGTACTTCAAGCCTGGAGAAGATGAGACATGAATGCTGGAGGAATTACAAGACAGAGGGGCTTTCTTGCAACAGTGAACAAGCTGAAAATTACAAGGTAATGGAAACTCAGCAGGAGGCCCCAGTACCCTGCCATTAGCTAACTCCTACAACGATTGCTGCAGAAATCACTTAGGTTATGTAAGCACTGTACACTGCTTCTACACTTTGCATCTCTCTCCACCTAAGCACACAGACAATTTAATTAGGCAAGAGGAGATACCTGAGCAACAGGGACTGTGGCTTGCAGATGAAACAGAGCTGCCTCCCCGACCGAACAGCAGCCCTTTGTCCCAACACGACCATCTGCCTGTCTCTGCTTTGTTGCACTTCCACACCAGCTGTACAGATAGGTTTATTAAACTGTTTACCATTTTTAAGACCCTATAGCCCCGACCTCCCCAAACCACGCTACCACCATGACTGTGGAGCTCAGGAAACTGAAGAATTAACAGCAGGAGAGTATTAGGCTTGAGTTGCTTAAAGAGCAATTAGTGCCTGTCCCCCATGCTTCTTACCATGGTCTCATCCCATAGAAACACTTGTTATTCCCATCTTGGATAATAAGTCAGCTTCATATAAACATCCCTGTGCTGTGGCTCTTATTTTACCAACCAGGAGGTTAACGAGGATAAGGTACTTCTCCAGTATTAAAAGGGAAGAAGAAAGCCAACTCAGCAGGAGCAATATGCAGGACGACAGAGCAGTGTGGGAAGTGCACTTATAAGAAGGCACAAGAAAGTGGGCAAGAACAGAAAGCTTCCTCCGAGCAGATACAACACAGAAACAGATTAAATCCTCTGCTGAGAACCTGGGAACATGAAGCATATACAGGGGAGATTATGTTAAGCTTTCCCCAGGAGCAGGGGAGGAGAAAGTAGTAGTAAAGGTTAATGGTATGTTACTTTGTATTGAGAAAATGACACTGGTGCTGGGAGTGGACTTCCAATGCTGGACTGAGGAGGCACAGTGGGCTCTGCACACTGTGGAAAGGCCCTCCAAGCCAAGGGGCCACCAGCAGAACAAGCTGTCCTGTTAATATTACCCTCTAAGAACTGCTCTCTTGCACCCTCCTTTATGCTATCACGTCACGAAGCCATCAGCAATCTGTCCTCGACCCTGGCGGTTAAGGGTCATCTGGTCTCAGAAAAGCCAAGTGAATGAGATGCCCATGCCAGCCTGAGTTTCCTATCTCTTACCCCTCACTAAAAAGTTTAACCCTGCAAGACCTGAGCTCTGCCGCTGGCCACATCTGGCTCTACCTCAACTGAGTTTTAGAGACGGAGAAGACAGCTTCTCCTCCAGGGAGCACAGCAGCCACAGAGAGGTTTCACTCATCATAGCACAGAGGAAACACAAGTCACAGGAGACAAAACCTGCAGCCTGAATTTTTATCTTAGATGCTTAAAAGATTGGCATCTAAATCCATATGTAGGTACTTACATGTCTCAGTGAAATATTTTGGGGCATGACAGCAGAAAGCTTGACTCTGAGGAACTTCAGGCTAGATATGACCTGACGCTTCTGACAGCTGGGATCTCGTACACCTGCATGTGAGTCAGGCCCAGCCTTGCCTGATGTCCCTCACAGCATCCTCTGGAGAGAGGTCAGGATGAAGCCCAGACTGGGGCTGGTTTAAAGCATGCCTTAATGGAAACTCTCGCCCTGCACGCACAACGCCGTGGCTCTGTCACAGCTCTCAAAGGGAGCGCTGGGAGTTATTTCCTCAGAGGCAGCACCCTGCATGGAAGCCCCTTCCACACTGTCAGCGTGCGCTATAACAATCAACAACTTCTCTGACACACCGCTTGCATTTAAACTCAACCCTCCTCCAGCATTTTCCAATCAATACTACGCCAGGATTTCTGAGATATGTTGGTATTTTCCAGTAACTATGACAGAAAGTATGAGATACATTGCAAATGCCACTGAAGCCACAGAATGACATTTATTCCTGTGCTGGGTTCAAATTCAGTGGGACAGATTGTGTTCTTCGCTGGAGGAGGGATGGATTTTACTCTCTGTGCCTCAGAGATGCTTTCACGGTGGTGACTGTTACACCCCGGTATGAAATATGCAATTATAAAAACATGTCTCTCACTCTATTCTAAAATAACTGTTTCTCTAAAATCAGTAAGATAGTGGGTATTAACTATTAAATATTCTTGTCTGTCTTCTGCATCCAGAGGACAAGAAGTTAAGAAACATAGGTACTCCACGTATGAAAGTGAATCTCAGATGCCAGAACGTGCTTTGGGTTTTATGGGATTCATTTCAGGAGTTGGTTGAATTTTTAACTCAAATCAATAAAATGCATGGGTGCATTTACACACTCATCCAGCTTTCCTGGACATGTTAGAAGATTACCAAGCTTGCCTGATTTTAATTAAAAACAGACCAGTGGGCAATCAATTTGGCTTGTACCAACTTGTAATTACAACGTTTGCTTTACAGCTTTACAAATAAAGGTGGCAAAGGAGAAAGGACTTCTGTGGGAATTTTGTGGTGCTGCCCTGAAGAACCTCAGAGCAAATAATTTGTGATAAGTTTTAGAGTGAAAACTGCACTGTTTTAAAATCACCTCAGTGCTACTTCATACAACAATAAAATGGAAGATGTGGGCAAGTAAAAACTCTAATATTCTCTATGAATTACCACTTATTCCACTCCTCCTGCTGCCTGACCAGGTTACTTAGATGATGACCTGTTTTCTGTTTTTCAGTCTGGCTGCTTGTTTACCTGCGTTAGGTCTCTCTGTGAGCAGACCTCTCATTCCTGCTGCTGCTTGACTATTCAAAACTGGAGTTTCAACCCCTTCTGCTTTTCCTCTTTCTCCATTGCTATTCAGGCTGTAATGAGGACAAGAAATGCAATCAAGTTCTTCAGTTCGATATCCACCCTTCCCTTCTGAACTGCTTTTTTATTACAAGGATTACTGAAGAGTTACCTTCAGTTGCTGCTGTTCGACCAGTACCTCGCTTGCACGGTCTGTGCCTGATTTAACCCAACAAATAAGACTGTTTTCTTCCCCATCTTGGCACTTTGTACAGCCAAAGAGTGTTTGCAGCCTCAGTGTAATATTAAGGCAAGACAACATTTCCTGGGCAATGCAGACTTGATAAAGGGCTTCTTTTTCCCTGTTACTGTATGATGTTAAATTCCATATCCCATCCCCAGCCGCAGAAATCCATTGACAATTTCTCTTAATTCAAGCTCTGACAATTAAATGACAGCAAATAAATGACAACTTTAATGGCACTCCATAATTAAAATGACTCTGCAACGATTTTTGCTTTATTGCTCACTTGTGTCATATCAAGTATCACACAATTTTGAAAAATATCCTCAGAAGAAGGAAAAGAAATAAATAATGGAGGAAGGAAGCAAAAGTACTGAAAGAAGAGACCAGAATATGCTCTCTGTTGTTGGGATCACACGGTTTGTCTCTTCTCTAAGAGTGGGCACAGCTCAATGCAGCTGATGAGGTGACTGGTAGATGCTTAGAGTGAAGCTGGTCTTTCACAGCAATTCACATTTCCATCTTTTATTTGTGATGCCATGACACTAAGCTATCGTCAGACACTGGGTCAACGCTGCGTATTCAGAGAAAAAAAAAACCAAAACACAATTCAAACTACTGATTTAATAATTTGAAGTGCTGTACTGCCACTGCTCCCTTGGAGAGATGTGATGGATAGGAAAACCAAATTACTTACTGTTAACACTAATTTGTTTCACTGAGGATTCTTATTTGTTCTGAATGATCTGCAGGCACTGGAAAGCGTTAAATGTGAGACACCAACCAGAAAACACTTCTAGTGATCGTTATTTGTCCTGCATTCTCTCACCACTGGATGTGTGCAGGATGGGACCATACAAGAAACAGAATCACTGAATAATTTAGGTTGGGAGGGACCTTTGGAGGTCTTTAGGCCAACCTCCTGCTCAAAGCTGTCCCAACTAGATCAGATTGCCAAGGACCTTGTCTGATTTAAGTATCGCCACTGGTAGAGATCCCATAACCTCTCTGGTCCTCTGCTTGCGTCCAGTCACTCTCATAATGAAATTGGTTTCTTTATACTGGAAAGGCATCTCCAAAAGGGTTATATATCTAGAAATGTTTCTTTATTCCTTTCCCTTATGTCACTGCAATTTCCTGCGCTGAACACGGTATTTGTTGCCTCTTCTCCTAACAGAGGTAAAGCTAGAATCGAACTGTGTGGAAACCTTTGACAGCATCAGTATCTTACAATATTCTGTAATAAGCAGGTCCTGTGCTCATATCTAGAGATGTGTTAACTCTTACCTGGATCTAAGATCTAACTCTGAGCTTACTAAAATTAATGAGAGCTCTCCCGTTAGTCATACCCAACATCCCTTGATGTCAGTGACAATTTGTGAATGCTCAACAACATTTTTGAATTATTAAAAAAGGACTCAAGTGAAATCACTACTAGCTGGGATTTTGCTGGGCTATCGTATATGCTGTGGTAACTTGCACTGTCAACCAAACCCATGTTTTCACAAAAATAACAGGGTGAAGGATAAGTGAATTTACTAGAATGCCTGAAGCATGTCAGCACAAGAGACATGACAGTATAAGAACTGCTATCACCAGCTGAAGCATTGAGCTTCGTGGTCTGAAAGCAGCTCTGGCTGGTACTTTGCTTACCATTAAGTAGGAAGCTGTTCAGTTTCTCTCCCAATATTTGCTGCCGTAGACCTCAAATATCATCCTTTCGGAACAGGAAAGTACTCCACAGATGAATCGGTTCCATTCGCCACAAAGGCAAACTGGTCCGCTTCATAATTGATTTTCCACAGACAATTGATTTAAACTTTTCAAACCCCTCATGATAGTAGGATTAGATCTGAGTCTTTACAGTGCCCTACAGTTTGCAGGGCGAGCTCTGAGCTACATTTCTCTTTCACAGAGTTCTGCTTAATTGGACGAAGGGGACAGAGTTCAAGGGCAAGCCAACAGAAAGTGTTTAAACATAGCCCTAAAGTACTTGTAATGAGAAAGTGTCTCTCTCGCTCCCACCTACAAATGACAGAAGCAATGTTTCAATTCCATTTACCTCTCCTGGCTGGGTGGTTAACACAGAGATCTGATGTATTTTATCCTATTGCATTAGTTCAGAAAAATGTGTTTATTACGAGTTCCATTATAACATACTTAGCACAGTCCTTCCAAGTGATGACTAGAAGTCTACTTAGGAACTAATTCAGCACCAACTATAGTTAAAAAGCAGCTTTCACATGTCAGTGAAAACTGCACTGGATCTTTACTGGCTTTTATAGTTAAAAACAATCAGTTATAGAGCTGAGGGAAAGCGATTAAACATTTGTACATGCAGCTTACTGGCATAAACAGCATTACTTCTTGCAGTGCATTATTGTTTCCACTAAGTTTTCTTACTAGGACTGTTGGGAAACACCAAACCTCCACGGCTGCTCTGCGAATACGTTTCCTTCTGCCAAAAGTTTGGTTTGGCATTCCCACCAGGAGTTCCCAACAGCTACTAGAAACATTTTCACCCACATTAGTACGGTCAAGCAGCAGCAGTAACGAGACCCCTGCCCACAGGGCCACCTAGCATGGCCATACTTGGTTTGTGAGGGGATAAAAAGACTAACGTTTACCTCAATTTACAGAATAGCCTATTTTTCCCAGTCCAATTGAGCACTTGTGAATTTTGCTGTCCTGCAGGGGGGAGAAGTTATCATCCCCGCAGGCCCCAGTGCTTCCACTGGGAGTATTTACTGACTGGCCCAGAAAGGAATAACAGTTCTCAGTGAAGCTGTTTTAGAACATCTTTTAGATCAGTTACTGTCTGAGGTTCTCAGGCTAAGAAAAAAAAAAAAAAAAAAAAAAGACCTTGGGGATTTGGTGCCTGGCAAAGCTGACAATCACGTATAGTAAACACAGACTGTATTTATAAGCTGTTTAAGTTTGGAATACCATGTACAATTTGAAATTACCAGTGCTGGATGAAATTTTCTGCAATAATGAAAACTTCTTAAAATTTCTTAAGAATTGTATTGTAAACTAGCTGAGAAATATTGCTCTGAGAGAAACCGAGGCGGTCAGATCTGTCAGGTAGATCAGCCCAGACCTACTCT
>JAVJGJ010000001.1:102287142-102311358 GCA_035590215.1 Microhierax caerulescens
ACCTACTCTACCAGGACACCACGGAGGGGCTTTAACCACCCCAGAGAGGTTTTCTTTAGCCAGGGAACAGAACTAACAGCTTTTCTTTTTTACAATACACAGGGCTGTGTGGATTAGATAAAGGTCCCCACTGTGTTCCTGGGGGACAGGTCCCTTTCCTTAAGGCTCGCCCTCAGCGCGGGGCTCAGCAGCTTGCTGGCATGCAGACACTGGGTGCAGGTGGTCTGAATATTTAGGATGCCTTTTTGTGTGCCGCTGCCCAGGCCTGGCGGTGTCCCTGGTGCCACTGTCACCAGCTCCCTGCTGCGCTCTGGGCTCTCCCCATGCTCAGCTCTGCAGTCCTGGCCCAAAGGTCTCTCGCAAACAGCCCCAGCCCACTCTGGGAAGGAACAGTCGCCCATCCTTCCCAAGAGTTGGATCTGACGCAGTAGCTCCTTTTTTGAAGTCAGATTATTATAGACAAGAACACAGAAATACTATCCACCACAATCAGACATTCCTCATTTCCTACTACCCCCTTTCCTTTCTCTGAGTAACTCAACCCCACTTCCCCCTAGGAGTCTGACCCAGAAATAGGCTTGACATTCAGAGATGAAAAACCCAGCAGGGATTTCCACACAGTCCGTCTTGCTTTTCCATCTGCAAACAGAGCCAGGGCTTGGTTTGTGAATGCTATCCCGGGGGTACTGCAGTATCTGTCTGCAGATAAAGTTGTGATAAATTCACCAATGGTCTTACCTGACCTGTCAGCCCAGTGCCAGGAATACCACTGGGTCTTCCTGATGGGAAGGGTGACCTGTGCAGTACCACAGGAGGGGTCCCTGCTTTGCAGGGTGGTGGAAGCCCCCAGCAGCTCTGCCTGGGTTTTTCACAACCATTTTTCATCTGAACATCCTGCAGTGTTCTCCAAAGGGCCGATCATCTGTGTGCTCACTAGGGATGGGGAAAGCAACGTGGAAGGTTTCCTTGTGCTCCCCACAAAGGAAGCTGGGGGCATGGGCAGGGTGGGACGGTGGCTCCTCCCGTCCCTGATGTGGGGCCACAGCTCGTGGTCCCACATTTCCAGACCGACGAGGGAACACCTGCCATTGCACAGGCAGCATCACCAACATTGGGTGGACAGTTGCCCAGATGGTTTCAGAAGTCCAGAGGTGACCCCAAGACATCAATTCCCACCAGCTGTGTTCACATTCCTCCTTCCTAAAGCACAAACTGTAGCAGCTCAACAGCCTGACAACAGTGTCTGAGCCTGAGACAACCAGCTCAGGACAAAGGCAAAGATAACTGCTGCTGCTTTCCCTATCAACATAGCCGTGCTGGGAAGAAACAGGCTGCCACTGCCTCTCCTCACCACATAAAATTGGGCTGTTTGTTCTGCTTCATATTGACCCTGTTAAGTTATTCTGAATTAATAGACAAGCCAGTCAACAGAAAGGCTGCTCCTTATGGCAGTTATGCAGGATACCCAGCTGACAAGGTATTTTTCACATTGGAACAGCAAGGTTTTTAATACAGTGTAAATGTCTTTTATCACCCAGGCTAAACAGTACTAAGCACAAGTTCAAGGTGACTCCAATGGTTCCTATTCAAAATCTGCATTTTCATCTTCCTTAGATTAATTCATATTTTAATTGCTCATATCACTGATTGAAGTGCTAGCAAAGGGAGCACTTTCATTCCTTTGATCTCCTGCTTTCACTACACACAGGCAAGGTTGGACGTTAGGCAAACCTACAAAATTGCTTTGCTTCAGGGAGCACATGGCACAAGTGTGGAATGGCTGAAATCACACAGCATGAGTGGCAGCAAGGCCTGGGGACAGGCTGCTTCATGTTTCCCCTGTTACCCCATACATTTAATTGCTTTCACCACTACCAAAACAAGAGACCATCAATTTTATCAAAATCCGAACCAGGAAGATACTCAGAGAATCCTTTTTTTGCAGCAAGCTTGCAAATTGCCAAGGGTCACCAGGGTCAGAGCCCTGCACACAGTCTACAATGCAACCTGCCCCCCCCCTGCCCCTTGCAATGGGTGGCCGCAGCCCTGAGTCTCCAAACCATCACATGGACCTAAACCCAATTAAATACCAAAAAAAAAACAACCCAAAAAACAAAATACCTCTTCATATACAGAAGAGTAAGTAAGTTACCAGTCAGTAAGCTACTGCTTTACAAAGGGGACAAACAAGAACAGCTGCAATAAATTTAGATAACATCACAAGTAGGTTGGGGAAGGGACCGTGAGACCTTTTGTTCTTGCCACAGCACACCACTGAGGAGCTTTCAAAGAAGTTGAAAGGAGAAAAATTCAAAGCCAGCAAAAAGAAATATTTTTATACTGTGATTAGCCTACAGCACTCATTGCCATGGGATGTTCCTGAAGGAAAAGCAAAGGAGATTTGAAAAGGCATTGGAAATACATATGCCTATCATGGCTGTCTAAAGTTGATGGCTGTCAAAATGGGGGAAGGGATCTTAATATTTTCTTTCAGTGTGGGCTCCTGTGAGGCGTTTGTTCCTCATCTGTCTGTGGTGGGTTTCAACACTTCCAGTCGAAGGTATCTGCTTCTGATGCCTGTCAGAGGGAAGACCTGGGCTAGAGCTGCTGCTGGAGCACCCAGCCTGGATTGTCCTCCGTGGCTGGTAAGTACTGACATCAGTAACAGCTCATGCTGGTTAGCACAAGTACCAGCTGAACCATCAAAATATATATTATTTTTTTTAAAAAAAAAAAAAAAGATAACCACTGCATTCTTCACTCAGAAAAGCTAAGTACAACTTTTTTTCCTCCTTTTTTTCTGGTTGCCCAGGTAGTGTAGCATCCCTGAGGGGCTTCCACTGAGGATGTTGAGGATGTGAGCACACCCCTTCATAAGTGAAGCCTGATCATTTCTGAAAAATATATTCATGGTTCAAAAATCAATGTTTCTATATTAACAGAGGAGGTTTTGCACAAAGCACCGTGGGCACTAGCTATTTCTGCACATTTCAAAGCCCCAGTGAAGTTCTACATACCAGCAACAGCACCCTCTCAGGCTCTAGACACGGGGACTGCAGTGGGGCCACTGTCTGCCCCTGCACTGGGGGCAGTTCTTCTGGTGAGGAGTTGCTGATGCCCCTGGGAACTACCTCTGCCACCAGCCCCTGTTCTCCTTTCAGCTGGGACAAAGGTCTTTCACACCAGCCTGTGCCTTCCTCCCTGCCAGACCAGTTTGCCCAACTTCAGATTTGCACTTCCTCCTTTAATTTGATTAGTGACAGCTGCTATTATCTGAGGAAATCTAAATTGCCTCTTCCTGTGCTAATGAATCACTGTACTATGTGTGTGGGGATTAGAGAGCAAGATGGATTTATTAATACACTTCTAATTAAAGGGACAGTTCCATTGTTCCAGTGACTTTCGGTGAAGGGGTTGTAGCGGGTTTTGGAGGTGGAGAAGAGAGCCACGGGTTGTCACTTCTAATTACAAACCACACTTGTACCTATATTTCTTCTCAGACTGCAACTAGTGAGTGGAGGTACTAATTTATGTGCACGGAGCAGGGCAGCTGTATCAATGGGGATGTCACATTAAATTCTCTTGTCTGCAGGAACCCGTTCAGGTCCAGCACGGTGCTGCTGAGGCTGCACCACCTGTTCCAGCAGCCAGAACAACTTTAAACCACCAATTCCCCGGAGGTGGGAGGATGTACCAAGGAAAGGGTCATCCTAAATTGACTCCTCTCCTATACTCCTTCTTAAGCATCCTTTATTATCTGTCAGATAATAAATCACAGCTGTCTGATTAGATTTTGGGTCTGACTGAGGTCAACCACTCTTATCTAAGATTTTTAAGTTACAATTGCTCAAGCCTCTAACATGAGAGAATGTAATGATTTTGTTTTCAAGGTAACTGGGCACTTAAAAAAATCACCAGCCAGTTTGTAAAATGCTAGTGAAGGATTTTGTAAACTAAGCCTAATTACAGCAACAACAGACCTGTTTGCAAGAAGATGTGATTTGAATACTGATGACTCAAAGAATTGCTCAGTCTGCTTGGAAGAGCGCAAATTAAAAAAAACCTGCTTGTATATATTCTTCTTATCTCATACCTAATGCAAGGAACTCTGAGAGATGTCTTGCAGCCTCCCTTTACAAAATACAACAGAGCAACATGTCTGCTGCTGTACAGCACAGAAATGGGACTGGTCCAGAATGGCACTGCACTGTCTTCATAACCATATCCCAAACCAGTGTCCTGAAACCCCACTGATAAAAAGCACAGGGAAAAATTAAGTCCAAGTGTACTCACGTCTCACTCCTCAAACCAGGTCACGTTTTTGGAGAGGAGAATATCTAGTCCGGTGTGGCCATTCTTACACAATTAATTTCATGTGGGGAATCTTAACTTCTCCATGGGATGAGCCAATAAGGAACTCTATTAGAGGGAACCGAGGAAGATCTTCTTGGACCTACCTTTTATTCTAGTTCTTTTGGCTCTGATTTACCTGAGTATCAATGCAGTAACAGTAGGATTAAGACAGAACATGTTGTGAATAAAGCACATGCGGGAAGATGAGGTCCTCAGCTGTTCTAAGATGTTCACTGCAGCCTTAACTGTTCAGAAGAGCAATATTCACGCTTAAGGCAATACTGTTTGTGTGGCGAGGCTTAGGTGGCTGAGCAGTGTGACTACAGACTAGTAATCCTGACCCAGTGAAATCACCAGAAGTCTCTTCATGGACTGTCTCTGGCTTTGGATGAAATCCTGATCCTTCTCACATGTAAATTCCTGCGCCTCCACTGAAGTCACCAGAACTATGCGAGGTTAGGTCGGCTGATGTTCCTGCCCTTTCTCTCCACAGTAATTCAACATGCATAATTACCCGCAAAAGCATTCTGCTGACAACAGTCTTCTCAAATGAACTATTTTTACTGCATTCCCAGGTTCTACATCTTCTCTAATAATGTTGTACTCTAGGTGGATTATCCATCACCATAAAATCATTCATTCTTTCAGATACAGTTAATTTTAATGAGGCTGGCATGGACTAACAAGCTATTGATTCACATTTATGGATACAGTAAACAACACTTGATTTCTTTCAATCTGTACACTTGAGAGTGCTAAATAGTTTTAGTCAACGCTGCACACTGGACACATTCCCACCTTACTACTGGGGGATACCCAACACTTTCCTACAAAGTTATCATTGTGCAATTTGTCACAGAGGAAGAGAAACCAAGAGCATATTGGTATGAACAGACCTGCAGGATAACTTGATTTCCTGTAGTCGTTTCAGATAAATGAACGAGATTTGCATTTCAGTTACCGCTTTGTAAAGCTGACTCATAGCTCCAGGAAAAGCTAAAGCAGCAGAAACGCTTTTCATTGTGGATTCTCTCTTTCATTGGAGGTTAAAAGATATGGGGTACCCAGACTGCTGTTATAACGGAGGAATAGACAGTCCCCAGCTTGACCCCAGCTAATTTTGCTGTTGGGGAGCTCACTGCTGTGCTCAGTAGTAGCTCACGTTGACAGCAGCAGAACTAGATGGAGAAACCTAACCCCAAAATTGCTTTTCAAAACATAGAAAGCAAAAAAATCTTCAAACACTTCTGAGCTACCTGGCCCAAACCACTGTGCTCCATTCTCGTTTCATTTAGATGCCTGAATTTAGCCTGTACAAATCACCCTATGATAAATCTTTACCCAGACATGATACAAAAATTACGCAATTTAGAGCATGTGAAAAGGGCAAGTCCTGGGCTTAGAAGCTAACCTGGGACTTAAAGCATGAGTGATCCAGTCAGTCTTGTATTACAGGGCCAGAAGGGTCTTCAAGACAACATATAATCTATTCCCTTACTTATCTGGCTGTATCCCCATGTTATGTATCAGAGACACTCACTCGCCCCAGCTGCAGGGCCTCCCAAGGCCATCTGCCTCAATCCTCACCAAATATTTCACAAAAAGCTTTTTGTAGCAGGCCACCTGAATCTCCTTGGCTGCAGTATAAAGCCTAAATGTCCTTGTCCTGTCTACCACAGATAACAAGGACAGATTACTGTCTTCCCATTTTTAAGTGTTTTAAAGATGCTTCCTCTCCCCTTAGCCCTGCTCCGTCTTAGTACGTGCTCTTCCACAGGCTCCTTATGCTTCTGTTCTCCAGCAGGAACGATGGGATGGGAGCACTGTGCCTCCCTTCCTCAGAGGGACAAACACATTCAGAAGATGATGAGTTTCAGATACTACTGTAGGCAGTAGGAGTTTTTTCAAGGTACTTTGAAGTGATGGATAGCATTGTCAACTGTAAATTTAGCTCAAGCATCAGAAAACAAGAGCATTTCCCTCACAACAAATTCAAGTGGTCTTCCGTATCACCCCAAGGGCATCACAGAAAACCACGCTGCGGTGTGCTAAGTGACTACTGCAGCGTTCCACCATCTCCAGCTAAAGTCAAGAGGCCAGACTGAAACTAAGTAATAGGAAACTTCTCTGAGAATATGACACTTGCCTGGACATGTTCTACTGGTCCGTAGCTGCTCCGCTGAGAGGACTGAGCAGGAGGTGTGCCTTGTGCATGAGGCTCGACTGGATGCAGGATGACCCAGTGAGGGGGCTCTGATGCCAAAACGGCACAGAGTAACTGCTCAGAGATTAATTTTGTCTTTAAGCGGCAAAGGTATTTATTTCTTGCAACGTTGGGGAGCTAGCCGATTCACACCAGACAAACTAGGTCTGAAGTTTTCAGTGAAAAGGTCAGTATTTTATACAGTTTTCATGAGAGGTTACACAACATCTTTACATACATATTCATTTGACTTTGACACCCAATCATTCCATTCATAATAGGTGGGATCTGGGTGGAACAGACCTTTCCATTTTCTTTGTTCAAGTTTCCTGACTTGATCACCTCCTCATTTCCTTCTAGTGTCCTCCTTATCTTTTCTAATTATTCAGAGTACATTCCTTCCTCAACACAAACAGAGCATCACCCAGAGCATTGTACCAAACTCATCCTGACTGATCTTTTTTTTTTTTTTTTTAAGACATTGTTCTGTTTCAGCTCCCACTGCATGGACAGCACAGCTGAACCAGACTCAAATAACAGAGGAGCTCCAGCTCCTGTCTTCTATCAACAGGTGCATAATTCTGACAGGCAATACAAACAACAATTTCTCCTTTGCCTAATTAAGACATGTTAATTTAAGTGTGGTTTCCAGTGTTTGCTTAAAGAAGCACAATTACTTCTGCTTTCACAGCATAAAGTAAGATTCTCAAGTAAGTTCCAAAGACAGGGCCTTGGGTTTGGGGGTCACTAAACAAACAAACTGGCTTTGACTTCCCGGGATTCAGGGATCGTACAAATCTACTGCTTGTTATGTTCTTAGAAGACAAATCATCAAGTCTCAGGGGAGTATCTACTAAACAGTATTTTAGCTCCTGCTCCCATTGCCAGCAGTAAGTGGATATATGCACAGATCAGACCAAACAGATTTTAGACACTTAAGGAATTTAGATGTCCATGTTTCCAGAAGGTGCAGAGCAAGAAAATGGATGCTCCACCTCTTTTTAATCACTTAAGTGAGGCACTTAAATTAGAGTAGCATGGCTCCCCATATAACCTATGCAAGTAAGCAGTACTTGCTAAGGTCTGACCTGTCCTCCTCCTTCCCCAGACTACAGAGGATCTCCAGGGTAGCCACATTCCTAACTTCACTGCTTCAGTTCTGAGTTGAATAAACGTGGTTGTAATTGTAGCTGAGTCTTGAGGCAACCTGGAGGATGCCTCTCTTTTTCCCAAATCCATTCATTTCCAAGGGAACGGAAATTACTACACAGACTATTTATTGCATTCACCTTGAGAGTAGCTGTCACATGATGCATGGGTTTGCAAAACAAGGCTTAAAGGAGGCACTTGGGAAGCATTTGAAAGGACAGCAGCCCAGAGAATGAGCGTCTGGCCATTGTTGTTTCTTCCTTACTCCTTTATGCTGCAAGGCACGGAGAGAAGAGTAGAAAATGAAGATCCTTCTATGATGTTCAATAACAAGTGTAATCACAAAGTAAATACGGAGTGGGTACTCAAGAGAACTGTCACAAGAGCTATGTGTACACATAACCCTCATCATATCCACAGCATCGCTGTGCCCAGGCAGTTGGAGGTGCCCTAAGAACAGCCCGAGTACCAATGGGGTGCTGAGCCTGTGGTTTGCACAGGAGGGACCTACCAGGGCAACATCCTGCGGTGTTAAATAAGCTCTTTCATCAGCACAGAATTCGATTCTATTTTATTCTAAAATGAAGGAAAACAGGACGAGAAATAGACTACTTTACATTCAGAGCTCCAATAAACCAACACTGCAGAACGTGTCACTATCAGAGGGTAAGGAAAGGGAAAAAGAAGATAAAGCTTGGTGGTATTAAACGCAAAAATGTAAAAACATTTAAAGTGACACCTTCATGAAGAGACCTTTTAAATTATGCACAGTCAATGCAATACAATCCACAGCTAATTACAGTCTATACATGCAAATGAAAGTAATGATAATCATAATTACTTTGCACTTATATACTGTAGCAATTTTCGTCTGAAGACCTCAAAGTCTTTATAAACATTAATTAATCCTCCCATCACCCCGGTGTGCTAGGGAACTGTTACCATAATTCTCAGACAGGTAAACTGGGGTTCAAAGAGGCTAAGCTATTTGTTCATCGTCACGTTTTGGTGCCGCAGGTGGGATCAGAATGGATGGTGATGTCTGGGCAGAGGGCAGCCATCACACACTACTGCCTGGTTACAGGTGTCGGGGCTAAGGGAGGAGAGGCTGCACTATATTGAGATGGAGCAGGCAAAGGGCAGATCCTTCATCTGTGGAAAAAGTCTGACAAAACCACTTCATTTATACTACAAAGACAGCACTACATTTATAGCGCACCACACTGCAGTAGTTCCACTGCTGATATCCATACATTGACCCTGAAAGTGTTGACACTCATTTTAAGGTTTGATTTTGCCTCACGTAGAGTTGTTTTGTTTTGTTCTTTTGCTCTGTTTCTTCAAAGAAAATGATATCGCAAAACTTTGTCTAGGAGACAGGTTTGCAGAGAAAACAGCAAACATGAGAATCAGTGCTGTTACCAGCTTTGGCTTTATCTAATAAAGACCTTTTATTTGGTGAGAGGATACAGTGCATTGCTGGAAACAGGGCTAAATTTGCAAAAGTTTTTGGCACAGGGGTTTAGATTAAGCCAACCAAGTCAGTCCTGTGCATTCTGGTTTCTGCACATAGGTTTCGGGCTCTTAAGAAAGCTTCGCCACCAGGTGAAGCACAGAAGTTAAAGCAATTTGGCCTGGATGCTCCTGACAAGCAGACACCTATGGGCTTCACAAGTTAGGCATCTATTTCCCACTGACATCCCATTAAATTTTGAGACTCTGGAAGAAGAAACATTTATACTGTGCTTCGGCAGCAACTACCCTAGAGCAGCAGTGAGGCAACCTGAAAGGTGCTACCACAGTGAAAGTAATTGGTCTAATACAATGTAAACACACCCCACACACACCCCCCCCCGGATAAGTTGTTGGTTCTTTCTTGGGCTAATGATCTGAGCCACAGGATGCAGATGAATAGACTTGAGGAAACCCCCCTGGAAGAATATCTGACAATCCAAAAGCCAACAATGTAACTTCAAACTCCTCTCACCTGTATTTACTTTTCTGGATTTGCATGTCATGACTCAGAAAATGCACTCAGATTTTGTCCTTACCCACATTTCTAAAAGCCGTTGTGTGTTAATCATTGTCTGGTACCATAAAATGCAACAGCCATCAATATCAAGCCTGCCAACTTAACAGACTCTTGTAATGGGTACATTTCTATAGACCTACACAATGAGACTAATTGCATGGGCTTGCTGTAAAAGCCAGAGGTCGTTTGATTACTAGCTGTTTTGTACCATGAAAGTGCACATTAATTATTTAAAAGATGGACTTATAATTATTGTAAGCTCTAAGTAATTACCTATAATTTTGGCAAGTGTTAGAAAAACTGATAGTCTAGCAAATTCAGGTTTTAGTCATTAGTAAGCTCATAATTACATTTAAATTGTAAAATGAGAATTATGCAATTTATCTCCCCAATAATGCATAAACATTACAGTGATTGTAGGTTTTAATGGACTATATTATTACTATAAAAAGCAGAGCAGTGATGGGCAGTAAGGGGCAATTTGAGTTCATTGCTGTTATTTTACATTGTAATTGCTTATCAGTGACTGCACCGTGATGGTTCTCCTCCTTGATTAACATGGGATAAGTCCATTCCACCTATCAAACTGTACTGGGGAATAACAAAACTTACTTAAGAGTCACTAAGAAGAAGTGATTAATCTTAATCACCTTAATACAGGACCAACTGCCATAGGTAAACAACCTAGGAATCACATATTTACTGAGAAAAGCAGAATTCCCAAGTCGTGCTGTTTTGGGTAGGGCTGCTTTTTCATTCAGACTTTTCAGGATCGGTTCCCACATACCCCTCACCCATGCCTGAGGCTACTCAGTGCAACTCCACCACCTACAAAGGACAAGAATGAATAAAAAATCCTATCAAGTAATACACACACAAGATGATTTTTCAAAGGCTGCTATTCCAGAGCAGTCTGTGCCCATCCAATATCCCAGCACATAGATGTCAAAATCCACTTCAATATGAGAAAAGCAGTATAATGACTAGGTACAGCTTAGACAACAGAACTGCTCTGGAACAGTAAATTGTTCAGCATCCTTCCAGAAAGACGAACTTTCCAACAGTAATAAATGCAAACTAGCAAATCTGGTCAAGTAACTAAGGATGTGTATGCTCTGATACTTGCAGATCACCATCTGCCCCCTCTTCAGCAGCAGGTGTTCACAAAAGCATTAACCCCCCCTTAGCAAGATCCCCAAAGTCTTAACAATGGCAGTAGAAAGTAAGTAGAAGAAAACGAGTGAGACCTGTCTGAGGCTGGGACACATTAAACTGGAGCATGGGACAGCAGTTTCCAAAACATACAGTGACGTCCTAACAGCACTCCCACTTAATTAAAAGGAAATGTTACCATATATAGTCACAAGGGCAGTAGATTTGTTGAATTTAATAATGTCATTATTCCTTTTGTCTCAGGTGGCGGGTGAAGTGATTTCTATGTGTGGACTAAGCACTTCATCTATCAGACAAAGGTGTCAGTCACACAAGATCTAAGAGCAATACTGGAAAAAAGATGAAATAGAAATGTAGGATATTTTATCCAGCTGAAAATGACTGCAATTAATCCATGTTAGAAACTAGGCGAGGCAGACAGGTTTCTATCCAAAACACAGCATTTTCAGCCAACAGCACTTGTCTCTACAGCCAAACAATAATATTGGAGTTCAATACTTCCTGAAAAGAAAAGGCAACACCAACCGCTGCGAATCACTCATGCGATTTCCTTATGTATTTCCACCTTCCCTGTTACATGAACTTTACAGAAAAGTGACCAGAGAGATTGGTAGAGGAGAAGACCGTGCCATTTAGCTTGAAACTGGGACCTGCCCATGCAGTTAATTGTTTCATGATATCAGTATGACTCTTGTCTACAACGGTCCCTCTTATCCATGGAAAACTTATCCCCTTATGTTGTAGAAGGAATGAAATGCTGGGAACGTACATCCAGGCTTGTCTGCAATGGGACACTTTCACACCGTGTACACCTTAGAAGCTGGAGTCTTGCCAGCACAACAGGCTTGGTTTGACACCAGGGAAATTTAAGAGCTGCTTTGTATTGTTATTTTACAAGCCCTTATACAATGTTTGTTTTAAACGATGTGCTGTGTGATTTAGTGGTGTTTGCTGAAATGATGAAAGCCACTGCTTGATGTGCTGTACTGTGTGACTCTTGTCTTCTCCTGGAGAGGAGGTATTACTTTTTACCAGTTTCCCAAAAGGCAGCAGCAGCTTTTTTAGTCTTTGGGGCACTGGATCTACTCAGACATTGCAAAAATAAAGTCCAAGGGAAACGAACATGCCTCTAGCCCAGCCCTGCACACCATTTAGCAGAGCAGCTCTTCGGGATGATGGATGGCAGGCAGCCGCCCGGCGCAGTGGTCAATGCAGCAGGGACCCACAGCAGTGGTGGCAGAGCCACACCTCGGTGACCAGGGCAGTAGTGCCAGCAGCACTGTAAGAGCCGTTCCGAGAGCACGCTGGGAGCTTGCCCCTACACCGCTAATGTCACCGAGGGTTTTGTTACTTGCTTCTGGGAACGCAGGGTCAGGCTTTTATTAGCTGTACATTTGAAGGCCACGGTCAGATCATTTCTGGTGTCAATAGTCAGGCTGACCCTTACTCCCCTTTCTGTGAGCTGTGGCATGACGGGTCTTCTGCCTGGACAGCTTTGTTGAATCAGGCAGATCTGGCTGGTGTATATTTCCCTAACAGTGAGAACCAAAGTCACTGCCCCAGAGGGCAGATGGGAAAAGAAAGAATTACTTTTTGTCAAATGATAGGCTCTAGCTTCCTTAAGAGCAATACAGGACCATCCCTTGGAACTCAAAGACTGATGAAACTCCTGCCCTGTATAACTTCGAGGTTGCTAAAGGGTAAAAAAAATGTGGAAATAACAGGACCCTGGGGACTTTGATGCTGCTCAAAAAATCTAATCCAAAACCTTCTCTCTGCCAATGCCCAGTATCAGGTGCTTCTAGTGAAGATGCACTAAGCCTTACAAGAGCTAAACAAGGGATAATGTTACCCCACAAAATCTACTCAAGGCTTCAGCCTAATCCTCATTTAGCAGAGTTTCATCCATATACTTGAGCATGAGAATTTATACCCCTTCCAAGCCTTTTTATTAAGTAGCTTAATTCTGCATTGAAACATTCAATGCCTTTTTGCACCTCCCTAAATTCTGGTCCTTTGTAGGAACTGCCAATTTATTTTACAGACACATCAAGGCTTTGAAAAAACTTCCTTTCTCTAGCTAGCGCTCTTTGCCCTCTGGTTCAAAGTTGTGTCTGGTCACAGGTCAGTGAGTAACCAGAAGGCATCTTCAGAGAAACAACTTTTCAGCCAGTGCACGTTTCCTCTTGGATGATGATAGTGATGGCTACGTGGGAATGTAAGATCACTGGGCCAGCAGAGACTGGATGGGTTGAGTCCCATGCCCTGGTAGCAGAGCCCACTACATCACATAACCTTCATACACACTTCAAGCTGCATCTTTAGACAGTATTTTTGTCCTGTTATTCTAACATGAACGCTGCTCTGTTCTAGATTCTTCTTGCTTTAATAGCTAAATGATGTCTTATTCCCAGCCTAAACTAATGCATGGTTAATGTATGCCTCTTGCTCTTAACCAGTGCGTTCCTCTCTCTCTGCTCTTTAAAATAGCTTTAAAAATACCTATATGATATTTTTAGACAGTAATCAGATTGTCTCTTTGTTTGCAATTTGCCAGAGTAAACAAGCCAAACTCTAAGTCCCCTCTCACACAGGACATTCCACCTTCCCTTAATTGCTGGGGTCAAGCCCCCCCTTTCCTGGATAGGACTTGCTGGAGCGGTATTGCCTCCAATGCTGACAGCTTGCGTGGATACTCCCTTTCCCTTTGAAGATGGCCTTCACCTGACAAACCCCATCACATTGCCATCTCCATAGCTGCAGCACACCGGTGCTTCCCATGACCAACTAGCACAAAAGGAAATTTGCCCCATTTGTTTCTAATTGGTCTGTTAATCTGCTATGAATAATTCTTGCTTTTAGTTCAAGCAAGCACACACCTCTCACTTCACATTTTTAAATTGTAGCAATTAACGTTGCAAGCTATTTTAGACTGTATTAGTGTGATAAAGCCACTTTTTCCAACAAAAAACTGGGGGGTGGGGCACACCGTTGTGTTACGACTGCTATGAGCCTAATCAAACCTCCTACAGGTTTGGCTTACACAGCAGCAAGTTACCAGGACTCTGACAAAACTCTTTACCATTCATCCTGAATGAACAGAAAAGTGCTCTGGAAGACCATCTGCAGAAGAGGAGATGTGGAGCCCTGGCTTAGCTCATCTCAAGCGAGCTCCTCACTACAGAGCCCTCAGGATTCCAGGGAGCACATAAAACCCAGCAGTAGAGAGAGCTACAGAGCCCATTTCACACGTGGCTTATGAAGGGAAAGGTTAAACCGTTGTCCTGGCAGAACTGCAGAGCGTAACTGTCCATCAGGCAGGTCTGGAAGGTTCTGCTTCCCCCAAAACCACCATCCCTGCTTTTCTGGGCAACGTGCTTAGCTAGGCTGGTCTCCTTAGGGTTCCTCAGCAGCCTGTGCCACCATATTACCCTCTGGAGGAGATGAGTACTGTACACAAGCTAGAGCCAAAGCATTCACAAGGAGGTACCAAAAGGTTTGATAGACCCAATGCTGGTCTCAGTAACTCAAGTCCTAGAAACCCCAACATACAATTACTTTAAACTTACTTCTGTTCTTGCTGATGTCCAGGGAAACATCTTCCAGGCAGTACTTGTATCCTGTGAAGTAGCACAAAGGCCCTTTCTTTGGTTTTACAGGCTCAGCAGCAGTAACCACTGACAGCATCTATGTATTAGGATGCAGTAACAACAGATGAGTTTTTAGGGACAAAGTCCCTGTCTAAACAAGCGATTAACATCCGCCAGAAGCCCGTGAGATAGCTGCCTGTGCAACAGCCACCAGTGACATTGCTGCCAGAGAGGTTCAGCTACCAGGGGACTGGAGGAAATAGCTCTGAAATTCCCACCACCAGGTTTTACAGATCCCTCTCCAGCCTGCCTGGATCTGAGAAAAGGCAGCTGAGCCTCATTAGTGAATCAGCCAAGCAGGACAGGTAGCCTCAGGTTACACTAACAAGCCAATTAAGAGGACTTATAAAGGAAACTTGGCTGAGTAACAAGGGAGGAGAAAGCCTGGCAGCTCTGGTTGGGGAGGCAGAGCTGTGCAGCTGAAGATGGGCTGCTGCATAATTACCAAAGCCTTTTGCATTGTGCCATTGGGGGAAGGGTAGCCTTGAAAGATTAAAGATGGCTGATTTGGGGCTGTGATGTTGTTAATTTGTCCCATCAGAGCCTGAAGTAAAGCAAACAGCAGTAAATAATGATATTCTTGCCCTACCCGGCAGGATACCTTAGGGCATTTTGGAGGCAGTGCTTGACCTAAGCACCCCTGCACCCAGTGTCCCAGGACTCTGCCAATGCCCTTGTGGCCTTTTGAGGTAGCTGGATGGGAAGGTTGCCCAGTATTTTACTGCGTGGTTTATTGTGGTGGTTTGTTGTGGCCCTACCTATCAGGCAGGGAATGGATGCTAGTTACAAGGTTGTTGCTGTGTTGCTCAGGCAGATCCTCGCTTGTGTGCTGCAAGAGTCCTCTCCTCCTCTGCAGCTCTGCACATCCGATGGACATGGCTGGCCTGCCTTGTGGCTTGCAAGGCATCGTCAGGAGTCGTCTGGGGTGGCGGTGAAGTCGGAATTCACCACAGCTGGGTGCTGAGATCAGAATACATATAACAATTTAAAGCGTCTGATATTTTCTATTAGGGAAACACTCTTTTAGTCACCTCAAATTCTAAGGTGTTTGCTTTGCATTGCTTTTAAAGCTGAAGTTTCAGCTATTTTAATTGTGTCAAGAGATACACGGTTCACAGAATACCTGTGGTGTCCTGACAGCCTGGTGGCTTGTGGAAGAACAATTCTATCATGCAGTGGTTCCCAGTCACCAGAGACCAAATCCAAGTATACTCAGTGTTTTACAGAAAACAAATTCCAAACCAAATCTGGCCAAGTTCTCCTCTGAGGGTGGGAACTAAAATTGTGACTCCAAAGAACCTTTTCAACTCAATCCAGTCATCAGTCTGGACAGTAGATCATTGACAACAGTTTTGGGGGAGCAGAGGATTGTTGGGCTCTTTGGTTTGGGCTTGAAATAATTTCATGATTATGTAAACTGACCTCTTTCTTTGTCAACCCGTTTGCAACTCATACCTGAAGTTATTTTTGATGTCTTCGAGGATCCATTACAAAACAGAAACCCCAGATCAATCCATTGGGATTTAATATGCTTGGACTGGTGAATTTCCTACAAGTTCCCTCCAGTCTGTGCGACAGATCTTTGGCCAAGAGTTAGGGGAAGTTTTATGCATCTAGTCCAATGTCCTGTTTCATCCATTGGCCAATATCCAGCGCTCCTGAGTAATTCCTTCTTTACCAGCACTACTGGAGTCTGGTAAGTAAAACGGCCCATAAAACCACATGATCATTTTACAGCCATATGAGAAGAACACAGAGAGCTCTGTTCTGAATTAAAGTTCCCATAACACTGCTAGCATTAGACAAATAATAATAATAGCTGCTTGCACCAAGGTGCCTCAACTGGAAAGAATCCCAGCTTAATCTGATGGAACAAAGCAGCCTACAGGAAGAACAAACACAAATAGGTCCTGTGACACCTGACTGAGCTTCAAAATGCATATTCCATCCAGATGGCTATCTTCTGAGAGCGCAACCTGGAATGGCAAACAGCAAAACCTGTGTTTGTGTTCAGCTCATCTGAATGATTGCATGACAGAGTGAAATCAGATCTACATGGCTGGATATGGCCAGAGAAATTGAGCAGTTTCACTTTTCAGGTGCAAGACAAGAAAACTATAAGCTCTCACTTCACAGCTTTTTCAATAAAGAATACAGATAGTCTTTTCTTATTTAAACAGATGGATACCACTCCTACCTGGGAAAGAACATGCACTGTCCTTTGTAGCTGAATCAAAGTAAAGTTGAATGGATGAAATAAGACCTGCTGAGCACAAAGTATTACGGGGCAAAGAAAACAAGTGGTAGTTCTAGGAGTCCTGGGTTTGGGTCTAGAAGAGGAGAAAGAGGGGAAGGCTTTCTTACAAAACATTTCAAAGACTATCAATTTGAAGACTCCTCAATACAGCAAACACAGTGCTTCTAGTACATCCATCAGGATCTGATCTGGCTGTTCAGGATCAAAATCTTCTAAATGACTCACTGAATATACAGTTACCAGGGGGTCAATGAGTTTATCATGTAATAAAAGTTGGTATTTGACCAAATGACACTGAAAAATTGCAAAGTTTTACTAGTCTAAGGATTTTACAGAGGTAGAATATGGCTCAACATCACAAAGGATCTGTGAAATACTCATTAATATTCTATACTGTCCTTCACTGAACTCCTACAAAAAACCATTATATTAATATGTAGTCCTGCAGATATGCTGAGGCTGTCAAAGCTGCCTGCAGAATCTGACATCCTAATTGCACCAAAGTTGCCAAAATTAGGTGTTCAGATATCCTAAGTAATTTTTTATAAATAGTGCTTAAAATAATACCAGAAATAAAACCACCAGAAGATGGCCTTGTGGCAACAGCACTGAGATTCAGGCAATCTAGATGCAACTGCTCTCTCTTGTACAAATTTCTGAGTAAACAGCAAGTACACTGCAGTAGATAACTGTGTCCCCAATATAATATAGGGTTAATAATTTTTCTCCATCTATTCTTGATTAAAAATAAAGGAAATGTAATGAGGACTTGGACAGTGTCTTCCGATGTCATTATGTAACGTTTAACTCCATACCCCAAGGATACTGTTAGGGATTCCATATATTAATCTCAGAGGATGATAATCCGAGACATCACAGGCTGCTTGGCATTATCTTTCGTTAGACAAGCGCAAGAGATGATTAACGGAAAGGCACTACTTCTAAATCCTGCCTCACTTCTCTTCCAAGATCATCACAGCGATAAGAACATTACTGCTACTAACAACTACCTTTGCTTGAAACCCTCTTGACAGAATTACAAGTGGAATAAGAAACTTTCAACTGTTCAGGTATTGAAATAAACAGAAACAGATTTTAATATGAGATCTTCCGTGCTTGAACAAGGAAAAAATACTGAAGACTTTTGAGCTGCAATACTATTTCTTTGGTCTAATGTAGGTAAAAAGGTTTTCCCTTTCACAGAGTTCGTAATGATTAAATCTCAGGGAGATCAAAAAAGACTCTGAATTTAATCTAAGAAATTTTTCTCCACATGGAAATGTTTTATGAATCCTCTTCTAAACATGAATCTCCAAGAAGGTGAACAAGGAAAAGATGGTCATCTGCACAGGCTTTAAGTAAACCAGAAACATACAGAAGCTAATGAAACATTAAGTGAAAATGTCCCTATCATCCTTGGCTACTTAATTCCTCGCATCTTGCTCTCTGGAAGCAAAACATAAAGATAACAGGAATAAATCAACAGTTTTGAGAAGCTGACACTGAGGCAGCATTTCATGCAGATTGGTTCATCACTAGCTCCTGTTCAGTCATGAAGATCTAATCTCAACATCTTCTGACCCTTTTCCATAGTTCATTACTTTCTAATCACTTACGGCCCTTATCAAAGAACGCTCTGAGTTTCTTGAACTGGAACAAATCCATAAATCAAAGACAATAGCTTTTTTGCTTTCTTTACCAGCCTCTCTTTTCTTTATAATCTCATCCATCTGTTGCATTTGAAATTCACTTTGTGTACATGTATATATACTGCTAAAAAAAAATACAGAAACGAGGGGAAAATATTTTTAGTACAGAATAAATTGTCCATTGACTTTCCGAGCTAGTGTGAGGCACTAACCCTGGCACCAATCCAGGGAACCAAGGATACCTACTGCAATCTGTTATCTTGCTTTTCTTCAGCAGAGTTTCTCAGTATTCCTTTATTGATATCTAGTTTCTTACCCATGGGTACACCATAGGAAAAAGGAAGGCTAACAAAATAATGACCTGACTATTTTGATAGTTGCCTGTAGTTCACATAAAAAAATTTGCAATGCAAATTAAGAACACATGCTTATTAACCATCAATCTTTGTGTCAACTTCTGAAAGGATATAACAATCAAAATTTATATTTATTTATTTTCTGGTTTTCAGAGAGGGCTTTTTCCTCCTAATGCTCTGTAGTAAAACACCCCTATTGGGTCACATTAGGGACTTAAAGATACTTTTCTGCTCTTTAAAGAAGATTACATGAGTGACATTTGTTCTAGTAATTATATCTCCTAAATCAGTAGAGAGCAATGCATTCAGACCCTTTAAAATGGAGCATCTCCCAGGGTTTAATAGATTTAACAGGACTGAAACAACATCCAGGCAAGGAGGCTGAGAGGGGCTAACACAATCTAAGAAGATGAGAAGGGCTTCCTCTTCATGTCAGCTAGGCAAATAAAGACTACATTCTTCCACTTTCAATAACAAACTTGCAAGACTTGTCAATAAAAACAGCAGGAGCTACAGCAGTGCAAAATGACGTGAAGATCTAATGTGCACTCTGCTCACCTGGGGTCTGGAGGTGGGGGGGTGGTCAGGTCTTTTTTTACATATCTCTGCAAGAAGAAAGTTTTGTTTCGATGGAAATAAGGCAGAACCTGTCTAGTGAAGTAGTTCAGGAGCCATTTTATAATTTCCCGTGTGCAGAACTGACTGCATGGGAGGACAGTGGCCAGGGCAAGGACGAAGAATATGCAGAAAAGAACAGATGGGAAATCTGCTTTAAAAAAAAACCAAACCAAAACCAAACCATTGCAAAGAAGGGCGATATAAAATGGGCTGTAAATATCTTGTCCTGCTCTTTTTTGGACATCCCTGCCAAGCCTGGGCTGGTGAGTGAGTAAGACAGTCAAGCTTCCCAAAGCACACAGCAGCACAGGCCCAATGCAGCAGAAAATTCTACAGCATCTGCGCTCACCCCTCCTACTTCCTAGCTAATAAGAATAGCTCTTGTGGGATTGGTAAATCACTTTCTCTAATACAGGCATCTAAACACTCTGAAACTGGTGTTTTGCTTCACCTCAGCCTGGTTTTGAGCTGGGTATATTACCCTAGATACATGCCTGAAAAGAAACTCAGGCTCCAGTCCTGATTCAGAAGAAGCTGATTTGATATATCTAAGACAAAACATCCATCTGGGGCTGAATTTACAGACTAAAAGCACTGGAAAGCAATAGGAATCCACAAAATAAAGATAATACAGTTCTGGAATATAGATAAATATAAGACATATACTGTAAATGGATTTAAATTTCTGAGGCAACACAAAATGTAGTATATCACACCTCTGTGTTCCCTTTACCCAGACAACTTATTGGGATTTATTTGGAGCTGTCTAACATTTTGATGACATTCAGACATCATTTATCTCCTGATGCACAGCCAGAGTTGGCAGTGTATTTAGGAGCTGAGCAACCAAGGGATAAAAGCCAAGTTGCTTCTTAAGATCAGCCTCATTTAAAGTATTTAGATAATTAATAGACGAGTTTACTCCTCCTTTTAAGTTCTTTGTTTTAAGTAAAACTGACAATGATATTAAGCCTACTTGTAGTAATAGCAAAATAATAACTGGGAACACTGTTCCATACCCTTGGCACATTTCAGTTGCTGCACCAGCGTGTGAACCTAAATAGTTGTCTGGTGCGAGTCCGTCTGGATGGACAGCTGCTCTGTGCCACCCCTGAAGAAGCTGCAATTCTCCACTAGGCAAAATAATATACAGCTCAAGTATTTTATAGTTTTGAGACCTCTCTGGACAAACAACGCTATAAAAGATGTGCCATGTCTTGTCCTCAGTAATTCACCTCACTGTCAACTGGTTTCCATAAAATAAGACTCCAGAGCAAGTGAGGAGTAAGGTAAAGAAAGCCTGCTTAATAGGGGGGGGGATGCTAAAAGTACAGCTTGTCATCTCCAGTGCTGGGTTATTTGTAAAAGTTCTGTCCTCTCTGGGGACCTAGAGGTAGAACAGATATATCTTCAAAATATATCAGACTCCTGTATCTTCCATCATATCTTCTATTTCTATGACTCTGACATATTTTCTACCTTATCTTTTTGTTATATTTTTCCATGGAAAGTCAATAAATAAACTTTTCTTCCTTTGATTGTCAGCTACACTTCTGGAGCAGTTGAACAAAACCACAGCCCGCTTCAAGAAGACTATTTCATAGACTATAACTTCATACACAGACTCTCAGGCACAAAGGCAGAAGACTGTCATGTCCAACTTCTAAAGAGTGTATGAAGGATAACTTCCTTTACATGCTTTGTCTGACTCTTTCTTTTCCTGCTTTAAAGATGGTTTTCAGGTTTACTTGAGGAAAAAACATTTTCCCCAGCTGGATGTAAAAAGCACAGACTATCCTGAATTGTCACCATTGCCCAAAGCTCACCATCAGAATGCCAACCTAAGCACATGCCAAAGGGACACGACATTAGCACACAGTCTGAATCCAGTGAGACTCCCATGTCTGAGATGAGAATTTAGATGAGTTACAAGTACTGAGAAGGAAGAGATCAATTTTTAAACTGTTCCCAAATGGCTTTCCCAAGCTGCATCTCCACAGAGGGACCAAGCAATAACCCAGGGGGGGCAGCAGTCACATCCATCTATTTTCTGTCAACCCCAACGCCCAAAGCACCTCCTATTGTTTGAAGATGCCGCATGCTTGGCATGTCTGCCTGTGCACGAGAGAGAAAGAAAAAGGAAGGTTATTAAAAAAGCAGTTTGGCTAAATAAGGGAGCTCATTATGTGTGCTATTTTTGTTCCTCAAATGTCTGCCTTCCTCTCTTTCCCTTGAGGTTTCTAGAGAAATCTGACAATCAGGGCTGAGGTTTACTGTCAGCTTCCATTAGGCAAATCAACAGGGTTGGGGATGGGGGAAGGACAAGGGGAAAATTGCCCTAAAAGTAAGCTGATTCAGCACCAATAATGTCTTTGTGCATGTACCGACTACCAAAAATTACGCGACTGAGGCGCTGTCCCATAAACGAGTCCTTTCAGAGCCTCCTGCGCTTCCCCTGTACCAGGACGTGAAACACCGTTTTCTGTCAGATCCGCAGAGATGGGCACAGCTAACAGCAACAGCTTTCAATGCTCTGACAAAGCAAATGACCTTCAGCGTGTTCACCTGTCATGGAACTCATTTCCGTGTTGTAATTGATGTGTAAAAGTGATCTTCATTACTTGCACTAAAGACACGCGAGCCTGCAAAACAGAAGACTTTCCCAAGAATAAGAACAGACTCTCGGGACACGGAGCATTGGATTTGACATTTCAAAATCTCAGCATTAAAAAAAAAAGGAATTTTCTCAATCTATTTTTCACTTTTCCTTTAGAAAATACTGATTTTCCATCAGTGATTTCACATGCATTTCATCAGTTTGTATATGAAGAAGGAGTGTAAACTGTTCTCCACAGAACAGAGGTCCAGTTTTAAGCAGAAAATGTTTCTACCTCTTACTGTTTTCATTTACCATGCTCACAAAACAGGCCATTATTTCAGGGAGAGGCCAGTCTCCAATGTATTGCCATTCATCCCGGTTGTACCTTATATTTCTTCCAGGACCAGTCGCTACACACACATATAGAATAGAAAAGAAAAGAAAAATTGAGATTCATCTGCTACAGCAAATACAGATATTTCCCTGGTTAGAAATAGTGGGGGTTTACTGCAGAACACAGCTATTTGCAAAACTGCAGCCATCAGGGCAGGAAGGCAGCTTGTACATTATGGTTGCCACAGTAATATCACTAAGAAAAACTATTCACTTCTCCAGCTGTGAGATGTCTATGAACTGTAATCATGCATGTCGTCTTCGTCATCAAGCAGTTGTGAGGCATCATCAAATCAAACTCACAGTAAACAGGGGATTAAATTAAATTATGTATTTCCGCACAGTCACAGAGTCATTTAAATAAGTCCCTGACCCACAGAAAATATCACCAATGTAGCCACAAACATAAACCGAGATTTAGGAGCTTCCACAGCGGCTATGGCTTGAGGACTTGAGGATGTGTTATAAATGTTAATTAACCTGGCAGCATTGCACCTCCTTGGGAGTATTACTGTTTCAAAGCAACATTGCATCCTTCCCAAAAATGGAAAGACATGCCTAAAGTTTTGAATTAACTGGAAATGGGATCTGAATTGAATCGCTTCCTGTCCTCCCATCCTTGTCTTGCCATACGTCCCTCTTCTCCACACACTGCAGGAGACAGCAGCAGCAAACCTCTCTCTGAGAAACTCCTGCTTGTTTGTGAAGGCTTCAGCCAGGATTTCAGTTTCCAGCCTCAGGAGCATTTCTCCTCTCCAGTGTACTGAGGATGATGCTAGCCATTCCCTCACCAACCTCCAAAGCGCTGCCAGCCACAGAGAGCTACTGGTGAGATGGCACAAAGGAGGAGATGGGGAACAAACCCTGTAAGCAGGGTAGGGGGACATGTCCTCTGCAGGGTGGTAACAGAGCCCCAGACAATTTTTCAGGCTCCCAGACAAGCTCCAGGGCAGGAATGCCACAGACAAAGAAACCCCAGTTTCTCCTCAGCCAGACACCCTTGCAATGCCAGAGCCTCAGGGCTCGTCTCTGTTCCTGTCCTCACCTCCCAGTTCCCTGTTCCTGTCCCCCTGTTCCTGTCCCCACAGCCACTCCACAACTCTGGTCACACTGGTCTCCATGCCCTGCTGGCCTTGGGGACCTCAGGGGACCCCACAGCCCCCCTGTGCCCCCTCCCCTCCCCATGCCCTGGGTGTCAGGCCCGTGCCCGGGGCACTCACCCCACAGGAGCAGCGCCACCTTCCCGGCCATCCCGGTGTCCCCAGCCATGTGGACTGGCTGTCACTCGCTGCTGTGGCCACCGCTGCCCTGGCTGATGGCTCTGCGGATGAAAGGGGAGGAAGCGAGGTCACGTCCGTCCTCATGTGTAGGTGGCCCTTGGTGGGGGCAGGGTGGCCACAAGCTGGGGACAGGATGGGGACAGGATGGGATAGTCTGGGGACATGGTGGGGGTTGCTGTTGCCAGGAGTGGGGTGGTCAGGGGATGTGGGGAACCAAGGATGGGTGTCCAGGAGAATGGGGGTCCAGGGGAATTGGGGTCTCCATGCCTGGGGGCATTCAGGGGTGGGGGTGCTGTGGGAACATGGTCCCCAGGGATTTGGGGTCATGGCATGTGGGTGCCAGGATTGGGGGTGCAGGGGGGAAAAGGAGACCATCAGGAATGGGGGTTCTGTGGGAAGGAGCAGCCCATGGGATGGGATCAAGGCAATGGTGGTCCTGGGCAATGGCAGTGGGGATGGGGGTCCCCAGGGAGGAGAGACAAAGGCAATGGGGGTCCCATGGTT
>JAVJGJ010000001.1:102322960-102339992 GCA_035590215.1 Microhierax caerulescens
CAAGCTTCCTCAAGTAATTCAGCTAATACAATTCAAGCGTGTCTATGTGTGTTACCTTGTGTTTAAAAAGGGCTCCATGGCTAATAATAGACTGGAAACTAGTTGGACATGGGTCTTGGGAATCACACCGACAGCTCTGGAAACCTGTCCTTATACAATACAAAAACCTCCTCAACTGAGCAACTGCTCTTTGCTTTTGGAAAGGAATGGGGTTCCGGTGCAGGAAGAAGAAAGGTTTAATAAAGAGCAGTGATTGCTGAAGGGAATACTGAGGGTAAGGAAGTAGGAGTCAGTAAACAAGCAGATGGTTAAAGAGGAAGGTTAAGTGGAGGTTAAATAAAATATTAGAAAGGCATGAACCGGAGGCTGAATCCTGGAGGAAACAGAAGTGTTAAGCAGTAACAGTGTGCCTACTCATGTGCATGCCCTGAGAGAAACCTCTCCACTGCATTCTTTCTCCTTCTCTTCCTCTTACACCCACAGAAAGGCCCTGTACACTTGGTAGTGCCGTACATGTCCATGGCATCTATGGAAAAACAATGCAGGCTTTTCACAGAATCACAGCACGGTGGGGGCTGGAAGGGGAAGACCATCTAGCCCAACCCCCGCTAAAGCAGGGTCACCTCACGCAGGGTGCACAGAGTCACATCCAGTTGGGTTTTGACCGTCTCCGGGGAAGGAGACCCCACAGCCTCTCTGGGCAGCCTGTGCCAGGGCTCTGCCACCCTCAAGGTGAAGAAGTTCTTCCTTTGTAAATGTTCTTTTTGTAAATGCACAAGACAGAAAATGCCAGGGCAGGCTTATGGGAGAGCTGAGAAGCAGCTGAAAACAATTTAGGAGCTCCTTGTCTTGAAAAGGTAACCTAAAAGGTTGGCCATGCGATTACGAGCGCCTTCTTGCTGGATTGGGTCAAGCCAGGGAATCCTCCTAACGGCCTGCGGAGGGGAGATGAAGCTCCTCCAGCTTGCCCTCTCCAACCAACCCCTCCCTCTTCAGGGTGGCTGCCACAACGCCAAGGGGCCAGCACACACAGAAGTGCGACACAGACCATTCAGATCAAGCTAATACCCCTCTTTGCAGAGAGCCCATGCCAGGCATCTGCAGAGCACCACGCTGAGCGAGGCCCGCCAAGTCCAAGGGCTGGCCAGGGCCCCCCTCTGCCTCCCCTCACCCCCTCTTGCCCCTCAGGGAATCTTCCGTTACCACATCCTTTTCAATCTCAGCTACTGACCCGTTTTCTAACTTTATCAAGCCATCTAGGAAAGGAATTACTTTCTCCCCGACCTCAGTCTTGATGATGAGTGTGTTCTGGAAGAACAGTAACTTTGATAATGAAATACTCTGAAGCCAGAGCATGCTCACTCCATGCTTTACCACCATATGGTTAAATTTTCCCCTCCATCAGATTTAATAAATAGTGTTTACAAATTCTTAGGCATGCCTCCCTAGCAAAATCCACTAAAACCACAACAAATATACTTATCGTGGCATTAATTTGGTTAGAGATTTTCTCAGAGTATTGACAGCCATATCTAATTTCTAAGGATTTATTTTTATTTCAAAAGATACATTTTTTCTTTACCCACTACAATTCCTTTATAATGGTGTTTCCTCTGAAGGCATGAGGCAGCTCCTTTACAACCATCCACTGTTGGACTACATCCCCTCAAAAATATCCTTCAATAATTAATATTTTATATTTATTCACAAGTAAGAACTTAAACTTTCCAATACAGACCTGCAAAGCCCTGAGTTCATTCTTCCTACAACTGAACACTGACATTTCATGGTTCAAACACCACTCCCTGTTGGGAGATTATCTGGTACCATGGTCTAGATAGTAATATCTGCAGTCTGTGAAGTAGGCTTTAATAATCTGAAATATAAATTTTAATATAAATTCTCTCACTCATACTTGTTCCTTCATAAGAATGAAAACAAGCAGACACCAAAAAAGCAGGGAGTTCAATTTATATTCAGTACCAGTTCTTGATGCATTTCCTTTCTCGGTCAATCAATTGGCCTCTGTTAACAACAAAATATCCGGACTAGTAGTGAACTAAGTGTCCTGCTGATAGATTCAGATGCCTACATTTTTTTTGAAATACAGATGCTAGCTACCATATATATGCAAGACTCTCTTCCACCTCAGTAATTGTAGCCTATCAGTATAGACGTGTCAGGGCAAATGAATGCTAATATGGCACAGATCTAACCCACTGCAAGTTCCAGCATCTCTCCATTTCCCTACTTACTTGGAGCCAGATTCTTCCTCACCTCTTTTTGCATGGAGAAACACTGCAGTAAAAGACTGCAATCAGTAAGCAGCTGCTTGGTTCCATGATAGAAACACCCACGTCAGCAACAAGCGAAAGATTTCCACTGCATTTACACTGAGATTAAAGTGAGAGCTCCAAGAGTCCAGGGAAGTGTGAAGTGTTTATGATGATGAGTGAACTCAGGAACGGAGTTTCCTTCTGTTTGTATTTCTCTTGATGGGACTTACTTCCTCAGTAATGACAGACTCTGTTCTGTAGATGTCTGAATTGCTACAATTCAGTTAAAATGTGTGCAGCACCAAGTGGGAGAGAAATAACTAGCCTAGAAAGCAAGTACCTCTTACATCTCGTCTTACCCAAAGTGCTCTGAGGTTCCATCATGCTTCCTGCATCAGACTCTGTTCTTGTCCCACAGATCCATAAATAAACTTTGGAGGACACAGAAAATCTAATTCCCTCATTGCAATAGCAGATTCTATCAGACAAAACAAAACAGCACCTGAATTCATCCTCACACACCCTTTACCCTACTCTAAAAACACAACAGCAAACTGAGGCAAATACATCTTCCCCCAATAAATCTAACCACCTCTGTGGTAGGAATTTTCCTGAAAAAGAGGACAGAGGTTTTATCTTAGTCAATTAATAGTTCCTGGTCATCTGCTCAGTCCATTAGCAGCCAGACTGTGCTCCATTAGTTAGCTGACCCAGGTGCATACCTGGGATATTATAAAAAAATGACGTCTATCCAAAGATGATGCGAAATATTTCTAATTATGGGGAGGAGTCCTGGAAGAAGGGTGTGAATAAAGAGTTGCTAATTTTTCATACATTCTTCATGATGAAAACTTCTTTTTCTTCACTTTGATATTCAGTCATTAAGTTTCCAAGGTCAAATATTTAGGGCCAAAATTGCAGCTCACATGAAAGATCATTGCTGTATTGGTTTAGACCACTTCAAAATGATGGGCTTAGGCTTGATTTTTCCAAAGTCATGCTGTCTTTACAGCTGCTTTGGACAAAGGCTTCCCATAGAACCAGTGCTTCTCAATGACAGGAAATGCTTTTGATGTGGTTTAAAAGCTCATAGCTCCAAGTAACCAAACCACAGTGCAAACCGCAACCTCGAAACAACTGGCACAACATTTTCTTCTGTGTTTGCACAACGTCTAGCACTGTGGAGGCCTGCTCTGTGCCACAGCCCATGGGATATTCCTGAAACAATAATTAATCACAACAGCTCTGCAAACAACAAGAACAAACATAGAAACAGTGGCACTTTGATTCTGGTGACAACATTCCCCTGAACATACCCAAACCACAGCACAGCTACCCCACAGGCTCTGCTCTATAACCCGTGCTCTTTCGGTCTGCAAGGGGCCACTGATGAAAGGGATTCAATATTATTCTACATTTGACTAACGCAATAATCAGTAAATGTGAGGCATCCTTTGCTAATGTGATCAGTGTTATGTTCAGAAAAGGAGAAGTCAGTGAAACGTCATGAACATAAACACGTGCTGTCTTCCCAACCATAGCAATGTATTTTTTCCTTCCCTTATACTCCCCTTGTGGCTTATCTATTCACATCTGCTAAATACAACATACCCTTGGTTCGGTCCACAGCCTCAAAGCTTTTATGTGGCTTCTGCTCCACTCCAGGAATTTTGCAAATAAATTGCTGTACTGGATTTGTTTTAAAGAAAGCATTTGTTTGTTTTCAAATCGTATACTTGGCTAAATGGAAAGTATCTAGCTCTGTGGTTTCTCCCAGGCTGTTTGGGTTCCAGTAATTGTTTGCTGCTGTATGTTCAAAGGAGATGAAGGGGACAAGGGACAGGGCAGAACTGCAGAGTAAGCCCTGCTTCCAATTCTACATGACCTGTGCCTGTGGACAACACCAAGCCGGCCCTCAGACCAGGGGAGAGGGAGGCTCTCTCCTCTAACAACAGCTCTTGTGTGCATGTCAACACCTCACCCTGGTTTCAGCCCAAGGAGAAGCACATGCACTCCCAGAGCAGCTGATTCATCCTGCATTTAGACTCCCACTGTAGAAGAGGAACTGTGCCTTAAAAGTGTCCATTGCTCTCTGCGGGCTTCAAAGGGAATTTGAACAGTTAGCTCACATGAAGATGACAATGTTGTAGTAATTTTGGACTGATTAGTTCTTTCCTCAGTATTTTCCTTTATTATTTTAGTCTGTAGAAATAACAGGGATCTGTTTTGTATCTGTTATATATGCGAACATGGGCTTCCTGCCCCCATCCAGCCCAGAATCCCCAAAACTGGTACTGACTGGACAGCCGATCAGAAAGGCACCTGGATATTTCAACTCTTTTAAAAGCTGTCTGTACCACAGATGACCATTAACATCTTAAAGCAAGTTTCTTTTTTATACTTCAGTTTACCCAATACAAAACAAGGACAAAGATATTGAAACTGATGTCTGATTTAAAGATCTTGTGCTCTGCAAGACCCAGGGGCTATTAGTAGTAGTAACGTAATGGGCACAAGTAGCAGAATGAGATTTGAAATCAATGATTTCAAATGACTGATCAGAAGTTGTTTTTCAGAGAGTAGATGAGAAAGAATGAGAGCTCCTAAAATATGAAAGCTCAGACCTCAGGACCTTTGAGGACAAAGATATTGCCTGATATGGGGAACAAAGTCATGTGAAGAATAACCTTGTAAATAGCACTATCATAATCAAAAAGATGTTTGTGAAAAGACACAGAACAAAACCGCTGGAGTCAATGGATATGGGCCACATTTGGTGACAGAGGTATTTGCTTCTGTAGCCCTGAGTCATCTCAGGGTCAGGATATAAAGTTCACAGTCTGGGCACATTCTGGTTGTATCACACTTTGATCACACACAGGGGAAACTGCTCCAGAAAGGAAGCACAGTTTTGTTTTATGCCATGATAACAGTAACCAGCACATCTCATAATTTCCCCTGTGCTTCAAGCAATGGAACTGGCTCCTCCAGGTGAACAGCAGGGCAACAATTATTTTTAGTGGCTAAAAAATTAATCTGATGCTCTCTTCTTGATGTCTTCCCATCTACCTCAGAGTTAGTCTCCATCAGGGATACGACTTCTACTTCCCTGGAATATCTTTAGCATAAGGCAGTTTCATTCTGCCAGAAAGACAACTCACTAGCAAGGTCCTTAAAATAGTACTTAATTTTTCATTAGGCTGACAAAATCAAGGTTGCAAATAGTCCAAGCTCAGAAGATGCTGCTGCTACTCCATACCCACAACATAACCCTGCTACAATAACATATGCACACTATGGATTATCAATCCTGGAAGAGCAGAACTGGTATATCTCTTAATCAGCTGCTAAATTATTCTCAGATAGTCCCCAGATTAAACATTTAAACAGACAATCCTATAAAGAATGCTTTAGTAGTGGTTTTATGAGATCCTAAGAGCCTGATGTGCAGCACTGTGAAGAACCAAGGGTTTCTGCTTGGCTTTGCCTAAGACTGGGCAGCTCAGCACAGCTGGAGGCTGAGTCCAGGCAGGTATGGGAAAGGGTGCAGCTCCTCCCGCGCTCCCCTGTACGGGGCAGATACTCCTCACTGCCACAGGAGACAGCAGGAGGGAAGGGAAGCAACTGCTGATCTGCTGGATGCCACCAGGAAAACCTGACCCTTTTTGGCCATATGTGTTTAAGGCAGGGCTGGGAACTAATAAGGATGCTGGTCTGAAGATGTTCACTTAGCCACTTAACTTCATGACCTTGCACAAACTGCCTGACTAAGCACCATCTATATCTATAAAAGTGGACACAGAACACAGCCTGGATGATATATTTGAAAGCATTATGCGTGATGGGTGTCTGAAAGCTGCTCCTAAGCCATTTCAATACAGAAGGAAGCCATACTGTATAAAAACCTGCTACTGGCAGCCTGAGTAATTCTCTGCATCTAGAAGTTTCCAGAGGCACCTCATATTGACCTACAACACACCATTCCCTGAAAGAATAAACACACAGCCAAATAAGAAGAAAAACGTACATATACTGAGGTATATAAATCTCTTCTGGAGGATGCAGTATAGTGACCTTTTACTGAACCATGTGTGGATTAGCTCTGCTATATTACTCAGATGTCTTGGATGAATCCCCTTCTGGAAGATCACTGCATATAAAACAAATAAAAGTGGAGATATTTAGCTGTTGCAGTATTGCTTCACCTTTCCCAAAATTATTCTGTGCACATCTACATGTACCAGACTCTATTGAAAAGATACGAATTGATCTCACCTTATCCCTTCTTTGTCGCTGTCAGGGTATTTTAATCACTTGTCTAGTATTATTAGTCATTGTATTTTCTCTTGTAAGCCTCATTCAAAGTCAAGGCTTCTTTGTGCTCTATGTGTGTGAGTGGGCCAGTTCCCTCCTCAGGCACCCCTCAGGTTATCCTTGCTCCACATGTGGAACAGCTGCCGGCCACCGTCACTGCATTCTGTGCTCAGCAGGTCCTGATCTTATTCAGGCTTGTGGGTCTCCCCCTGAAGTCACTGACTTGGCTTTCAGGCTCCACCTGCCTCTCTGCTCCCACCTCTGCTGTTGCCCTACATTTACATCTGCCCTTTTCTCCTCCTTTTCTACCAGGCAGGACTTGCAAAGTGCATCTCAGGAGTGCATACGCTGTTCTGTAGAGTTCATTGCCCAGGTGGTCACTGCAGGCAATGCCTGACAGAAAGGGATATTTCAACCACTGTTTAGCAACGGAGAAACTGGGGCACAAGAGATTGACTTGCACTGGGCCAAACAGGAAGACAGAAGGTAAACCCTGATTTGAACCCCACCTGAGATATCCACATAAGTATCCCCCTGTCTGACTGCATCTCTTTTAATTGATTGCCATTATCTTTACCTTTTTTTTTCCTTGTTGGTCATAGCTGTTATTAGTTTATAGCATTACACATACTACAAAATGAAAATTAAACAAATTATTAATATATTGCCTGCATCTCTCCCTCCAGTGCACAGGAATTCCTAGTTTCACAGTGATCACAAAAGTACTGCATCTAGTGTCACAGACAACACCAAGTATTGTCTTAAAGTAAACACTCTAAAAGCAAAATGTGACTTCATAAAATCTTTATACTATTGATACATAAAAAGTTTTCCTTTAAAAAAAGGACTGACTTGATTCCCCAGTGCTCATGCACCTGTGGAGTGGAAAGTTTTCTGGATTGCTCTTGAGTGTCAGGAATTTTTTTACCCACTCATATTTTGGTGCCTTTCATCTCAACTTCTTTCTGAAGCTGATCATCCCTGTGGTGCCTAAATGAGAGATGACAGTGAACCCATGGGGAAAATAAGGCTGATGAAATGCAAAGTAGCATTATTTATGCTGAGTCTGTGTACAAAGTGCATTTCAAACTTCCCTGATTTTTCACTAATAACCAATGTTGGGGGGTGGGGCAAGCCAATATTTGCATTTGATACTTCTGAATATCTCATATTTTTCTTTTTCCCTTGGCTCAGTGAAGCACAATTATTATTTTTTTTTCCATTTGACTTGAAGATCTGAGTGGTAACTAAGGCTCTGCAGGAAATGTAACTAGCATCTTTGGGGTCCACAGATGGGAGAGGAAAATAGGCTGGAAAGGGTGGGTTTGGGCAACCCCTCCTTTCAGCCTACAGGAGATGAATGTCAGCTGCTCAGATTTTGAGGCATATCGCTGTGGTTGCTGTGGGAGCCTTACATTGATGCTGTCAGTGTCATATTCCTGTTCCCCATTGAAATGAATTACTTGACTTTGAAGTATTATCATGGTAGCTCCTCTTTAAACAAATATCCTGTCTTCCTGAACAAAAGACATCAGCTGTAAAGTGCTGCTCCAGGGTTGGCCACCTCCAGGCAAGGCTGGGGAACAGCCAGAAAACCCCACTGCCATACGCCGAGTTCAGCACGCATTTGGCTAGGATTTTGACAGTAGAACACCAAACACTGATGTGTCCAGAGCACCTGCCATGCTCAGGACTTTGGTCTGAATCAGCACTACGTAAAAAATTCTCCAAAGGAGATAGGATCAATAAAATCCAGAGCTAAGTCACTCAATATTTCACCTTGGAAGTATGACTGGAGGACCCGCCTGCAAACCCAAACAGATCAAACCCTCTCAGATACAAATCTGTGACATCAGTGAAATGCATTGAGTCAGGCAGAAAGCACAAGAAAACCTTGTCCTGTTGATAATCTGACATTCTGCCTTTGCTCCTCATATTGCATAAATCAGGAGGGGCAGACTTCCTCCCACTGTTTGCATGAAGGGAGGCTTGCTAATTTTTCACATCTAGCATTACAAACACAGCAGTAAGAGAGGCCGAGACAGCCGTCAGGCACATACAATAACAGATTTGCAGCTCTCAGGCTCAAGGCTTCCCCACAGCGGTGGCTCTGTGCTTATGAACACTTGAAGAGCATCCCTAATGATCTCACCCAGCCATAGCAGACAGTCAGGTGGTTGCTGCTGGTTATCAGGCACGATGGTGGACTAGCTGCCCTGCTGTGCCACTGAGAATTGCCAGAAAATTACGAATGGAGCCTCTGTTTGGGATTTGCATTGTCTTCACCATGATTACTATACCTTTGTAATATAAGCCGAAAGAATCCAAAGGACAGGTCTACAGCACCTTTGGTCACAGGAGCAGACAGGAATGAATCCAGTGTGTCCCCAGCACTCCCATGGCTCTGTACCTGCTTCCACTCAGGCTTCCCTATCCTCTATTTAAGACCGTGCAGGTGACAGGGTCCCCGAATAGGCAGTACTGGCAAAATGAAATGGGGAGTTCAAAATTTAGAAGATAGCTCTGTCCCCCTGGAGTTTTTACTTGTTCCTAGTGGCACAGCAAAGGCTTTTCTTTTTTTCTCCCCAAGCTAGGCCAAGCAGCTAGTCCTCACTGAGATCTGTTTCCATATTTATGCTGTTTGGGTCACAGCCAGGCACTACGAGGATGTCCATATGAGCACGGTAGCTCCAGGCTCCCTGTCGTCTAGATATCCCCAGAGCCAGGCAAGCTGTGTCAGCTGGCAGGGAAACCAGCGCTCAGCAGTGGGAACAGGCCTGAATTCAAGCCCAATACTACAGGAATTATTGACACAACACCCCCGGCTGTGTAGTGCAGACAACTACACTAGAAAGTAGTATAGCCAAAAAAAAGTAGTATAGCCATAGCCTAATTGTCATATTTGCACGAAGCTGAAAAAGTACGCTACATTAATATCCTGGTGCACTTTGCTGGTCTAAGTGCCATCCAAAATAAGGGCTTCATTTTACTTCAAACCATGCAGGCAGTTATTCGCTTGCAACACAAACTAAATAGATTCTGCTTTAACTTTCCAAATGAACAACTCGTTGATCATCAAGCAGGCATGAGAGATACCAGCTCAAACGATAAACGTTTGTGAAAGTTATGGTCACAGAACGGTACAAAGAAAACCATACCGCAGACATCCCTTGAAGGTTCACATAATGCCTGCTGCCTCCAGCTGCCTCCAGTAGCGCAGCACGGACCTCTGCTCCTCAACTGAAAGGCAACCTTGTTCTCTGGCAGGTGGTGTAGGCTGTTTTCTCCCACTGGAACCAGCACCAGAGGGGAACACCACACTTCCTCAGTTTGTTGCACTGACTTCCAAATACATAGCTGTAAAAACAAACTACAGCCTTACAATTTTGATTGAATGAATGTAAATCATTACTTCAAGCTTGCAAACAGCAAACCTGCTTATAAGATTTATCATTGTCAAGCTGGGCAATTACAGCATGGAGTCAAGTTTGTGTTTTAATAAATGAAGTACCAAAGCTCTTGCCAAAAAGAGAGGAAAAAAGAATTAAGTCAAACTTAATCTGATCCAGATGGGCTGCACCAGGTTTTACCCAGCATGGTACTGGTTTGATAAGAGAGCTGGGTCTTCTGCCCAAAATCAGGAAAGGCTGCTCCCCTGCCTGAGGAAATGACACACTTTAGAATCCAACTGCAAGAAGATGCAACGGATTTTTAAATGACACAAATTAAAAATTAATTAGCTCTTTGGGTTTTTTGTTGTGTGATTGGTTTTGTGCTCAGGCGATTAACTGCCAGCAGGGTGGCGACCAGCAGAAATAAGCTCTGCTGCAGCCCCACAAAATGGCAGGGATGGGTAACAATACAGAAACAGCTGGTGGTGAGAGGCTCTGGTACAGCTTAAAGAAAGGTGAGAATATCCTCTCTGACTTGCCTAATTTGTAAAAGAAAACCAGTGAGACCTTCTGCCAAAGTAACTGAACTGTGTGGTGTGTGAGAGAGAGGGACACTGTGTTCTGTACTTCTTTTCCCTTCCAAACAAGTGCAAGAGTAATATAGAAGCATGCTCATTCATCAGACACTGCCCACTGAGGAATATAGCTTAGTTTGCTTTATTTCACAGCCTCTTTTGCACAGACATACACAGCCATATCCTGACAATAAGGCACTGCTAAATGCTGTTTCGGTCCTATGCCTGCTCCCACAGATCTGGTATCTCTGCCTGCAACTGAGCTCTGCATCAGCCTTCCCCCAGAGATCATGCAGACTGCTCACATACCAAACAGCTGGAATGCAGACCAGAGATCCAACATCTGGGTTATTCTGTTCCTGCATTTGTTTCGTCTCTTGCGGTAAAAGGATGGTATGGACTGAACCTGCCAGAAACACAGGCATGGTTCAGCTCTGTCCCAGATTAAGTCACTCTCACACCTCAGTGTCTAATGAAGCAGCTCTTACTTTCTGCTCTTCCTTCTGCCTTTCCTACTGCAAATGTTTCTCTTAGGGGCAGCAAGTCCTCTCATTCTCATACCCTGATCCCACTACCATAACACTGCTAAAAAGACCAACATGAGAGCTAGGACTCCTAATGCTGATGAGGCAATTCAGCTGTGTTGCACTTTGTGCTGAGCCAGAGGATGGGGACAAATGGTACCCAAAACCTGGCAATTTTTTCCCCGTTGTCACCAATGAAAATCTATTTTCTAAGAATCTAAAAACCAGGTAAATTATGTCCCTGACTTGGCAACTTCTGTCTGAGTTCTATCATTGCCTTTTTGTTTCTTTTCTGAAGCATGTCATACCTCGCCGCCATTTTCTTGCCTCGCTACTAGTCTCAGTGTTCAGGGTCGCAAGTAAATGAGACACATCTGCTTTCTATTTAGACCAGTAAGGAAACATTTATGTTGCAGGAGAACCCGTGGTTTTGCTTGCAGTGTCAGAGGAGGCCATTCCATGTACAGCAGGAGCCTCCTGGGCACCTGCAGATAGCTAGCTGGGTTAGATCAACTTTTTTGTATTTAAGTGGCTGGCAGCAAGCAATTAATTGTGTTTGAGTTTTTGCCTTCGGTAGGTGGTTTCACTCCACTGGAGCCCAGCATCATGGGGGGGAAAGGGAAGGAAAACAGAAAGGCATCACCAGTGTATACCCAGTGTTCTGACATGCTAGTTAAGTTCTAAATTATGTTTTTAATTACTTGGCATGATTTATTGAGACAGTGCCTCAAGGTCATAAAGCACCACAAAGTGACACAAGTTGCCTGCCAGCTTGAATCTCTGCCACTGAAGTGCTCCCTTCTCTTCTGCTGGCATGTTCCTTGTCCCTCTCCCCACACTATCCAGCATCTCTGTGGTTGGATGGTATCAGATTTAACATTTCAGGTACGTTTTGGGGCTAATTTGGTAGCTCTGAGCCAAGACTGAAAAGGGAAAGTTTTGAGGATAGTAAAGCTGGACTGAAGGGTTGGGTTCCAAGGTGTGTGTAAAACAGGTCTGCCAAAGGAGTAGTTACAAAAAGCAGTCCCATTGTCAACCCTGTGATAAAGAAATGAGTATCTAGAAAGCAATCAGGTAGGAGTAAAAAGGGGGAAAAAATTACGCTGCTGTAATGTCTCTCATGCAGCCAGTTCATGTAGTATGATATGGCCTGTCTGGGTGGATGAGAGAACTGACCGACAATCCACCGAACTTGTCCTGTACCAGCCTAAAATAAGCAAGAGGATGGTCAAGGCCCTACCCAGTGCTATTTGGCCCCGAAGAGCTGTAAAGGAAGACTCACTGATCTTAAATGTACAGCAGGAACGCCCCTCTTTCCACCCAGTGCATAATGATGTGTTACTGCACTGCCAATTAAAGCTGCTAACACTCTTCGTGCCTTTGGGAAGGAATCTGTGCCCTTCCTGTGCCAAACAGTGCAATACGGCAAGGAAAAGACTGTGGAATCCAACCCTGATGCATTTTAAGGTTTCTATAAATAATTAAGGGAGCTCATTAATTAATAAAAAGAAAGTGAAATTGAAAAAGCAGGAGGAGAGGGGCAATGAATACCCACTGGGGGATAAGAAGTATGTCCTACACTGCAGCTTACACAGACTTAAGTCTTTTAGGGAGAGTTAAAGTGGCTTTGTGGTTTGAGCTAAAGAAACAAATCTTAGCTGGAAGAAAAATCTTCTGGGAATAACAAAGCTACTTCCTAAATCCATGGTACACTTGGGAAGATTTTTCAAGATTTACACACTCAAGTGAGAACAACATGAGATATATACAGATGTATCTCTGTATCTCTCAAATAGATGAGAAAAAAAGGATATAGCTGGTGCCTGAGGTTGGCTTGCACCAACAAGTCTTTGGGGAAGAGATAAAATACAGCAGTGCAGAGAAAAACATCTTTCATTAATTAGATCATTATTAGTTTCCTCTGGCTCAAACGTGGGCAGCTTTGAAACCCTAGCTGCTATCAAAGAAAAGATTTACAGAAGTTCCACAAAGACAGAAAGAAACAATAAAGTCTGGTAATATCCCAGTGGGCTAAGAATTGGTAGAGTACACTGACTGCAAGTTACTAATTACAGCAGCTTTGAAATCAGAAGCTTAAATCTGTGCTAAACAGCAACACAGTGCTTTGGGCCACAGTTTCAAGCGCAGAGAAGAAACGTGCCAAACACACACACCCAGGCAGAGACAAGTCATTCCAAAAGGAAATCAGGAAATTGCAGGTGCAGCTGAATGCTTGTGAGTGCACAATTACCCAGTGGGTGTTTGCAACTGCATATTTCATACGCGCAATTACCTCTTTGCACCCCTGCCTGCATATTTTTGTATGCAATTTAAATGCCTGTCTTTAAGAAAATGACCTTGGTATCTGAAAATACAAAACTTGCCCAAAGTGCTGATCTGAATGTCTAGTAGGCATCAGGGTTTTAAACAGGTGAAAGGGCTGTTTTATCTCCTATTACTGACACACTGCCTGACATGAAATTGGTACTTTGCTGCTGATGACTTCTCATCTCCTGAGTATTTCCCTTGGAAGTTTTGGCGTGCAGCTGGTGAGACATACAGCACAAGTGAAGGGAGAGATGTATGTCTACCTTACAGGAAGAAAATGCAGAGAAAAGGTATTAAATGAGGTTGAAGCCTGCGATCTTGCCAAATCAAGAAAATGGAAGGTAATATAGGTGGCTGTGCTAAAGGGCTATATTTTGCTGTCGAGCAGCCTGACATTTGCTGTAGTTTCAAATACTTATAATCTGTTGTGAAATATCCTTTGGATTTCACTGTCAGTGGCTCACCAGAGCTGTGGGGTCTGTAGCTGGGCAGGCAAGAGGGGGCTGCATGCGTATGCTCATCCCCTGCTGCCCACCTTGCAGAGCCTGCCCAGCATGGCAGCTGCCCACAGGGCCCAGTACTCAGCCTCCATGGGAAAGGAGCACCTTTACCTTTTCAAACTCCGCTACAAAAGCCCCCACCATGAAACAAACTATGTATGTCTGATGCACAATGTATTTAAGTAGAGGGAAAAGCAATCAATATGAAGACAATATCCTAAATAAAACTTTTACTTCCTACTTTAGAGAGCCTGTGTGGCTCTACACCACGATAGATTTCGGTAACACCCAGCAAGCTATAATGAAATAGTAAAGAAGTCTTTCCTAGTGTAGGCCAGCACAACCCTTACTTCTAAATTTTTGTCCCCCAGTGTAAAAGGCTCAAAGCTAGGGTAACTTTCAAGTCCGCTACACCATCAGGTTTTATTGCTCTAACTCCACTGTACTGGCATCCCATGCTCCCGGAAAATGATGCTAATCCTAAAATATGTGTCTGATGTAATATCTTTAACTAAAATGCTGGGGGAAGGGGTTGGGGCTTATTTGCGCTACTGCATTTGTATTGCTAGCAATCTGCTGTGTCTCCCAAGAAGGAGCAAAAGAAGGGAACAGAACTTGAAGAAATCATGCTAAAGAATGGATATTAGTTGCAGAAAAGTTATATAGTTATTCATTACCACTCCATAGCAGTTTTAAAAGACTGCATAAATGTAAGAATTGATGGATGAAATGGGGAAAAAAAAGAAAAAAGAAAAAAGAAAAAAGAAAAAAGAAAAAAGAAAAAAGAAAAAAGAAAAAAGAAAAAAGAAAAAAAAAAGAAAAAAAATATACCCACCTTGTAGTGGAAAAAAATCCCTGTCCAAAGCTGCAATGATTTATTAATATAAGTAATCAATAGCAATAGGTCCATATCAGTTTTACATCTAATTTAAACTTTCAGGTCTCAATGTACTCATTAAATAATATAATAGATTTACATATTTTAATTATATTTTATGGATTCTGAACACAATGTAATTAAAAGGGTTTTTCAGCAGAGATGATTAATGAACAGGGCAGCCAGACGTTCTGTACAACCATTGTATGAGATGGACTTCAACGCGGTATGAGCTCAACCCCTGATCTGAGCAGTAGATTCACCTACATGTATACCCACATAAAAGCACTGAACACCTGCATGCACTGAAACAAGGCAACCACAAGCCAGAGCGAAGGTGCAAACCCTTTTGGCAGTTTGCTCCTCCCTTAGCAATCACACCAGGAACACATCAAGTCATGGGCTTAGAAAAGCAGAGCCCAGAGAGTGGATGTTTGCTGAGTAGGACCGTGTGAAATACAGAAGAGATATCTCAGGTCTTGTGCCAAGGACCTATCAAGGTGATATTCCTTAGACCAAGCACGGCTACTGCACACGTTCAGCTGTGTTATGTGTCTTAGAACTGGGAAACTGAGCTGTGGAAGAGGGGGAATGAACTTGACCCAGGTCTCAGAGCAGGCAGGGGCAGAGCCAAGACAAGGGACAGGACTCCCTATGTCCACGCTTCTTATCCACCTGTTAGGCTGCAAGAATGATTTGACAAAAGGCTGCTGTGCCCAAAACTGCTTTTCCAACCATATCAGACCAGCTAAGAAAAGATACGTAACCTTTCTGCAAACCCTGCATCTCTCATATCCTTAAATAGCCACATCAGTAACACCATTGCTATTACTTCCACATTCAAGTATTAGCTATCAGTAAAACGCAACTCCCTTGAACCAAGGTCAAAACCTACTGAAGTACATCCCCAAGAGCTTCAGCAACCAAAGCGACTGCTGAAGACAGAAGTTAAGAAGATTCAAAATAAAACCTGAAACAAAAACACAGAGGAAAGGAGGTCAGCCTTGTCAGCTCTCTTGACTCCACTAAGGGTCTTTGATACTTCATGTTTCCTCTACAGCTTCAGCTGTTTGGTCTTCTGAGCAAAGAAATAAAGTTTCTGGTCCTCATCACAGTAGAGGAAAAGCTGAAAGTGCAACTACAGGGCAATCAAACAAGAAAACCTAGAGGGCAAAGAGAAACACCCCAAATTTCATACTTAATGCAGCCCAAGGAGATTCTAGTCATAGTTGAAGCCTCCTGGTACTACTAAGGTATAAAACACGACTACAGAGCATAACAAAAGAGCAAGCAGTCACTTGTCTTGTGTGTTTATTTAGTAGTCAATCTTCAATTACTCTCCAGCTTTCTTTTCTCCTTGTCTAAAACCATTCTCTAGCATCTATACCGAAAATACATGAATAGAACTCTGTAACAGCCCTAAAATCCATGATGTGGGATGTTTTGCAGTTTTGAGATCCCACCACTGATTTAGCAAAATGAGTCATTGTTCTCTTTTTCCTTTCTATTTCATTTAAAACAACTGTGCCCTCTGTGCCCCTCACTGCTGTGAACTGCACCATCTTCCTGCCTCAGTTACACACTTCCCTTCCCAGCAGCTCGCCAGGAGCTGGCTCAGGCATGACTGCAGGGTCTGGGGAAGGCAAAAGTGGCTGCGAGATTTGGGGAGGGTAAAATATGGGTCACGGGTAGAGTTTTACTTTTACATTGCGGGGGAGAGGGACAAGGTAGCAAAAGCATTTATCTGACCGTCAGCAGCGCATAGGAGACCTGGGGAGGGGAGGGCAATCCCTCAGCCCTCTTGCCAGCCTGCTCTCCAGCTGCACATTCAGGGGTTATTCAGAACACTTAGCATTTCTTGCAAGACAGACCCCAGAAATTCCCGTTCAGGATGAAATCTGGATTTCCTGATCTGCCATCATTTTCAGTGGCTTCCACTTTTCCCCCCAGCCAATTGTATTGCCTCCTTACTGTGAACTTTTGAAACTTCTGACATTCAGGTAAGGGACAAATCACGTTTGGCCTGGCACAGGGGCAGACAGCAGCAATAAAAACACCCCTATTATTTCTGTTTTCATCTGAGCCTACTTCAGTGTCTGGAATTTGATTCAGTTTCCTGTTACAGGCAGGTCCAGTGAGACTCTCAGTGTGTGTTAGAGCTTAACAACCTGTGCTGGTTTTGGCTGGGATGGAGTTAATTTTCGTCACAGTAGCCCGTATGGGGCTGTGTTTGGGATTTGTGCTGG
>JAVJGJ010000001.1:102340287-102358062 GCA_035590215.1 Microhierax caerulescens
TGGAGATGGCTGCGCACCTGCCTGCCCATGGGACGTGGTGAAGGAATTCCTCGCTTCGCTTTCCTTGCGTGCGTGGCATTTGCTTTGCTTACAGAACTGTCTCTATCTCAGCCCATGAGTTTTCTCACTTTTGTCCTTCCAATTCTCTCCCTGCTCCCACCGGGGGGGGTGGGGGTGGTGAGTGAGTGGCTGTGTGGGGCTGAGTTGCTGGCTGGGGTTAAACCACAACACAACCCACAGACCTTTCCAAGCTGAGGCTGAATTTAAAAAAATCTGAGCTGGGCTTCAGACAACGCAACTTGGAAAACTGGGCAAATTATAAATTATGAATAGCATCTGTTGACTGCTTTGGACTGTTTCATAGCAAATGCTCACGTATAGTGAGATTTTTTCTGTTACTAGTCAAGATGGATTAGACCTTCCTCTCCAGAAAAATCACTTTAATAAGCTGCAAAACTTGAAGTTGGCAAGTTTTGTAAATTTTGCCTTTGATTTTCATGTATTCTCAGTTCACCATACAGTATGCTGGCCTTTTAGTCATGGAATGCTGTTTTGGGAGTAGCAACTAGTGATTTAATTAATCTCTGTAACCTTCTACCCCCATGACTTCTTTCTCTATCACATAACAAGTTCATTTTCATGTTTAAATAATTCCTTGTTATTGCTCCTAATACCACTTCCCCTGACTGTGCACACAGATTACAATTCAGTTTCACTGCTTTTCCTGAGAAGAAGGATTTTAAATTAAGTGTAAAATATAACTAAACCACAACAAAGGTAGGAATTCCCAAAAAAATCAGCCTGTGATGGTTGCAACTGATATCCACTACAAGTTATGCTGTAAGGGGGCACTTCTTAAGAGAGCATCACCAAATCTGTACAAATTCACAAGGTGCTTGTGTTCCAGCTCTCTGCTTGAGCAACCTCACTTTTACACAATTTCCCTGTAGCAGAAAACATTCATGCCTCCTAACACACACATTAGTTAACCAAGGTCAGTCCTAGGGTTACAACTGTATCCACTAGCACATCAGTCCGGCTTAAACATCCTCCTAGTTGAGACTGTGTCAGCCTTGACCTCCAGACAAGGTCTTTCCTTGCTCAGCTCTACCTTCAAATCATAAAGCAAGTTTCATTATCTTCTCTAAAGAACCTGAATGCATCACTTTCCCATTATTGTCCATGCTGTTACCATCAGAAACTTGTCCCCAGGGTCTCATCTCTCAGATGGCATCCCTGTTCCCTTCAGCCTTGGCTCCAATTCCAGCTCTCACTGATGTTTCTGCATTTGCTCAGTAAACACACCATGTTCTGTATAATGTAAAACATGAGCATCTCATACACTGATAAAATTACTTCTGTGCTTACACAGCTACCTAATTCCATTTTGCCATTGATTTGTCATTTTAAAGTTAAATAATAAACATGGATTGTAGCCAGGATACTGAGTGCTGCTTACTCCCCCTCTAGTTTTTGATTTATGTGTTGTTCTTTATTTACTGATATATTTAAGTACTCCCTATTGCATTTCACACATAATCTGGCAAATCCTGAGGATTTACTTTTACAATTGATTAGAAAAGTCAATGTTTTACAGATAGGATTAAAATGGAAAATATCTAGAAGCCTTGATGGAATCTACTTATGACAACTACTGTCTCCAATAGGCTCTCCAGCCCTTAAAACCTATGTTGTGCATTGTCAAACATTGTGAAGATATAACCATTTCCTGTTACAGGTATTATGTCAATTAAAGAAATATACTTGCTCATTTGTCCATTGTGGGAGTGCCTTCTAGGCTTTTCATTTAATCAGCACTTGGGAAAACATGGTTGTTTTCCATTTGCTGGTAGTTTTCTTCTCTTCAAAATTAAATCAGACAGGCTAGTAGGCAATGCTGAGGCAAGCAGTGCTTTTTCAATACTGTCACTTCAGTAATCTAAATTTAAAAATTCTAAAACTGTCAACATGTGACATTTTGGTTTTTCCTTTTTTGTTTTAGCTCCAAACCATGTATTACTTCTTCAGTTCTATTTATTTTTAAATCTGTGTTTAGAATTTTTTTAATGCTTTATGACACAGCAAACTGTTTTTTATCTTTTTGATTCTCTGTCAAATGGTGAACCTGTTTTCCTTTTGATCCACTCTCACAACCAAAACCAAATCAGTTATTCACACATAGCTTGCTCCACAGCGGAATAATTTTCCAGATCATGAAATTTCAGTGCAGAGTGATAAAAAGATTAAGCTGGTGTCAGAGGGCAGATTACAGGCCAGCCTAGAGAAACAAATTAGATCTACCCCTAATCCCATTCTCCTGGAGCTCAGGTCCTCTTACTGGCCTTCACTGGTGCTGCTAGGTGGTGAAATTCAATTCTGTTGCACAGTACCAGTGGTGGTTTGAATCATAAGAGGGGCTTTGTTTTGCTGTTCTTAGTGAATTTAATGCCAACATGTCGGGGGAAAGGAAGGTGATTGTCTGCTGGGGCTGAGAAATTCCTAAAGAGAGCAAAGCATCACTACATTATTAGCTGACCACTGGAATTTGTAGAGGAACAATCAATATTGATTGACCTTGCCTGTTACAGAAAGGTCAAGTGAGCTGACAGGATAAGGTGATGGGAAAGTACCGTTTGTGTGCCTTGGTGCTAAAAAGTCATATAAAGCCAGAGACAGACAATGCACAGAGAGCCACACAAGTCTAAGGCACTGGAAAACACCCCAATTAAGTGAAAATTACCATCCCCATTAAGTGGTAGCCATCATTGCTTAACTGCTACCCAGGGAGGTATCTTGATTAAGAGCAGATGAAGTTTAGCACATCTTAGGCAGTGGGTTATTGCTCATATATAAAAGGCAAGGGAAGAAAAGGAAAACCAGAAATACAAGACCAAGGTATTTCAGTCTAAAGCTGGAGGTGTTCATTTCTGCTCGATCAAACCAGAGCAGGGCTGGGGATCCACTGAACTGGGCTATCTTTCCTCGCCCATAAGGCCAGGGTCTTGCAGGGACCGGGGCTGACACATCCCTGTTTTGCCATTTGTTTGCTCCCAAGTGGGGAAGGAGCAGGAGTTGAGTCCACCTGCTCCAGACAGACACTTAAACCAGCCCAAGCTGGACTGCCAGCCTGTGCAGTCATGCTCCGGCTCTGCTTTCTCTGCGGAGCTCAAAGCAGCTCAAATGCACCCGCTAGAATCAGGCCCACTGTTCTCACCCTAAATCCCCTGGCCTCAGTGAAGACTATGGCTTTGTCGAGATAATGTGACCACTTCTTTTTTTTCCTAACCCAGGGATTCCTCTTTCTTTGGAAGAGCTTTGACCTTTAAATGAAGATGCATGCCAAGAAAAATCCAGAGCTTGTTATCAAGACAATCTGTGGCACAGGCTGTGTGGTAATGTCCTCCCGAGGTGATGAATCAGATCTACCAGTGTCTAGATACTAAGGCCTTTTTTATCCTTGCAAACTCAGGGCTTTCAAAATCTTTAAGCTTGATCAGAGATAGAGCACTACAAGAGCTTACTTAAATCTCAGCAAGCAGAAAAGAGGGGAGGGGGAGAGAGCTCACATAAAATAAAGAACACCACTTTTTAAAGATAAAACATAACTCTAGGTACAATGAAAACCTTTAGAGAACAGAACAGATCTTTGTCAGGAATGTATCTCATTTAGTCCCATTGTTTCACTGCATGCTTTTCAGAAAGCCACCCATCTTGCGGGTTTTTTTCCCAGGTTGGTTTTTTTTCCTCCTTTCTTGATGCCAGTTTCCATTTCATTAGGAAATGAATCACTGATGAGGTGCTAGTCCCATCTCCCTGCAAGCAGATCTCAAAACCAGGGTAGTCAAGAAAAAGAAAATACAGTCTTCTAACCTAAGACCTAATTGTTTTTCCAAGTACAGTTTTATTTATGTTGTGCTGTGTAATGGATAGCTGTTGTTTAGTGTTTATGGCATGCAGGCTAACAATTCCAAGTCAGAGTACCTATGGTTAGGTACCTTCAACATGTGTTGAGGCCCCAAAGAAAGAAATTTTCAAACAGAAAAGCAAAGGAAAAAAACAGAAAAAAAGAAAAAAATTTCACACCATTTCCCCTGTGGGTGCTGTGAACTGAATCTTCCTGTTTCACAGCACATTGCTGGAACACTGTACCCATGTCCCTGAAAGCCTCAGAGGGATCTCTCATTTTCACAGTTGGTGTATTACACGCACATTTGTCCGTGGAGTTATATGCCTAGACAAGGAGACAATCACATTTCTGTAGCTTGAGTACCCCTGTGATGAGGCATAATGCTGTCGTGGGTTTTGCACAGAGAAGCAAACTCCCAGAAAAGCCATGTCAGCTTGAGTTTGACCTTTCATTCAACAATGAAGCAGATCAGGATATTTTCTATGCAACACAGCTACATACTGAGCACACACGAGTTGTCAGATACGGTAGAGTCTACACCCAAACATCCTTAATTTGATGATCCCCAAAAAGCAAAGTCAGGACTCGCACAGCAGTTCATTTTGGCTACTTGAGGTATTCCACAGTGAGAGAGGAAGAGAGGGGACTTTGCTTTCCTATCCTCTGCACGAACTCATCCACCAGACTGAATTGGTATGACACACAAACAGAACTGCTACCAGAAATGCCCATCTTGGAGCTTGAAAAATGTGTTTGTTTTTCCCAGCAACATCAGTCTAATAAAATACACTTCTCACTACTGTCCTAGTCTCTTTCACATCCTCTGACAACACTCCTACATGACTATCATGATGCTGTGTGAGTCTTTACAGCTTCCAGCTACATTTTTGTTACATTTCAGTTGGATAACCAGAAACAATTGCATTTAACATTTGCAGAATCTTGTCTCTCAGCTTTATAAGGCTAAGATATATAATGCATGCATTTATTTCATACAGCTTCTAAGCAACTAATTTAATGTGTCCTCCATTAAAGAGGACACATACTTACATAAGTAGCATTTGCAAAAATGTATTGGATTGTCCCACTCGTTAAGACATACATGAGTAGGACATACCATTTTCACTCACACCATCCAAAAGCTTTGAGAATTTTTGTACTGGGGGTTGATCAAAGTCCTGCACAGCTACAATTCCCACGAGGACTTCTTGTTTTGATGATCCAGATTTACTAACCAGCAGCCTGATTTTCAGAAAAGCCAGAAATTCAGCAGCTTTCTGAGTCTCCCTTCCCTTTTTTTCCCAAATGCAATGCATGTACTGCATGACTTCTATTTATCCCTGCATACATCAAATACGATGCCTAACGCCTCCACCTGTTCATACAAGATGCTTATAATCTTAACAGAGAACACATAAATAGACCAGGAACAACACCAAGAACACGATAACTTGATGGGCACAGGCTGAGCATCTCAGGTGCTTGCAGTCAAAGATATGAATTCAGGAATGGTGACCCCAGCAGTCAGGAGCTTTCTTAAGAACATGCAGGCTGGAAAAATGAGGAGAGCAAACCACCACCAAACCCAGAGAAAGAGGTAGCCTAGCAATGGTGTACTTAGTCGTTTGTCCTTGGCCAAACTGCTTCATTTTTCCCAGAGCCTCCTGTCAGATTTGTCTCATCACCCCTAGGAGAAAGCCTTCTTTGCACAATGGAGGTAAAAAGCCTCAGGTCACAGTGCAGTCCTGACTGCCTATAACCTAACAGAGCACAAAAGAAAACCCACCAAGTCACCCTTAAAACTAAATACTATGCTACCTTCTACTTCTCCTGGAAAAAAATCAGCTTTGCATACTGTGTTGCTTTCTTGCTTATTCTACTGTGAATCGGTTTGTATCTCAAACGTACTTGTAACTAAGTACACTTATTATACTGATTTTCATGTTTCATTGTTTCTTTGCATTCCCTGTCTCTCTGGTCTTCCTGCTGGCCTTTGCTTTCTGTTCTTATTAAAGCATTTCCAAGTCGGAGACTGTCCTTTTTCTACTCTTTGTTGTGTTGGGCTTATCTCCCCTCTGTATTTTCTGTATAACTCTGTATAACATTTGTATAACTCATAGTGCAGTGAGTGTTCAGTAATGAGTTTGAATGTTTTTCCTTGTGGCCAGTTTTGTTTCCTCTGTTGTAGTTTTCTCTCCTTTATGTGGGAGCAAAGGAAGAAACCTCAAATGAGCTGTGCGTCAGCCCATTGATTAAATGGAGTACCTTTCCATGCAGTAATTACCATTGCCTAAGCTATACCCAAGCACAGCAAATCATTTTTATTTCTGTATGCTCTGCAACTTGGAGAAAGAAGCCCTAGTCATAGATAGACAGCATATGAATTGCTAGAAAAATCCCAGGTTGTGTACAGATCATTTATAACCTAGCCAGCCCAGTGTTTGCAGAGGTTTTTACCCACTAAACATCTCATAAATCATTGACTTACTTTGAAAAGATAACAATAATTTCAAAGAGGTAAGTGGGATTGGTCTGGATCATTACGTTCTCCCTCTAGGGCAGGGAGTTGAAAGTTTTAATTTTCTTTCATCAATCTAAGTCATCACCCAAGGCTGGAGTGTGATGTTTGACTTTCGCTACTGGAAACCTTAGATAAGACGAGATCTGAACACCCTCCACAGAGGTCTCAAGTGATGTTTCTGTACTTGTTCAGAAATCTGTATCGTAAGACAATTGCCTGTGAGCAGAGTATTACAACCCTGCGCCAAGCCCAGTGTGGGATCAAGGCCCAAAGCCAATAGCAGCAGAGCCCACCAGCTGTCTTCTTGTCATGGGTTTACAAGGAAAGAGAAGGGGACAGGGAGATGTCATTCTTGGGACCAGGACTTCCCAAACAGGCCTGTGTGTACAGGCATTATACATCACAGCCATGGTGAGTTCAGCATGGTTTTGGTAGCTTTGAACTCACGGCACATGTTCTGTAGAGTTGATGTGCAGGGAACATATCTGGGGTTTTCATGTCTGGAAACCCAAGCTATTCCTTCAGACTAGCTCAATGACATTCGGGAGACTGAATAATTGTTCAAAATCCTTCAAATCTAGGCAGGAAAAAAAAAAAAAAAAAAAGGCCCGTATAGTACGCAGGGCAGGAGGGTTACTCCTCCCTAACAGCTGAAAGCTACACTTACTCTCCCACCATGTGGCATGTTTGTGGTGGTGTATAGCCGTCTCCCCCATCAGCCCAGGACTGTATCCCTCTCTGCATCTAAATCCCACTTCCTGTTTGCCATTTCCATTGGCTCTGGGGCAGCAGTGGGCTTGTTTGTTACATCTGTGTAACAGAGGACCCTGGAATCCTTGTTTACAGTTTACAGCTGATGCTCTGATATGCCACCATGCCAGCCACAACAACCTTAACTGAAACAAGTGCTGCCCTGAACTAAGCAATTTTTTTTCAGTTAATCTCCTGTGTTTTCTTTCTGCAAAATCTGAACACCCGTTTATTATTTTCCCAAAATGTGCTAATTATTTAAAATAATTTGCTGAATAATTTATATGACTGATTTTCAGCATGTGCATTGTTCTGTGTTATCAACTTGGTTTTAGCCAGCTGTAATCATTCTTTGTATTCCTGTCAAGAACCGAGCACCTTTCTGATAGGAGCTGTGCAGAAAATGAGACACTGAATGTCACCTATAGTCCACAGTCTTATGTAAAAATGCAACAAAAGATTGAGACAAGCAGAAGGCAGTAAACAGGGAAGCTCATAAGGCACAAGTGGGAAATAAAAGTATTGCAGGACCACCGATGACCACTGCTTGATGATTGCTTACTTGGAGTTCCTGAGTGTTCTAGAGGAATCCTGGTAGGAAGAAGTTCAGCAGCCATACGCAAGGGATGCTCCAAGCCTGAGGTACGTCAGCTTTGACCCTCCTCACAGTATATTTCACATCTTCAACCTGGAAAAGGAGATGCCATAATAATATATCAAAGGACAAAACAAGGCAGAGCATACCATGTTTAAAAACTATTTACTAACAAATTGACATTCTGCCAACAGCTTGTTGATGGCACATTGTACCAGCTATGTGAAGAACCACTTCTGCAGGCAAAAGGAAAATCAGGGCACCAAATTCATTGCTTTCTTAACCCATCTAGTGACATGGCCAACAAAGACCATCCTGCTTTTAGTACCAGATTTAGTGAGGTTTTCCGAACAACTTATTTCCTATGTGCCACAGAAGACAACTGGAGTGAGGGACTTCTGATGAGTGCAAGCAATGAACAAATCAGTCAGGTCCAAAGCACCTTTCCCAGCCTTGAAACAAGATCCACCTTTTCTGGCTCCTTGCAGATACAGGACTCACTGGCAACTGCTCCTGAGAATATAAATACAGTCGTGGCAGAAGGAGACTTCTCTGCTGCAGAATCATGACCACACACCAGACCACTTATGGGTGCAGGGCTTGGAGGAAGGACTGAACAGCAATGGACTAATCTTCCCCACCTACTGCTTAATTAAAGTCTTCAGCACCCTATTCAGGATACAGAATTGAGTTATAGTTCAATAGAAGTATCACAGAGTACTTAAATAAAATGTATTTCAATAAAAGGAAATTCAATCTGAAGAAGAGACTTGAAAAGGTATGATGTGTTTCTCAGAATCAGTGTTTCTACCCTTACAAACTGATAATTGCTCTCTAAAATCTAATACCAATCTATAATGTTTTAAAAGGAGTATATTACATTTAGCTGCTTACCTAGATTTTCTTGTAAATTAAACTGAAGCCCTCAGTGATACTTATCTTCCTTTTGTTCTTTCCTCTCTAATTATACGGTGGCACTAATTATCTTGGGGCAGAAAAAGTCTATAGATTGCTACTGCTTCAAAAACTCAACTGCTGCTCCTGCTACTCTCTCATACCTTATGAATACTTCCATTCAGTAAAAAAAAATGCAATAAAGCAAGCAAGTCTCTGACCCAAGTTTTCTCCTTTTCTACAAGTTCTCTACCTCCCTGGTTCTCACCTGCTTGCTATCACTACTGATTCCCAAAGTTTGATTCATGTTTATCCTTGATCTACAGCACTTCTCTAGACTAAAAATGGTACCTGTGCTCTAAAAAGCATGACTGTTTCCTGATTAACACAACTAAAATTGTTAGGAATTTTCCTGTAGCTTTTGTGTGGATGAGAAGTATACCTCTAGTGTAATCCCATCTGGAACAATTTAACAGCAGCTGTCAATAGTGTAACCATGAATTTTTTCATCTGAGAAAACGATTGTAAAATTGGATCATCATAGAGCACATTTCAGTGAAAACAGGAGCTTTTTTTTTTAAGTATAAGCTCAATAAATGATGTTTCTAATGTTAAATCATGCAATGTTAACTTATTGCTAATGGCACAAACGTATGCTCACTTCACAAAATCTACCACATTAAGACCCTCTAAAGAGAGACAAAAAGGGATCTTAACAAATTTTTCAACTCATCAACTCACCATGAAGTCAACTTAAAGCATTGATTAATAGGACCCTTGCCATCCTAGCTGAACCCATAAGTAGCTTAATAAGACATAAAATATTCTGCTCAGGGTTTTTAGTTTAATACCTTTTTATTGATTTTTTTTACCAGAAAATACAACAACATTGTGCATATAAAGCAGTCTGCACAAAGCCCTAATTTTGCACAGGCACATCAAAAGTAACACGCATTCATTTTGCATGTGTCACCGATCCACATAACCTTTAAACTGTTATTCAGCAAGAAAATTAAACATCTAGCAAAAAGCTTTGAAAGAACGATTCATTAGAGAGTACCTAGTATGTGCTACGCATTGCATCAAGTCACACACACACACACACAGCTAATGGGAAACAGTTGACATCTTTTAATGCCAGCGGTGAGCGTGGCAGTCTTTTTTGTGGTGCGGGGGTTATCTTGCTGTGCACACATAGGATGTAGTTAGGCATTTATGAGCCTCATGAGAAAACAAAGAAGTCATGCAACTGCACCAAGGTCATCCACCTGTATGGCATTCACAGCTGTAGGATCGCTGTACTCTGCACACATTTCATTCCTTGCTGCTCCACAGCCCTGCATTACACAGAAAAGCCATCACGGCTGTCACCCTCCCCAGGCCTCCATGCTCGTTCCCCACTCCAGACCCACCACACCATCTTCCCACCATCATCTCTCTCTGTACCTCAATCTGTGCTTTAACCACAAGGTTTTCTTCCTGCCCTGCTGCGACCAGCCTCCTCGGAGCTCATTCTCCCAAGCAGGCACAACGAAATAGCTGTGTGTTCCCCCAGCTTGCATCAAAGTGTTCAGGTGCTTCTGTTTGTTTCATTTCTGCTGGCAAGGACGAACTGCCTCATTCACCTCAAAGGCATCAGCCGCTTCCAACCACCCTCACAGCAAGCATCTAGGAGTGTTTCTACACCCATTTGTCATGCTGCCCATGCTACGTCACTCTGATGTCATTGTACAGGGCAAGAGAGGCAGCTGCCTAGAGCACAGGGCTGCTTAATGGGTGAGCAGGTAATTTTTGTTCTCTATTTTATCTCACCGTTTTTAAATGTCTTGCCTAGAGCAAAAGGCCTAGAGTCACCACCATTGGGAAGTCCCATCATCACACAGGGATCTTCTCCATGACTCAGAGCATAAGGCAAGTTTCAGACATGCTTATAATATCCTGAAACGAAACTGTCTTCCCCCTGTCCAACAGTGACCCCTTTGTGATATTGCTCAATAACAAGCATAGACCTTGGAGGGAGGGGGATTGTAATCATTAAAATCGTAAATCCCTTTAAATGCAAAGATCAAAGGGAAAGTTTCAATCCTATGACACATAATTAAAAATGCAGACGTGAATGGCTTTGATTCATGAATGCTTATGTACTTTTAAATTGTTGCCAGGGAGATCAGGGCATGAGAAAATTAAAAACCATTACGCTTCAAAAGGAGAAATGATTTTCACAGCTTTCTAACATTATTTCCTGTTGCGCAGATTCTTGTGTGTTTTAACATTTCCCCCACCCTGCCTGGGCAGATTATTTCTGAAAAATGTTTTCCAGAAAATGTACAGAACTCAATAAGATTAAAAGGAGATTAATGAACTTGTTGATGGAGAGTTCCCATTGGTACTTAATGGCAAATGCTCAGGGCAGTTAGAGAAACACCACCACACACATTTTACCCTTTTACCTGCATTTTAATTTGAAAGAGCTATGACCTTTTAATTCATTATTCTTTTTCTAATTGAGTCAGTACAATACAATATGGTATAGGCCATAAGCCAAATCTCCCTGAAGTTAAAGGGATTCCCGTGATTGTAGTGGTTTCAGTCTGTTTGTTTAACATTTCTCCCTTGTAAAAGTCAAAGCACTTAACTGAAAGGAAAAGGCTGCTTCCCATTTCACAGATCAAAAATTGAGACATACAAAGTGGACATAATTCTCAACTGTCATATCACTGATGCTAGACTAAGTCTAGGGTGTCTCAGATCTGCCCTGTTTCAACATGCAACTTTCACACAATGTCCTGTTTTCAGCTGGGATAGAGTTCATTTTCTTCTTAATACCTGGTACAATGCTGTGTTTTGGATTTAGCATGAGAACGACGTTGATAACCCCTGATGTTTTAGTTGTTGCTACGTAGTGCTTACACCAAACCAAGGACTTTTCAGTTTCCCATGCTCTGCCAGTGAGCAGGTGCCGGGAGGGAGCAGAGCCAGGACCAGCCAAAGGGATATTCCATACCACGGAATGTCATGCTCGGTATAAAAACTGGGGGGAGTTGCCTGGGGGTCACTGATCGCTGCTCGGGGACTGGCTGGGCATTGGTCAGAGGGTGGTGAGCAACTGTATTGTGCATCACTTGTTTTTTCCCCTTAGGTTTTATTGCTTCCTCTCTCTCTCCTCTTCATTACAATTAATATTGGGGTTTTTTTGTTGTTTTATCGCAATTATTAAACTGTTCCTATCTCATGGGGTTTAGCCCACAGGTTTTACCTTTTTCTGATTCTCCTCCCCATCCCACCAGGGATGTGAGTGGCTGCATGTTACTTAGCTGCTGGCTGGAGTTAATCCACGACACACTCCCAACTGGCACCTGAGATATCCTTTGAAGTGCTTTAAAATCATCCTAATCTTAACAGAGACAAAGAGTGCTGCCTCATATTTGCAAGCGTTTAGAATTTCTTAGACAGAAATGTATTGCTGAAGTACACCTGTGATGAACTCTTGGACAGCATTATTATTCGTGGCCTGAAAGTACATGTGAAAACAAGAAAATCTTTAATGCTTAACACATTGCTTCTTAACTACTGGCAACATGAAGGGTCAGGATGATCAGATCAAACCCTGAAACCTATATTGAACACAGCTAGATATTGGCTGGCCACCCTCCTCTCCCTGTATGGCTGATGGAATACAGAACTATTAATCTCATTTGCAAACACCAACTTGTGTAACTTCAGATATTTCCATATCATGTAGATGGTTTTGGTTCATATGTATAAAGTTACAGAGGATGAATCCTGCTATTCAAAATGTGCACCTTTGGGATGAAGGAGTAGAAACAGTCCCCGAGGCACAGCTCATCTAAATAAGCTAGAAATCCTATTCTGTTTCCATGCTTTGGAATTTCAGGACTCCACTGTTTTTAATAAAGTAAGGTGCAGCTAAAATACATCTGCATCAGGCTGACTTGCTCCTCACTCCACTGTGGCATTTTTCAGCTGCCAGTCAAGCCAACCTTCACAAAATTTTCCCTGAGGGGGAAAAGCCAGAGACAAGTAGCAGGAGACTAACAGAGCACTGAACAGTTCAGCAGGCATTTGATGGTGAAAGGAAAAACCTTTTGTATTTACTTTTGAACATATGAATCAGACATTGTTTCTGTTTCAGACTGGGCTACTTCTGAAAAGCATCTCCACAGTGGCAGCCAGCTGAGTATCAGCATAAAGGACCATCCCAAAAATGCACTGATGCCTGCCTTTGTTACCTACTGCATTCACTGAGATAGCTCCAGGAATAAGATGCCTCACATTAAGACATCTAATATATCACCTCTTTTTGTTATTTATTTCTATAGGAGTAGCAAATAAGACATAATGGATTTATCTTTTTTCAGTTGGCCATTGTTCAAGAACACATTAATATTATTCTTTGTTTACAGTTATTGGATCAACAATGTTACCATACAATTCTGATTCTGAAGATTTCAGTCAAAAGGAGATTTCCCAGTCTCAGTTTCTTTGTGACAGACCATAACACTCAATCCATTTAACTGCAACGCTTAGATCAGTAACTTGCATTTAACTAAGGTAAAAGCATCTGGTGTTGACTTATGGACTTGAAGAAGTAGAAAAGCAGTTTAATTTTAAGTGCCTTACTTTTTATGTGAATTTGGGCCTCTCTTCACTAACATTAATGTCCCCATGAACGTTTTCTATGTGAAAGAACAAAACCTCTCTTCATGTTCAAGCACCTGGATCCTCTCGCAGACCTGGCTGTTGAACACTATCTTCTTCCACACACACTCCTGCAGAATGACTGTCCGGTCTTAAGGGAGCGAGACACCAACTCTTCTGCAGGTTTAAATGAGCTCTGATTCATTACTGTCATCGATTTACATCACCTGTTGAGCCTTAAACCTGGCAGCATTGTAAGAGTAGGCTGACAATTACTGGATAGCAAGGACTCTGTCTGAACTGAGAAGTGCCCCCTCATTCATGTGAATACTTAAAACTTCTCCAAACTCCCCCAGTGAAGGAGCTGATCATACTCCATACCAGGAGGGTTGCCTGGCCCAGTTCAGGGCTCCTTTGAAGTTCCTGGACCCATACACAGTCTTTGGCTTAAAGGAATTCACTTAACCTAAGATGAGGTACCTTAATTCCATCACTCTTTCCTGAAGCTTTTCAGCAAGTATCTGTATCACTCTGCTCAGCACTTCTTGCCTTCAAAAGCAATGTGCTCCTTTCAAAACAAGGAACAAGGGCGCATTTATTGCACCCCAGAGGTGCCTCAGGCAACCTGAGAATCTTCTCTGGATCTGCATTGTGATTCTGCAACAGCACACCAAACACAAGGTTTGTTTTCCTTGTAGTCAACCACCATGGCGCACAGGGCCAAACATTTCAGGGATTTGCTACAATCATGTCCAATCTCATGTCTAGTTGGGACACTACATAAATACCAAGACTTCCTCCCTCACTCTATTTTCTGCTGCAAAATCTGTGAATTTTTCTCAAAGTATACCTGTCAGCTGCTCTATTACAAGATCAGGTCTGGGATTAGAGTTTGCTGCTATTTCCTGCATTTCTTTATCCCATTTGTGAAACCACAGTCTTTCAGTACTAGGAGGACACCTTAATCTGGTATGGATCAGGTTACGACTGGCCTACAGACACGAAGAGGGATGGAATAAGAAGCTCTCCTCTGCATCAGGAGGGCACTGTCCTGAACTGTGCAGATGTCATTTAACTCCCCTTCCTCTTAGACATGGTGTACGCGAGGGAGAAGGTGAACAGATTACTTTGTCCCTCAGTACGCATCTGAACTACACAGCTGAGGCTGGGAAAAGTGTGAAGGGAGGGAGAGGAGCCACGGCAATACCATTTCTCTCCAGCATGGTACTGCTGCAATTCCAATTTCTGTTGATACCAGCTCTGTGCAGTAACGTACCAAAAGCATGTGTGCTGTTTGCATATTGGCTTGCAAAACCAGGGAAGACAGGCTCTGATAAAATAGATGCAAGGACAGTTTCCTACATCATGAATCTCTGCTCAGCCACCATGCTAAATATTGAACTATTCTGTTTCTTCCCCATGGTCAGAATCCGACTCTTACCAGGACTAATAGCAGGAGCTAGCCAAGAACAGCTGTTCTGATTTCCAGCATGATTGAAAGCAGGGGCAACAGGAAATCTCAGAGCTGAACAAAATCCTTTGCTGTTTGTTTTTATTTATGTTCTTTCATTTCAGTAGCAAAACAGTGAACTGGCATTCAGACATGTATGCCTGTTTCAGGGACCAGTGGTGTGACTTTCTTGCTCAATTCACATTAATTCTTGTCCCAGTAACGATTACTTTGTCCTAGGCTCATCAGAAGACCAAGCTCACTGCAAGTCCAGGAGAAGAACAAAACTAATGAATTTGAATGGTGTTTATCAGTAATAAATTTTATAAACTCCTTGACTGCAGCAGCTCCAATTTACTGTGCTTAATTTGTTTTGTAGGACAAAGGCCACCATACTTTCTGACACTCTCAGCCGTATCTATATATATACACAGTATACTCGGTATACTGTGGAAGAGATCATTTTAAAATGGATAGGTAGCCAGATGGCTAGTGTTTTCTTTTTCTTTTTAAGACCCCTTCAGATCTGAAGCAATTATATTCCTTAACACTCAGCCTCAACAGGGCTAGGACCACTACCAAGGTGAACATGAAGAGGAAACCCTCACCCAGAGACAAAATAGCTGTCACTGCCTTTTCTGCCTTATTGGAAATTTTATTAAGAGTTGAGAACATCTCTTATCACCTGCTAGAGTGGTTGGCAACTGAGTGCTATGCCACAGAAGAACCCCAATCCACTCTTCTGTGCACTTTTCAAAAGAGAACTGCTCTCCATGTTCTGCAGGTCTTCTTTACTGAACAGCTACTTAACAATATGCTTCCTCTGCTCAGCTTTTCCTTGAGTTGGAGTGGTCATTTTATACAGGATAGACAATATGTTATAGATAGGTTTTTCAGAAAGGCTAAATATATTACTGTACTGAAACTCAAGAGATCTGCATTCATCTTCTGACTGGATGACCTCAGCTTCACCATCTACAAGGTAGCGATGAGAATCATCAAATAGCTACTTGTGTGTCAAACACACAAAAGCTAGGGGTGAGCATTGCTGAGGAACAGTGAGGCGTGATTACTAATAGCTTGCATGACTATTCCCAAAGACATGCAATCTCATAACATTGCCTTCATTTAGCATAACACTGCCTGAAAAAAATGAGAGGAAAATTCTGTTTTGCTCTAGTGTTTTATTGATAACTGGAAGGGGAGATACAAGCAGAATATCTGCACTGCCCCAGCAGACAAACAAAATCCCCACATCCCGCAGGTAATTACCATCTCCTAATTGGGTTTGAAAACAGGAGATTTGAGTCTGAATGCATGGAGTTTGCAACAAAATGAACAATTACTTGTCTGAGGGATTCAGTGGTTTCAAAACACAATAGGAAGAGACTGAACTGAAACTGAATGGAGCTTTTATAGCTGTGAGTTTGCAGATAGCCCTTACAGACCTCCACTAACAAGCTGACTACTTTTACTAGCAGGAATCAGAATCCATACTCACCCTTATTGTCATTTTTATCTACCACTCTAGGCTCATTACATCAGTTTAACTAATGGCAATTAATATGAAAATTAAAATTGATAGTAAAATTAAGTACTTGGAAGACAGTCATTGTTGCTGCATAACTCTGGCATGCCTAATTACTGTTGTAACAAAATCCCAGTAACCACCTACACTTTCCAGGCCAGCCCTGACCCAGCCCCAGACACCTCTTTCCTGCTGCAGTCCCCAACCCAGCCCTTGTGTCTGTGAGATGATGCTCCCCATTCCTCCCCACTGGGTTCACTCACCACACCCCTGAGCAGCAGCCAAATTTGAGAACTTCTATGATGCTGTGGCAGGCTAGTCCCCTATCTTGCTGTTGATGCATGCAAAAAAATTATAGCGTGGCTTATAATGCAGAGATCAAAAATAGACATGGGCTTGTTCAATACCATCACAGACCTCTTCAGAAAGTCAGATTTTCTGCCAACAGACCGTCAAAGTCCTGTACCTGATACAGGAGGAAAGGAAAACCACTAGACTTGTCCACGACCTTGGCGTTTCACTTCTCTGTGGCTTGGTTCACAAAACAGCTATTTTGCCAATCCAGATGCTTAATTATTCAGAGTTTGCATAATAAGTTTGAAGGCACAAGCTGTACACCAGAGTGTAAAACATTATTACAGACAGGGTTCTGATCTCTTCCAGCCTTCACGTAGCAGCACTTTAAATGTTATTTGCACCAACGTTATTGTGACAATAGCCTCTCACACTACATCAGTAATGTCCAAACTTTCCACCCACGACATACAGCTTAAAACTCATCTACTTGAAATGAGCTGGCAGAATTAGAATTATCCTCTACATTTTCCATCACCAAGGCACCAGACACACATTCTACAAACATCCTTTCAGCAAGAGACTGTGTCAGTTTACTAATACAATAATCAACATAAATCTGCAAAACTCTTTTGCTGACATTGTTGATAGGGAACAAAACACAGTGTTAAACGTACTCAGCCCTCATTCCCCCAGTGTAACTTATCTGGATTTGCTTTGTAGTGAGGATGTGATTTTATGCCGGTGTATCCAATTTTATATTGATACCTGCTGTGTGTGAGTGGAGCTATAACTGTGTTGTGCCCAACAGCTATCCTTACTGTGCACTGACTTTGCTGTAACTACCTCCATCATACACTTATAAACGGTTCCAAGCAGTGAAATAACATCTGTATTGATCTAAAGAACATTTATTGATTAAAGACTGCAGAAGAAACCATATGAAATGCAGGCCCATTATTTAACAATGTCTTTCTAGTACCTGTGTTGGAAATACAGGAACATGAGGCTGTTAAATTTTTTATCAAATGGCTCCCATTGAGATTGCTGTAATAATGGAAAATCAAATCACTAAGCTTTGGGTCCCTCCTGCTACTATTCTCTTCTACAGAAGGAAGGGAAAGATCTACAGATAAAAAATGCTTTTGGATATTGACATCAAAAGGATAAGACACCA